>CM050413.1:15753846-16353846 GCA_027564155.1 Gymnocypris eckloni scoliostomus | reverse complement strand
CGATGTAACCGCTTCGTGAAGGCAGAGAAATCTGAGGAGTGGATGGCGCGTCGCCAGTATGACCTGACGACGTCATTGCGTCAGAGACGGCGTCGCGCCATCAGCCAATGAATTGGCGTGATTCTATATGGGCTCAGACTCGGTCACGCGGAAGGCGTTCCCGATGCGTAAAAGCTACGCATGGCGTAGAGTTACCTATGAAAGAGAACATTTACTTTAGTTTACTTTATACATTATATAAATATTAACCCTTGACATGTTAAACATTTTTGCTAGTATGTACTACTAATAATTGTAACATTTACACAACTGTATCTGTTAACGTCTATTGTTGGTTGATAACTTCTACTGCTCGATGTATCAGCAGTCTCTAATCTCAGCCAACTAGAGATGCAGAGGCAAAAATAAAGAATGACCCTCAAGCAGCACAGATGTTATTCAGAGTACACATGAAGAGGCGTTTTTCGTGTTCGTGATGTGGTATGATTACCATCATGACATGAGAAGAGAAACAAGAGAAGACAGGGAAACTTTAGGAGAATGAAACTAGACTGATTTCATCTGAACCATTCTTTGGTGTTTACTCGCTCCTTTAATGGATCTCTGTCTTGCTTAGCCATTTCCCCTGGTATCATCACCTCTTCCAGTTGAGCAGGTGGTGTGTTAATTAGCCCTCATCACCTCACTGAAGCCTGACGGAGGAGGGGAGGGAGTGGATCTCTGAGTATATGGGAGACCCTTCGATACAGCTGCGATTCCATGAGAGAATGACCCACAGGATGCCAATAAATGAAATAGCAGGGGAGAAAATGGCAAAAAAAAATCTATTATCTATTTACAATTAATATATTTATTATTCATATTTATAAAGTATATACAAATATTCCAAGGAGTGTTTTTATTTTATTTTTATTTTTCATACAATACCAGATATGATTTTGAAAGCATGTACAGTGCTCAGCATAAATGAGTACACCCCCTTTGAAAAGTAAAATTTTAAACTATATCTCAATGAACACAAAAACCATTTCCAAAATGTTGACAAGACTAAGTTTAATATAACATCTGTTTAACTTATAACATGAAAGTAAGGTTAATAATATAACTTAGATTACACAATTTTCATTTTTACTCAAATTAGGGTGATGCAACCATTATAGTTATATTTTTTATATTTTTGTATGTAGACAAACAAGATGTGTATATAACAGAGATCTTTGTGCCCACCACAAAGCCCTCTCTCTGTGTTCATCTCTCATGTGTAAGCCTGGGGTGGCAGCTTAAACCAATTCTAGCATCCCGTTTCCGCTCTCAATGACAGTCTGATATGGTTAACCATAACGAGATCCAATTACCCTGCTGCTATTCACTCTTACTCTTTCTAGCGCTCTGTGCTCTGCTCACGCTGAGGTCAGAGGCAAAAGACTGCTTCACTTTACTGAAAGCGCCCATGAACCTGGATAATGTAGCTCACCTCACACACACAGACACACACAACTCACCTTCACACGAACAAGTAGGCCATTTCACTCCCTTTTGTCTCTCTTTTTGTTTGCTTTTCTCTTGGATGGTCACATCAGGCTTTAAATCTGATGTGCTTCACTGGAGCTTTGTTTGCCGTGCAGCAGGATATCGCACAGAGCAACTGAAATTGGCAATTTGGTGTGGTGGGAAGGAACAAAACGAGAATCAAATGTCAGTAATACTGAGGGTCTGGCATTCAGATGTTATAACGGCATATGAAAAATATTCTCACTATGTAAATATACTGGATTTAGACACCTCATTCATAATGCAGATATGAAAATGCCTAATACGATCATCAGTCTGACACTTCTGGTAAAATGTTGCAAACTTAAAGTTTAGAGTAGAAGTGAAGTGTAAAATGGCTTGAAATTATTGTTTATCTTATATATATGAAGAGCTCTTTTCCAAAACGCGATAAACGCCAAATTTAATGAGTTCGTCATGCCATTTTGCTGTGTACTGAACCTATTCACTGCTCCATCAATGTTTCATGGCAAATCGCTATATTTCCTTGTTTAAAATGTACCTCACTCTCCTGACCTCACAAAGAGGTGCTCTAGCGACTGACGCTAAAAGCTGTAGCCTTTGGCGTTCCTTGTTAGAGCGCCCGCCTCCCGTGCCGGAAACCCGGGTTCGAGACCCGCTCGGTGTGATGGTGCGGACCCGGGGGGTTTTAACAATCATTGTTTAACATGTTCAGACTGAGCCAACAGACCATTTTAACATGATCAATTGAATATTAACAAAATGTATGGGTCTAGGTAAAAAAATGTCATTTTCATGAAAACTATTCAAATGGATTTATAGCGTTTTGGAAAAGAGCTCTTCATATATATATATATATGTGTATATATGATTTTTTATCAAAAAGTTGACAACTTTAAAAGGGATTTTTTTAAATAAATGTATTAAATATTATATAATATATATTATGTTACTGTATTCATTTTATTATAGTAATTTTTTGTTTCTCAGGCTTAGAGACCCCTAACTCCTAGAGACTGGGTGGTTGGGGTCCAAGAAAATTGAAAGAAACAAATATTTACTTGAGCTTTCAAATGTGTTAAATATTAAACATGCACAATACGATGATTTAATCTTAATACATTGTTTAATTTATCATTTTAGTGTCATATATCATTGCAGCTGCTGAGTGCTAAGAAAATGATGAAGTATAAACTTGACCTATCATGACAAATCACAAGATTAATCACAATATTTTTTTGACTGAAATGTATTTTTATTTTTTAGTGCATTTTACATGTAGTATTTTCCATATAATCTTTAAATCATTTTTGTGTATGTTTTATAAAGTCAGTATACAATTATATTATTTAATTCTGTAAACACCCCGTTATCTTTATAATATCAAACTATATCATTTTCCCATAGAGAATATAGGCAGTTAGTAGATAACCATATTTCAGGGTTCTTAGCATAAATACATTTTCTGCCCTCTAGTGGTTTTAAAATGTGACCTACCATGAATACAGGACATGCTATGTGCTTTCATAAAAAGGAATTGTATCAAATTTTAAACTGTAGTATAGTATATTTATAAATACATCATTACATATTATTGTTGACATGTTATTTGAAATCAGATGTGCATATATAATTATATTTATTTCAAAATGGTCTTTTCTTTCAGTTATGATGAGTGTGTGGGACAAGGGACGCAGATATATGTTCCAACGGACAATCCGCCCCCCTACTCCCTCACAGACCCGTGCCGGTATCATCCCGCCCCACACCGTCACAGAGAGATGGAGGATATGCTCGCTGGTGCTTCTTGGGTGTCAGCAAGTGGCTCTTCCCATTACCCAACCAGATTACAGGACTTCAGGCACCAGCCAATCGCCTCCATCTCTTTGTCAGCCTTACCTTCAGATGAGGCGCCCCCATACGAGGCAGTAGTGAGTGAACAAAACCAGCCTCTTCCTCTGATGCCCCTGGATCTGCTCAAACACACAACAGCAGACAGCAGTCCACAGGATCCTGTAATCCTGGCCTCTCCAGCGCACTCATACGTCACTGTACCAAACCAGCTTTGAGAGGGACTCTATTGTGCGGCTGGGGTCTAGAGCTGAAACTGACACCTGCAGGAGCCCACAATTACCTCTCACTTCAGCCGACACAGAACCGTACTTCCTGTTTTCTGTGACACAGCGGGAGCCCCATGAGAGCACAGGGCTATCGACCACTTTTTTGTGCGTCACCTCACCTTATCTTTTGCTAATGGTGTCAACGTGATGATGTCAACGTGTGTCTTCTTTTACTGGTAGACTGATAGATTATTTAAATATCACAAACACTGATTTCAACAACCATTAAAAAATGCCCTTCTGGATGTCAGAAAAGAGCAGAAAGCCTCTTAATAAACCTGGGGCCGTAATAGAGAAATGTAAATAGGAATAGAAATGTGTCTTTCTTTTTAGTGTGAAAATGTGTGTTCCTGCATGAGTGACTGTGTATGTACAACTTTGCTCATTCTTTCTTTCAAATGTTTGAGTTGGTTTTAACTACACTAGTCAACATTTCAAGTGGATCAAAACCTTTCATCAAAGTTGTCCTAAAACCAAAATGTGTCTTGGGGCAAATTGAATTAACTTTTTTGATCCACTTCAAATGTTAACTACTATATTTACTCTTTGTATACTGAAAGTTTTTTTTAAGATATTTTGTAAATGTAATAACTAGAATAACTAGCAAAGATGATAAATTACCTTTAATAGAAATTTTAATGTCATCAGAAAATCAATATGCTTTTAATCCATCCTTTTTATGCATAATTTAGTTTCTTTTCTCCTTTACATCAGTGGTTCTCAACCAGGGGGCCGAAACCAAGCTTCCCGATAAGTCTTAATATGATTTAAATGTAGTTATATTAACATAATCTTAAAGGATTAGTTCACTCAAAAAATTAAATATGCTTAAAAATTACAAACCCTCAGAACATCCAAATTGTAGATGAGTTTGTTTCTTCATCGGAACCGATTTGGAGAAATTTAGCACAACACTCACTCACCAATGGATACATTACAACACTCGCTCACCAATGGATACTCTACAGTGAATGGGTGCCGTCAGAATGAGAGTCCAAACAGCTGATAAAAACATCACAATAATCCACAAGTAATCAATGTGACTCCAGTCCATCAATGAACATCTCGTGAATATTGTCTTGGGCGAAGGAGAGGCTTGGAGTCAAAAAGGTTGAGAACCAGTGTTTTACATCTATTTCACAGATCACTGTGATTTATGTATATATCATTCTGTTTGCAGAGACTACTGTTTTCCTACAGTCTCAAATGCATCTGAAGATCTTATTAGGAGAACAGCAGATGTGTGATAAGTGATATCAATGCATATGACAATACAAACTATAGTTAGAAAGGGCTTTAGCGAACACTTTGTTCTTCTAAACTGCATTGATGTTGTGTACATTAGAACATAAGAGCTGAGACTGGTAAGTAGCTCAATTGCAAAGCCGTTGTAGCATCGATGTCAATATGAAATGAAACATAAGATAGTTCTCGCTGGACACATTCTGTGCTTCCAAAACATGTATGTATCAGATATGCTTCTGTTTTTGTTCTGACATTGCCCATGTTATTCATTGTAACACCACGGCTTCGCCACATGCATGTTTCTAATATACAATGTGCCTATTAATCACCATGACTGTTAGACTAACATGCTAAAGTGAAGAAAATGTCATTCCAAAACACACATATATTTATTTATATATTTAAAAGCTGCCCAGAAATGACACTGCATGACACCTCACCTCTATTCTCACCACTTTCCCTCAGCACGAAAGTAAACACCTTCAGAAAAGAGGGTCTGTAAGGGATTTTTTAATTAAATTTGGTGCATGAATGCGTTTCTTGTGTAGTGAAAAACAGCTCAAAGCAGAAATGAATATTAAATGGCCCACTATTTTTTCTTTATTGTAGTTTGAATGGATGTCAACTCTGGACTCTCATATTATAGTACTTTTGACTTCCACCAATGTTTCGTTTAAAAGTTTATTCTCATCACCTGAAGAAAGGCTACTTTTCCTATAAAAACACATCTGAAGTAGCATTACAAGGTAGTTTTGTCTATGTCGAGCCTGTCTTGTTCTGCTCATATAGCTCTGTAAAAGTGTGAGCTGTATCGGTCAACAGCTTAGATGAAGAAATGGCCCAGATGTTATATTATGTAATGAATAGAGGTGTATTAGCTGTTACCACCACACTGTAATAATAATACTGCGTCTGTAAACCCTTGAGTCTAATGGAATAGTTTACCCAAATATAAAAATTTGCAGAGAATTTACCCTTATGCCATCTAAAGATGTGAAGGAATTTAGCATTACATCACTTGATTACCAATTAATCCTCAGCAGTGAATGGGTGCCGTCAGAATGAGAGGCCAAACAGCTGATTAGAACATCACAATAATCCAGAAGTAATCAATTAACAATATTATGAAGTGAAAAACTGCATGTTTGTAAGAAACAAATTAATCATTACGGCATTTTAACTTTAAACTGTCGCATCTGCCCAAAATAATTTAGAATCCATAATAACGCTGAAAAAAGTCCTTCCCCGATGCCCTTTAACATCAAAATATGTTTGTTTGACTGTTTTGGTTTATTTACATTTGCAGATGAGACTACTTTTTCACTGAAAGCAATATTATAGATAGAGGACTCATATTTTAATCAGAAGCACGTTAAAACGTTTTAAAGATGGATGTGTTTATTATCAACACGCAGTGTTTTGCTCCACAAGGTTAATCAACTGGATTATTATTCACTGAATGCTGAATTTCTTTAAATCTGTTCTGATAAAATAAGGCCATCCAATATGTAGGTGAATTTGAGTATATTTTCAGCAGTTTTTCATTTTGGGATAAACTATTCCTTCAATTCACACGTTAGCAAGGCTGTAGCAACTCTGTGTGCATACAAATTAAAATAAACACATATAGTATGGATTTCAAAGATTATTGCCAGATTCTCAATGAAGATCTGTTTCCCATTGGTCACATAGTATTTCTTTTCTGTCGGTTTTAAGGTTTTGTGTATTTTAGCTGCATCTAGTGAGCTGATGTTCAGGACAATCACTTTAAACTGGCTTACATTTGTGTGCTAAACTATTTCAGCAGGTTCTTTAGACCACATGGATATGTTTCATACACAGAATAGCACCTTAGCATCTGAACCCATTGTAAATGTAATTTCTCTGTCACTCTGTTGTGGTCGGTCGTCCAAAGTGATAATGCTGTTTCATAGAGCTGCAGATATTGATGTATGCTTTGTATTAGAGTCTTTATTCCTTTACCACTGTATCCTCTGAATAAATAAAAAAACACAAGACTTCTATCTATAAAGATGTCCATTGTTTAATACTTTCTAAGTTTAGAAAAACAGACAGATAGTGAATTCAGTAAAATATCAATGCATTTTACTATGTTGTGCACAGTTACTGCTGGCAAGTTTCGGGGAATGTTGTGCAGTTTAGTAACAGATGTTGATTGTTCACTAAAGGCTTCCAGATGGACAGAATATTTCCTGAACCATTTTGCTCATTGACTCCTGTCATTCATAATGCATTACGAGCCTCTTGCTAGCACTGATATGGATATTCATCTCTCTCCTGCCTGTTTGCATGGTGGGCTCAAAGAAAGCATCCTGAACAGATGTCCTGTGCCATAGCTCTGCCCTTAATTAGCCTCTTATCCCAGAGCTCCACTTCTATTCAACTATACCAGAGGAATGCTCATTTCAGCCAGAGCTGACATGCATGGTGATACACACAACTCTATTAACACTAACTACTGCACAGAAATACAAGTCCAACCATTTGAAACCATTTAAGGTTAGTTTAAACATGAATGAGACACTTGTAAGTAATGTGAATTTTACCATCTGACAATTTTCAGGTCAAATAAGTGAGATTGTGAGAATACATTCCTCCAATTTTACATTGAAACATTTCCTGTTATTCTCTAGAAGCAGCAACTCTTTATTTGGTGACTATATGAATATTTCTATATTCAGGATACATTTTTTCCTGTGTCATGTGATACTGAGTTCATGGTATAGCTATTGATATTGTTCTATTCCGAACAGTTACACTATCATTCAAACATGTTACTGGTACTGGTTTTTAAAATATGTCCATTACAATATAAAGTGACTGTTTTCTATTTAATAAATAGCCTATATTTAAATGGAATATATTCATGATGGCACAGCTTGATTTTCACCAGCTATTGCTCCAGTCTTAGTGTCACATGATTCTTCAGAAATCATTATAATATGCTGATTTGGAATATGAAGAATATGATATGATAATAATATGATTCTTATTTAAAGAGATACTGTTTCTCTAAATGGTAAAATGGTTTTGGTTGATGTAGTATGACACTGGTGGGTTTGGCAGCACCTCAAAGCAGGACTGTGTCGAGGTAAACGTAGAAAACCCTTTGACATAAGATTATCCTTTCTAAATTAGGAGGTTGCTCAGTAAATGGAAACAAATATTATTGGGACAGTTACTGCTGTTTCTGTTTCCACAGTTAACGGGGAATGAAATGAAAGAAAAACAAATGTTAAAAAATCAGTGGGTTTTTTTGTAAGGTGTTTACAAATTGCTGGCCCACTTTGTCTGAATGTGTTAGATAAAGTGGGCCAGTAGGATTCAGTTAAAGTGGGCTGACTTTTAACCTTCAGTTATTATTACACACAAATTAAGTAAATACATTGACACTCACTGATTATTTTATAGGTGATATGTATAATTAACTTTTTTAGAAAACAGAAATGAGTCTGCAGTCAGGAAATTCAAGTGATAGAAGAAAGGAAAGATAATATAAAGGATGTCGAGGCATTCAGTTCAATCTGTGGAATGAAGAAAGGATGAGAGGAGAAAATTGTAGATGCAGAATATAAAGCTTTTAAATATGGACAAAATTAAAGTTCATTTAAAGTGATGAGTACAGACAGATTTATATATATATATATATATATATGTTTGTGACCCTGGAGCACAAAACACTCTTAAGTTGCACAACTATATTTGTAGCAGTAGCCAACACTGATTGTTGAGTCAAAATTATCCATTTTTATTTTATGCCAAAAATCATTAGGATATTAAGTAAATATCATGTTCCATGAAGATATTTTGTTAATTTCCTACCGTAAATATATCAAAACTTAATTTTTGTTTAGTAATATGATTGCTAAGGACTTCATTTGGACAACTTTAAAGGTGATTTTCTCAGTATTTCGATTTTTTTTGCACCCTCAGTTTCCAGATTTTCAAATAGTTGTATCTCAGTCAAATATTGTCCTAGCAAACCATGAAACCTAATTTATTCAGAAAAATCCATTTCAAAAATTGAAAAAGCTAAAAAAAGACCCTTATAGCTGGTTTTGTGGTCCAGGGTCACATATAGTTACCATTTTATAAGTTCCTATGATTATTTTATACTATTTGTTGTTGCTTCTGTTAGTCACATTTTTAGCATATTGTAGAGTTAATTTTGTTAATATTCTGATTTCTGAAAATTCTTATATTCAGATTAAATCAAATGTAATGTCAACCCAACATGATATTTCAGTTGTTTGGAATTTCACACATTAATTTCGATGATGATTTACACATGATTTATTTTACTCATAACCTGTAAGTTATATATTTTTGATTTGCTAAATATGTTGATAAATCTGTTTGTCTGATAATATGTGTTAATAAACCATGTGTTTTTAATTAGGATCAGAATATTTTTTGATATATAAGGAATGGCCCATTTTACCTGATCTTTATTTTATATATTTTTCTGGAGTGCACGATCTAAAAACATTTATTGGTATATACCATGGAAATAACACTTCATATGAACCATATTCAAACCAATATATAGTTGTACATTAAAGTTAACAAAAGAAAATAAAATAAAATAAAAAATAAAACAAAACATCTGGGTATGTACATTACACGTTTTGTAAAAAGTGGCCCATTTTACCTGCAATCACCCTACTGTTTATTATTTTTGTGGAAACCATAACGTTTTTAGGATTCTTTGATGAATAGACGTTATAGAACGTTAAGAAGAAATGCTTGTAAAAAGCATTTGCCTTGTCAGTCTCTCACCTCGTGTATTAGACTAGCTGTAAGAGATCAGTCATGGAGACAGCAGCATGAATTAGATCAATGAGCCCATAACCTATTTACTTTATTACACGCTAATAAAATAAATAAGTAATATAAAAACATGGTAAGGGACATTATCAGATGAGATGGTAGGTATTTTGATATTATTGTACAAATATTTACCATTTCATATGCCACGTTTTACACAAGAATAGGCCTACTTAAAATATTCCACAACATTTTCTAGTTCCCCGTCAGGTATTTCCCTTTCTGACATGACTCAAAAACGTGTTTGACGTGCGTAAGCATCAATTTTGTGATTACATCGCCATCTTCTGGATATTCTGTTCCACGCAAGTCATGAGAATGACTGTTTTCAGCACTAGATGTCAGTAATGTTTTCTTCATTCGAAGGAAGAATAACAATGGAGACATGTAGGCATACCAGCAAGCGTTTCTCGGACAAAATCCCCCGTTATAATTAAGTGTAGTTATACATGTTCAATATATAACTTAGGTATCTCAGGTGTCTCTTGAGGCTGAGATGAATGATAATGAGATCGATATTACGTCGCTGATGCCTTCAGGACTGTTTCGCGTATTGGCCATGGACATTTATGAAAATGTAAGGCTTTTATTAACGTAACGTTAATCCCGGTCAGTTCTTAAACTACAATAAGAACACGTATATTTGAGGTTCTTCCGTATTGGCGTCGCTTTATATACCTGAATATTCATCATCATCATCACTCCTTATTTGCATAGATCGTTACTGTCTACTTTCGCTTCCTTATATGGGAGTTGATCAACTTGATAACGTTCTGTCACAACCATGACCAACAGCGTCGACGATCAAACGCCTGTTTCGCGAAAAGACGTGTTCGTTAAGTATCTACAGTATTACGACAAAGTTTGTTGCGAAGGCAATCTGACAGTGTGCTCAGAGACACAGGTGACAGATGAAGCCAGACGCGTGCTGCTGTTACCGGAGGAAGAGCCGCGGAAGAGACTCGACGCGCTGCACTTCTATGAAGCTCTCTATAAGTGCGCGCAGTACAGAGACTGCCACAGACGAGTCCACGACTTCAAAAAAGCTGCCGAGCTACTGGAGATGTTCTGTGTCAACCTGTTTTTGTTTCCGTGGAAGAAAGAGATTAAAACCTTAAAGGTAAATAAAAGCCGCTATTGAAAGTTCTGTCTCTCTGCTCTCCCGGATGATGATAGGAAGTTAAACCGGCCTCTGTTTGCTGTTCTTATCTGGTCTCCTGGCCTGGTCAGTCAGACTGGTCTGTTTTATGGTTTTAGAAGGGTTTGAGGAGCTTTCCATTTGGTCAGACCAGCAGTGAGATCAGCTAGACCATTAACAATACACTGAAAGGCCACATAAAACCAGAAAACTACTTTAGGCTGGTTAATTCAGTATTATTATTAGTATTATAAGTCGTGGTGATGTCCCTGATTTCCTTTAATTCACATATTCTGTTTGAGGTCTGAGAGATCCCCGAGCACTTTGTAATGACCACAAAAATATTGTTTTCACTAAAGTATTAAGTTAATATGTAACGATTTATTTTTGATGAGCTGATTATCCTAAAAACAGTGTAAACCAGCCCTTTTTTCACTGGTCTCCTATCCTGTTTAGCCTGATCTGTTTTCTGGATTTAGAAGGATTTTGAGTATATATAACTCTGCTAAGATTCTTTAAGTGATGTATACACTGTTAATCTCAGCAGAACTGTACAGAAGGCTGTAATAATTGATTACAATACAGTACTACATTACGGCACAAGGTTTAATTATTTTAGAAAAGTGAAACATTCTTAAATACTATACATTAGAATAATATAATCAGTGCTGTTTTTTCCCTTGTTCTCTCAGACATTTACAGGACACTTTGTCTATTACATCAAGCCAGTATTGCCTTTTGCCAGAAGTATTCTTCAGATTATTGGATACTGCATGGAAACAGACACGGAGTATAGACTGACAGACAGTTTTGATCCAGACAAGGCCAAGAGTATGGGATTCGACCTTTTCCTTGCCCGGTTAGAGTGTGAGCATCTTCTGGAGCTCATGAACCAGAGATCACATGTGGAATGTCTGGAGATCATCCGAATAAGAGCTGCTCCTCTGACCTTCAGTGCTGGAGAAGAAGTTTCAGTACCTGTCAATGACATCTGTAATCTAAACGAGGATGTTTTTAAGGACGATGGGCATGTTGAAGGTGGCTCTCTGGTAAACCCAGAGGAAGAGGAGCGACAGCAGTCACTTAAAAGTCATAACCCTCATGATCAGAAAGTCGACAATTCTCAACATGCTTCGATCTCTGATGCCGAAAGACCGTCCAACTCATTTATGAGTAACGACAAGTCTATCTTAGAGATGCGGGAGAACTACCCAGACCTAGCCATCCGACAAAAGCCCATTTTCCAAAAGTCTCAAAGATCTATGCAGCCTCTCAAGGCCGAGGAGTGGGCTGGATCTAGGGGCCACAATGCAGGCCTGTTCCACGAGGCCAGTGCTGACATGAGTGGCCCCCAGTCTATAACCATGCACGCTGAGACCATGCCAGGCCAAAGAAAACAACCCATCGCAAAAGCACTTGTAGAAACCCAGCCCTCAGATGACAGACCATTGGTTCTTCAAGCTGGGAAGCTGCTGCAAAGACGCAGCCGTGAAGGCTCGACAGAAGACTGCCTGGCTGAGCTCACTGAGCAAATGGAGAAAACGCACATGAAGGAACTCAGTGCAGATGGACCTCTTAAATACCCCATAGAGGAGACTGCACAGGCCCAGCCATGCAGTGGACCTAATGACGTCATCACAGCTCCACCCACAAAATCCCCAGATGGCATGAGCCTGCCAATCATGTGCAGCCCATCCCAGGAGCCTGTCTGCAACATCACAGGTTGTGGGAGCTGTGTTGGATCTGATGGCGCTCTTGCACAGGACAACCTCATTAGAGAGCCTCCTCAGTCAATCTATACACATAGTGCACTGAGCCTGTGTACACCAGTGTTTGGACCTCCGACTGACCACAGTCAGACTGCTATTGAGGGTTCAAACGGATGCAAGAGTCCCACTCTTCAGCAACCGGAAGACGAACTAGTCCAAACATACGTGATGATTTAGAAATACAAAGTATTCCTGTTACTTGCTTATCCATGGCAGAGATTTGAAAGTGTTCTAGAGTGTGGAAGTGCACCAGAAATGTCTTTGTGCTAGTCATGATGTGCAAAGCATTTTCTTTGATAGTTTCTTGTTAATGAAGCCCTGATTCTGAAGGTTTGGTATCTTAGAGTCTATGAGGGTGACAGTAAGAATGTCTTTGCTCTTTTTAACTTCTATCATTGCTTTTTGAAGTGAAGGAAAGTTTCTTGCTGCTATAATTTTCATGAATCTGCTTGGGCCAAAATGTTTATTAGAGATTGATTATAGGTACTGTGCCTTATGAAATGTAGTGACAGATAAATGTGCACTTACTTGTCTTAATGGAACATTTGTTCTTCTTGGATGTCTAACCTAATGGTGTGTGGGGCTTCATTTATAAAACATGCATATGCACAGATGTGATCTGAAGAGTGATTTGATCTTAGAAGTAAAGTTCTTGCCAATGTTAAGATTTCTAAAAATGGTCTTTGACATGGAAAAGTGCTTAGTGCCACGCCAGGTTCTAAGCAGGTGTACATTTTTTTTCTTATAGCAGAATTAAATTAATGCAGGTATTTGGAAATCAAAAAATTAATGTCGCTGACCATTCTCAAGTAAAGGATATAGACTGGTGCACTTTAATATGCTAATGGTATTAATGGGGAGGGGGGGTTACAAGACAGAACTAAATTCAAGATCATTTGAGATTTATAGATTCACATTTTTGTGTGTACATTAATTTCTGTGAATTAAACTTGAAAAATAATCTTAGATCAAATGTAGGTTTATACACAACATTTTATAAATGAGGCCCCAGGCGTCTATAATATACTACCTGTTATTTAAAGTAGTGTGTTTGTACTTATCGCGACACACCACTGAAGCTACAGTGCAGCATTTAATATAATTATGTGACTGTAAATTACAATGCAATACAATTAATATTTTCAAATCATTTTTTCAGTTTATTTATAACAATGCCTTATGCAGTAGAAATGACATTAGTCACAGTAACACTTTCAAACTGATCGCAATACCTGTATTTGATAGTGACACTGTCTGCACGTGGGAGGATGAACAGAATTCATGAAAATAAAATAATCTTTAAGACACAAGAATGATGACTGCACTGTAAAATGCAAGACTAAATCACACACAGTATATTTGCACGGTCTGGAATTGACATTCTGAATATAAAATGTCTACAGACAAAAAAATACAAATGGAAATGTTTCCAAGTGCGGTAGTTTTAGATAATATGGAATGATTCCATAAACAAGACTATGTCTCTTATTAAGTACTTAAAGACTGCAAATGCAAATACAAAATAATAATCATAAAAGTCAGCATAAAAAAAAACCTATGATATTAACAAATTTAAAAACCCTACTATGCAAATCAACTGTCCACTGCAGGAGGAATGTTTGTAAACTCAGTTTCAAGTTTAAAAAAAAGTGCTGACTTAATTACATAACGGTCTTTTGAGAGCTGAAATGATTATGGCTTGTTATGATCATCGTTGCCTCAGATCATTTATTCAGCAATGTGCCATAAGTATCTTCTCTCTGTTCTCCTCATACTGAAGCAGCATCTTCTTAAGATCATGATCTGCTGGGATTACCTGCTCACCAAAGTGAAGGCACAAATTACTCCAAGATAAAGTGCATTGAACAGCTCATCAACAGGTGATTATACAATATGTCACAATAGATATGATGCACACTTTTTAACCGATGACTATCGGCAGAAACTCACCAGAACTGGAGCAGGAACCTCAAACGACTTGTGATGAATGAGCCAGTCCTCATAGAGATTATGGATTGATTCCAAGTATTCCTAAAGGGTAAACATCAGATAAAGTGTAATCTCTTTCAAAATATATGAACAAAAGAGTAATGTTTGTAATTAGCCTTTTGATAACATGAAAAGTGAAGTCATCTCGAAGCTAAAACTTAAGTTTTAAACTTAAAATGTGGCAGCCATTTGCTTTTCCACCATTGACAGCAGAGATACAGAATTTATTTTGGGTTGTTTTAGATTTGTAGCATTTATGTTCAGTTTTGCAGATCACTCAACAAGAGCTCACCAGTGGAATAACCTTCTCTTCCTCTCTGCACCTCTGCTTTAGTCTCTCGTAGCAGGTCTGTGGAGAGGTCTGCAGGTAAACTGTATAAAACCCAATGAGAACACGCAGAAAATGTGTTAGAAACATTACACAACAACATTTATTTGTCATCATTATATCTAACAAGCAACATGTAGTGTTGCAATGCAATATAGATACATTTGCCATACCAATAAGGTCCACAGGAATAGCAATATTCTTTAGGATCCACTCAAACCATTCACTTAAAACAGCAAAGTCCACCTCGGGCATCTTTCCACTGTCAAACAAATACAATAATACTCATTTAATATAAGTACACATTTAATGATCAGTATACTTTGTGGTTAAACTTTATTTTATGGTGTCTTTGATATAGTGTAATGAAACAATACTAAGCAATGTTAATTAACAACCTGTAGGGTTAGGTTTGGGGTTAGTTGCATGTAATAATGCATAATTTACTGTTATTACTATAGTAATAAGAACAGCTAAGTACATCTAACATGTGAGAAGGACACCAAAATAAAGTGTTACCCATTTGTGTCCAATAGTAGGCAGGTAACGCTCTTTAAGTTTTATAAGGAAATGTACCTTTTATAAAGATTTTCCACAAAAATGTACTTTGCACTGTAAATAGATCTCTCCATCATTCTGATTGGTGCTGACTGTGGCGACAGAAAGAAAAACAACAGGTTATTGCAGTTATTATGATTCACATTCCATTTCCTCTGTTCACACAAAAGGCGGAGGCTAATTTCTGTACTGCAGAACAGAAAGTGATACATGTAAAGCAACTCAACTAAACGGACTATAGGGACGTGAAAGAGGACTTATACATGCCATTGGTAAGACATGCCGATCCAGCATTGTCAGTTGGACATATGTCTGAAGAGTGAGTCCCCATCTAGATGGGTCCTGGTACATCAATCCCTGTGGCAGAATAAAATACATTTATATGATAATCAAATATGAAATAACATTTCCAACAAGATGGATCAGAAAGAAAAGTCTCATTAAATCCATAATGATGTGTTACTTGATCCCCACCAATGGATTGCATCCTTGCACATTTCTCCATTTAGACATAGGCTCTGTTAGGACCTACAACACAAAACAGTTGTCTATTAAATAAATGAATAAGAATTGTACTGTGAGAAATATTATTCATTACACATTTACTAAATTACCTCAATGTCACTGGTTTTGCTGAAGTATTCCAGACATGTTGTCTTTCCACTTGCAATATTTCCCTCTATCCAAATCTGAACAAAAGTGGGAGCAAATGTCAAAACAACAACAAAAACCCATACACATATTTAACACTATTATGTTCACCGTCTTCTCAGTCGTGCAATTCACCCTCTTTCAGATACGAGGACCTATTCATCCAGATACATGCTGCAGTGTGTAACTCACCACTGATTTCTTCCCCTCGCCGTTTCTAACCAGTTTCCCTTGAGAAGAAGACAACATCGTTAAACCTTTCTCGGATTCAGCAGCAGATCTCTATAGCAACAGTCAAAGTATCGAGGATGCTCAAGGCAACACGCTTAAGCTCATGTCAATGCTGTTAATGCAAAGCTGATTGAGCATTATATAACTCGGTTAGGGAAGAGTTGAAGAAATACGAACAGAACGAGACACATTACAAATAAAATAAGTAGGAATGAGATCGGTGGTCGCCGTTATATTGCGTAGAACGGAAGCTTGCGCAGGACTTACGGTGATTCACAGATGTGCTGCTCCGCGATAGTCCGGTTAAATGCTTTCCCAGTGAAGGCGTTCGTCGAGCAAGCACATTTGTTGACAAATATTTGTGTGAATACGGAGGTAAGACAACACGACAAAACTCTTTTAAGAAGTTAGCAACCATCTCGCGTGTTTCATCGACGTCTAGTAGCTAAATATATAAATAAATGTGTGACGAAGTCAGATGCGCAAAACTTGCAGAGTTACATGATGCCACATTAATGACCGACCAAAACATGTCAAAATAAAAGCCACAATTTTTAACTCGTCACTAAAATGTTCGTAAGATCGATGTGCAATGATATTTCGAGATAAGCCTGCATCATTATTATTACTATTATTATTATTATTATTACGCATAAATGTATAGGCAAATAGTGGCTGGTCTATTATAGTGTGTGCAATTTCTATCGTTTTTAAAGTAAACATATTGAAACAACAAGGGAGCCTGGCACTGACACATGCCTACAACTACAAGCAGTTGGTTGACCTTTTCAGGAAACTGTTTGTTTGTATCAGACCTACAAATTTAAAAACTAATTTGATAGACCAAAAAAATATTGACGCGACAAAACCAAGCAGTGCATTTGCTTCATATAATTTGTTTGGCACAAAAGAAGACTAACAGTTACATTGTCTGTAAAATAATGTGTGGTCGATTAATGACTATTTCACGAAGTGTATCCACCTTTTTCCAACGCTGCTGCGACTTCCGGCGGAAGTTATACCCATACTCGTTAATCACAGTCCCATATTAATGCGCTGCTTTAATTGATGCACACTGACCAACACGCATCCCTCGCTCGAGCACACACACACACACACACACACACACACACACACACACGGAGAGAGAGAAAGAAAGAGAGACAGAGAGGTCGAAGATCGCAGATTGTGCTGCACACATAAACTTGTTGTCAGCGCTTCCCCGCGATTTTTATTACTAAAATAAAAGATAGAGACGTGATCGCTACATTATATTCCCCAGCAACAAGGTTATACAAATCGCTGTTTGTAGAGAGAGACGCAGCAAGCAGCTAACATTACACACAACTGTCATCTCTCTCTCTCTCTCTCTCTCTCTCTCTCTCTCTCTCTCTCTATCAATCGACAATGAATTGAAATGCATGCTATAATTTATTCAAATAAATGTGGTCTTACCGCACTATTTCATATCGGTGTCTGATTTGAAGCTGGCAGAATGCTAGCGTTAAGCCATTACTGACGAAAATAGCCGTATTTTTCACCCTTCCGGTCAAATATTGCGCTGCAAAGAGCAATACTAGTTTTAACTTGTCTATAACTTGTCAATTTACCATGGAATAAGCTAGCAAATATTATTAACATCTTTAATATGTGCATGCTGGCAAATGACCATGTCATTGGCGGGATAATCAACGGCTAGCTGTGCTTCGGGCGGTTTTTCGCCTCCACGTCATGCATTCAAATCGATTAATGCACAGCTAGCCGTTGATTATCCCTTACTTGCTAAAGAGAATATTTTATACCACTTTATGATTTGCAGTCACTTTACACAATTACCAATGCAATGCATAAATATTATACTCAGAGTTCTTAACAAGTCCATAACGAGTATCATATTACACTGCTGACAACAATGTCAAGCCGTTTTGACTTTTATTCATGATCAGGATATGAATTCTTGATATCAACAATTCAATTTTTACTAGTTAAAATGTTAATTCTTGATATCAGGAATTAAATTTCTACTAGTAAAAACTATAATTATTGATATCTGTAACTGTATTTACACTAGCTAAATGTCACCATAGACTGCCATCCAAAATCAATTGTTGATATCAATAATTTAATTGTCACTAGTGACAAAGTTAATTTATGATATCTGAAAATGTATTTCTGATATCAACAATTAGGAGGGTAATTTCTGATATCAACAATTTAATTATTGATATCAACAATTGATTTTGGATGGCAGTCTATGGTGACATTTAACTAGTGTAAATACAGTTACAGATATCAATAATTATAGTTTTTACTAGTTGAAATATAATTCCTGATATCAAGAATTAGCATTTGAACTAGTGAAAATTGAATTGTTGATATCAATAATTAATATCCTGAGAATGAATGAAAGTCAAAATGGCTTGCCATAGTCAACAGTTGAGTTCAACTGTCACTAAAATAGCATTTAGTAATTTCCTGAGACTAAAAGGAAACACTCATTCAGGAAGTAATGTGACCAGATTCACAAGCTGTACTATGAGAACAACTCATCGACTCAAAAAACCATCATATTTTATTTTATTTTATACAAAGATCATATTAATGCCACAATGGAAGTTGATCTGCCTTTGTTGAAGTCCACAAAAGGTCTACTGAAAATATCAGAAATGGTGAGACTTTTATACAAATTTACCATGATAGTATTGTTATTTTTGATACTTTTTGGGAAGGACAAATGCTCAATCAATGGCAATCCCTTATTTAAATAGCAATGGCATGGGGTTGATATTTTGAATAAAACATTGTTAAAAAGGCAAACAATGTAGGCCTGTTAACTAAAACAACATTACAAAGTTCTATCTAGTAACATCTGGTCATCTTATTAAAATTGTATTTTATTTTCAGGTATGTGTTTTTGTGGCGTTTGTATGTTATGCAGTGGCATCTAGGCCGCCCTACATTGCAGCAACATGCATGGAGTTTTTCATCACTCTTGGTTTTCTTTTGCTCTACCTACTGAAACTCAACAAGATGTTCACTTTCTTCTTCTGGCCTCTTATTGTAAGAGCATAAATCTAATGTACTTGATTGAATCGATGCACGATTACTCAGAGAATTCTGTATAACACTACCAAGACCTGCAACTGCAGTTTTGCAAACACAACTGTTGGTAATGCCTTTTTGCTCTCACAGGATGTGTTCAGCTCATTCTTTGCAGCTGCACTGATGTGTATTCTTAGCCTGGTAGCAGTTTCCACTTACACAGTGAAGGGCACTCTGATCGGAGGGGTGAGAATGTATACATCCTTTATTCCTGCAACTCTCTCTTTCTCTTTTTAAGCACTATGCATGCCTTAAAATAAATCATTCGTACTTTTTAAAGCCTATTCCATCCCTGTGAATACTCATTGTAAATGACCCAAATATTATGACACAACGTTTCTCACTATGGAGTCTTTTGGTTGACAGATCGTGGGCTTTGTGGCTGCAGTCTTGTGGTCCTTGGATGGTTATATCCTTTTCAAAAGAATCGCATTCAACAAACCAAGAACCACCACAGAGGCCCAAACAGGGGAAACTTAAAGCTCTGCAGGATCAGCTCTCTCGTTTTATCAACAGACCTTTTTTTAATAACCAAAACAAGATTGTAAAATACTAAGCTATAATAATGCATTTGATTTTTAGTGAAAAGAGTTTCCACTCTGTCCTGTGAGAGATTTATCACACATTCTCTGTTCAGTTATTCAGATCTCGCAAATTAAGATAGGCTATTGCTTGTTTGGATACATGTATGTGTGCAAAAAGCTATCCACAAACCATCACCACTCAAAATAAATTCCTCCAAAAATTGAGGATTATAATTGTCTCAACATTAACAGTGACTGGTTTTGTTTTCTTATTTCACAAAGTAAAATAGCACTTTGTCTGAAAGATTGTTGTTATCAGAGTTATTTTTTGGGGTGATTTGACCCCAGAATAAACAATGTATTTAAACCATGTTCAAATACAATGGGTTATGTGATGCATTAAAAAATATTACCTAAAAAATGACATTGATTTTTTTATATATTATTATTATTCTTTCATGGTAGACTTAAAAAAAACACTCTGAAAACTGTGTTATCTGTTATTATGAACAACAAGGTTACGAATTAAAAACCTGAATTCTGTGATTTTGAACGATAAAAGGGGCTTCAAACCAGAGCGGACGTTATCTGCAGTCGTTGCACGAATATATTAGCTGCCACTCTTTCCTGTGAGATATGTATCGCCCACATTCTCTGTTCACTTATTAACGGTCTCCAGATTTCGGGAATGCAGATGTTGCTCTTTTGTGTGCTTCGTTTCCGCACTGTCATTATTTCCGTTTCCACTCCATGGAAAGTTATGCCGATTTGCGAAGAAGAGTAGCTGTTTTACAGAAGAGATAAGGGCATCTCGGTGAACTTTATTCGGGAACAGAAGAGTTTCATCGGTGTGATCATGGGGGACATCGAGGCTCCGGAGAATAACCGATCACGACAGACCATAGTCCGTCTTCTCCCGAGTAAAGAATTCATCACCTCCCGGAAAGGACTACTGTTGCTCGGTGAAGTGGTATGCTTTTCGACTTTTACCATGTTGAGTCTATCCATAGTAGTATAGGCTATAAGTCATTTTTCATGTTAGATCCATCCGCTAAATGTTATTGTTGCAAGTGCTTTTTTTATTTTATTTATTTTTGCCATCTGGATGCAGCTACTTTATACAGAAGTGCAACATTATTCTTCTGATTTTAGTTTCTTTTTCTTATCGATCTGTTTTTCACTGGTTATTCGTTGATGACATTTTTGTTCAGAAAAGTTTCCACTTCTTTGTTAAATAAAGGGGTAAATGAGCTGTTTTCTGCAGCTAGGTCAAACTTTCCTGATTCATCTGAAGGGGGAGTTTTTATAAAGGCTAGTAGCGGCTCTCTCATATTTCACACACACACACACACACACACACACACACACACACACACACACACACACACACACACACACATGTTGGGTTTCCATGTTTTATGGGGACTTTCCATAGACGTAATGGTTTTATACTGTACAAACTGTATCCTAAACCTAACCATCACAGGAGACATTCTGCAATTTTACATTTTCAAAAACATCACTTAGTCTGATTTATAAGCTGGTTTCCTCATGGGGACCAAAAATGTCCCCAGCTAGGACAAGGATTTTGGATATTGCCATCGTTGTGGGGACATTTTGTCCCCATAACACACACACACACACACACACACACACACACACACACACACACACACACACACGTACGTCGGGTCAGCTATCCTTATAGGGACTCTCCGTAGGCGTAATGGTTTTTATACTGTGCAAACTGTATGTTCTATCGCCCTACACCTAAACCTACCCCTTACAGGAAACTTTGTGCATTTTTACTTTCTAAAAAAAAAAATCTGTATGATTTATAAGCTTTTCTACCCATGTGGACCTCAATTTAGCTCCCCACCATTACACGAGTCCCCATGAGTCTTTGTGTATTCAGGTTTATGTCCCCACCAGGATATATAAACCTCTAAACACACACGCACACATACACACACACATGCACAGAAATAATTAAATTGTAGACAAATAAATGGCCAGTTGTTTCTTCTCTGTCAATGCATCAAACTTAATGTTGACATGAAATGCAAATAGCTCTTTAAAGGTCTGGTGCACTCACCCTGTCACTAATTTTTGCAATTATCAAAATAATGAAGAACAATAATGAACGCAGAATGTATCCTTATGTATCCTGTCCCCTCAGGTGATGTCGTTCATCAGCTTTGTGTGCTTTGCTGCTTCAACGGCAGCTGCCTTCATCACAGCTCCCTTAATAGAATTCTTGGCTGCCCTCTTCTTGCTGTTTGCTTATTCTACAAAGTTCAATGAGAGATTTAAGGGCTTTCACTGGCCCCTCGTGGTAAGTTTTCTGACCTACAAACTTCATAGAGCATCAGATAATAATATTTGTCCATGAAAACCAGTTGTCCTTTGTTCCAAATCACCATGCCTGTTGTTTCATCAAGGACTTCCTGCGCTGTGTCAGCGCTTCCATCATCTTTTTCATCATCTCTATAATGTCTGTGTCAAAATATGTGGATGGAGCCTCAAAGGCCGCTGGGGTAGGCTCACATCAGTTCAGTCAAATTCTCTTTTACCGGCTCTATCAGTGACAGCGCTGTTTATTTGCGAGTTATACAACATGTGACTTGCGTGATGTTTGCACTGGTTTCATGTGTCTCTGTTTTTCTTTCTCTTTCAAAGATCTTTGGCTTCATTACCACAATATTCTTCGCTGGACTTTTATTTCATCTTCAATGAACTGGCTAACTTCCTCAAGGGAGGTGATTCCAGTGAAGAACCACCAAACACACAAGGTATCAATACTGGGTTCTTATTTACACTACCATTCAAAAGTCATTAAGAAGTTTTTTTAAATAAATTAAGTTTTATTCAATAAGGAGGAATTAAATTGACAGTAAATGTGACATGACCGTAAAAACATTTCTATTTTTACAAAAATATATTTCAAATAAATGATGTTCTTTTGAACGTTCTATTCACCAAAGAATCCTGAAAAAATGATATTGCAGTTTCCACAAATATATTAAGCATCATCTGTGTTTAACATTGGTAATAAACACAAAGTTTCTTCAGTGTCAAATCAGCTGAATGATTTCTGACACTTACGACTGCTTCAGATTTGCCATCACAGGAATACATATTTTATAGTATATTAAAATATAAAATAGTTATTTTAAATTGTTATATTTTACTATTCCAAACTTCTGAACATTAATGCAACTCCCGAGATGTGAAAATACTCTTTTTTCCCCCTCTCTGCTGGAGTTTCATTCACAGGATACATGCATGATGCTTTCCACATCAAACTAAAGCATCAGAACTATTAGTGAGACTAGACATAGGAAGTGAAAGCTGAAGTGGTTTCTTAGGAAGTGTGGTTTCATAAATAGTTTACTTACTGTGAGTGACCAGGCAGAACTCCTGGAGTATCATCAAAGTCCATTTTATAGTCTTTGGTATCATTTAAATGAACGAACTCTCACTATAAGCCAACTGTTCTGGCAACTGTCATGCAGAGTCACATGCATTAAACTTCCATGGCAGACTATTTTCACTGGGAATTCCCCATCTCATTTTTCTCTTTCTTGTCGTTATTCCGAGACACTTTCTTCCAGAATAACACATTCCTCTTCTTCACAGATGATGACTCAGACTCCGACTCTGACTAAAGCTGTGTCCAAAAACCTGGTGTGTGACCATTACAGTGCCTGATAACCAAAACAGACTTTGGTAGAACCGTATATTGAATGCATCACCCCAAATCTTGTACTACAGGTATATCTGATATATTGTTTGTTTGACATTTTGGGTATGCTTTTTGTGAGTAGAATTAAACAGTCTATTTCAAATGTTACATCACAGAATAGAGACATTCAGAAATCTTTGTATACACATGCGTCCGTGCAATCTAAGCCGCTTTCATTTGAATTTGTCAAAGCTGTGAATTATCCCAGTGACGTAGCTTCACATCAGTCAGGCTTGATGACTGTTTTGGGAAGAAAGGGCAGTATTGTACCATTTATGATGTTTATGTACTGCCTCTTGCAGCTTAAGTGTACTTACAGTGTGATTGTGTGTGTGTGTGTGTGTGGTCACTTTCACTTCATATTTTACAGTATGTACGAGTCTTTTTTCTGTATTTGGTAGCTGTGTGTGTATATGTTGATTAATTAGAATTATTTTGAGATATTTTCTCAAAATATATTCTCTTAAATTGTCTTAAAAATGATGCATGACTTGGTGATGAAGCCCTGTATTGGGAATAATAATAATACGTTTGAATGTTTTGTAGCAACAAAGTAAGTTTACATCATGTATGGAATTAGCAGGTGTTTGGCTGGCCACAGTCACTTGTCTTATTTCCACAGCTCTACACATTGGTGTGTCTTTTAATGCTGAAGTAAAATCAATGTCTTGCCAAAGTACTACAAAAAAGGCAGGGTTTGTCTTATAATGCTCACCTAGAGATGTACTATTCTTACAGTGCCACTACTCTGCTTTTGAACCTGTATTATAAACGTGAGCTTCAGCAGTGCATACAGCGTTTACTATAGTATTCTCAGGCATGCTGCATGTAACCTCGTGTAAACCATCTTCTAGTGTTTCTATGAAGAGTGGATATGCTTTAAGGACTCTTTTGGACACATGCACTGTCAGATTGCCACATCAAATAAATCATTTTGGTGCAATTTTGTTAGTATTGTTTATTTTTAGCAAATAAAGAAATTAATGTTGCCATTCATTTGGAACACTAGGAGCAAAATGTGATAGAGTTTGTTAGTGATATTTCGGTAGGTTTGAATTTACAGTGTTTTACCGTCACTGGGACACATTTCTCCACACTTCTTCAGTCACTTTTCTAAACTCGTCACCGTTCTCCTTGCCAACTTTCAGTTTGACACAGCAGTTCAATTTCACAACCAAAATATGTTAAAGCAAACAAACTCGTTCAAGTATCATTATACGTTTTTCTGTTCTAACATTTCTTTACAAAACAAGGATGACAGATCTCTACTGTTTATAATCACTGCAATATGTGTTACATTGTCCAATTATTCCTAAGTTTCATCCATTTTTTATAAATAAAAATGAAACAATTACCTTTGTATGTGTTCATTAGTATGCTACAACTAATTGTGTTTTTATATATTTCAATATGGTATTACTATATAAATGTAGAAAATGTCTGTCTTATACAGTAATTATGATTTTAACTTAAATGTAACACAAGAGAGATATAAACATGCAAATGTAGGTACATAGCTGTTGTTTCTGAGTGAGAGAGGAATTCAAGTAAATGGAAATATGAATGTATTTTGTGCCAAAGCAGTGGAAAATGATCCACAGTTTAGCCCACATACTGTAGACGTCTGTTGTGTTCACTGCACGGAGAGTTTAAAAAGTGACAAGTATTGAGAAATAGTTCTTAGCGATTGTAAATGCAGTGGATTCCTGTAACACAGTTTCCCATTTACAGATCAAGTCCATCCAAATCCATTTATTTGAGGAAAAGATTGCCATCACAAATATTCTTAAACAATTAGCATTGTGTAAGTCTATGCACAACTCTATAAATACAAAAATACTATTTTATAAGACTGTTACATGGAATAAAACATTGCTTTCTGGAATACGGGAAATATCATCAAGAAACAGTACAATCATTATCAAAAATTTGACTCCCTCAAAATCTCAACAGTTTCATTTGAAACACTTCAATGATTTGTGAGTTGAAAACACAGTTCAAACCGTAAGGTCAAAATCAGGAATTATTTTGATGCTAAAATCATCCAAGAAGAAGTTCAGCACAGAGTCAAAGCACAGTGAAAGCTCTTACACATTATTAAAGCATAAGCACACAGTATTGCTTTCAAAACAGGACAAATAATCAGTGACTTCAGCACTTTAATGCAGAGTCCTTCATTAAGACATAAATCATTCTTGGGATTGTCTTTTAACGTTTTCAAGCCCACACAGTGTTGATCAATGTCTATAATGTGAGTCCACACCTCAAAATGACTTCATTTCAACATTGGTCTTATTCCAAAACATAAAAGTGACTTCATTTAAGAACCTTAAAATAAGACATAAGTATGAATATATAAACGGATATTACAACTGAGCATTTTCTAGTGAAAAAAACATGTACAATTGCACTATGCCTTAAAATCTGTGGTAAAAGACATTTAATTTGCCCCCTGATGTCATTTCATTATACTATTTTTAAGAAGATCCATTAGAAGTTCAACAAAGCACTTCAGAAAACAGATGATTTCACCACGAATCAGTTCATCAGAGAGTGCAAATTGAATGTTTGAATTTCACCCGCCATGAAGCAGTTATTCTGCTAATGTCATAACATTAGTGTCCAAGAGTTTCGACAAATAAAGCCTCTACGGTTAAGGCACACAGAAAAAAGATACACTGTTTAGCTAATGCATTCATATGTACTGCAGTACACTCCTTCAAATACAGTCTATTAGTGTCAGAATTCATACAAATAGGAAACCTTCAGAAATGTAAAATGTCACACAGATACATAATATATACACCTTCTTCAAAACGCAACCCTTGCTTAAATCGACATATACAGATAACTAAACAGGGTTGGAGTACACAGTGGAGTAGAGAAAATATTACAAACAACAAAAATGACTATGCACAAACGATTTAGTAACTAAAAATGTGTATCATCTAAAGATTAGACTCACCTCCCTTCACCCACACAGACAGTCTGAAAGCTGTGTCTGTCAGTTGCAATGCAAGGTCACATTCACAAGGTGAAATTCCACACTTGATACAATGTAGCTACCAAAGCTGTGGTATTACAAAAAATAATTAACATTAAAATAAATACTGGTGCTCCTAACATATAGTCACTCCATCTCTACAGAAAACAGCCCAATGCAATGGCAGTTTACTAGATGTGTTTGATACAGGAACACAATAGCAGAGAGAGAGAAAAACTATTTATTTTGCTCATAATCACTCCAACAAATTCCCATTTCACTTCAGTCAGAAAGATCGCAATCATTAATTTCCATTATTCCATTCTGTATAGTTAGTTTTGGTCCTTGATAAGACATTTTAGGCATAGTTGCATTCTAAATAGAATGCAGAGCTAAATATAAGGGGTTTCAAATGGGCGAATGACAGGATTGGTCCATTTTATTGCAGGCTTTATTAAAACTTTTCCCGCTGGGAGTTTAGGAGCACAGTGGAGTGAGTTTCAGTCAATAATTATCCAAATATCATTATAAGGTAAAGCCCTTAATTAACAGAAATATACAGTATTTAAGTATAAAGTCAAAAGACGCTGGCCTGAAGCTGATGAAGACGCCAGGTTTGTTCCATTTGAGACTGTTCACGCAATTGTTTGTAAGCGCTCATCCTGACTGCCGCTCATCAGGCTCCCATCATGAGGATATGAAAGAGCACACTGTGACAGGAATGTGGACGGGGCTTTGCTTGTCTCAGTCTTCATTGGTCTGCCTGTGTGCTTTACTGTAGCTCAGGCCGTGACTCCACCTCTCCCCCTGAGGCTGTGCGGGCACGGATGTACTCGCTGGTCTGCAGGGGTCCATCTCGCGAGTCCCCGAGACGCCATCTCCGTACTGCCAAGAATGTGTTCAGACCGTACACACCCATCACCAGAAACCCAAAAATCTGGATATAAACACACACAAAGCATCTATTTATACTCAAGGAAACTGAAGGAGACGTTTACATCTTTGAACTATGAAGGTTTAAAGGAAAAAAGTTCACCCAAAAATGAAAATTTGAGTTTTCAAGAGTTTGTTTCTTCATCGGAACAGATTTTGAGAAATTTGACATCACTTACTCTCCACCGGATCATTTGAAGTGAATGGGTGCCATCAGAATAAGAGTCCTAACAGCTGATAAAAACCTCACAATAATCCACACGACTCCAGTCCATCAATTAATGCCTTGTTAGGTGAAAAGCTGTGTGTTTGTAATAAGCAAATCCATCATTAACATGTTTTTAACTGTTGCTTTTGGCTAAAATAGAAATCCTCAACACATAATATTGCTTTCTTCAGTGAAACATTTGTCAAATCTGAAGTAAATAGGCACAGACAAAGCACCATTTACAAGCCAAAACCAAAAGTCCCAAGCAGTTCTACACAAATATGTCAGCAGATGTTGATGTGAGAGGACAACAGGAGATGGACTTGTTCACTGGAGAAAGCATTATTATGGATAAAGGACAGGTACTTTTGCCAGAAGCTACTGTTTAAAGTTAAAAAGCTGTAATGATGGATTTGTTTCTTACAAACATGCAGCTTTTCACTTTAGAAGATGTTAACTGATCGACTGGAGTCATGTTGATTACATGTGGATTATTGTGATGTTTTTTTATCAGTTGTTTGGACTCATTTTAACGGCACCCATTTACTACAGATGATCCATTGATATGCAAGTGATAAGCAAGTTTCTAATCTAAACATGGATGACCAGAGAGTGAGTCATTTTTCAGCAAATTTTCATTTTTGGGTCAACTATTTCTTTAAGCGATGTACATATAACATTAAATCTACTATGTGTCTCAATAATATTGATATGTTTTATAGTAAAATGCAATATGAGGCAGATAAGAGCAAATACTCCATGTCTCTGGCAGGCTGTGAGGACTGAAGGAATTTTGCCGTGCTCTGTGGTTCAGGAAAATCCCCGGGTGTTAAAGTGGTTTCCTGCTGAGAACATCTGTATCATAAAACTCTTAGCCCAAATCCCCAGCCTTTGACTTCCAAGGTGTCGGTGGATATTTTGCTGATCTCAGGTAATTCTTAAAGTGTCTAAAATCATAAAGGTCAGGATCTCAGTAAGAGAACCTGTTCCTGTGTCAATATTGGGAATTACTTCTCTTCACTGAGCCATCTACAACAAACCTCCTCACAGTCACAAGAGGTCAGCAGCCTCAACCAAAACAGACAAACTAACTAGAAAGGTATGTGCATATGAGATGTTTACAGTGGCTTCAGTTATAACACACTTTAATGAGCACAGATGGAGTCAGTGGACTTTTTTGGCATGTTCTGTGCTGATTTTAGGGGAGAATCGGTGGAATTATAGAGTTACTTATGGCTTGTTTCTAGCCTCACAGTAAAAAATAAATAAAGGTAACTATGATTTTAAATCTCATAACTGCTACATTGTATCTGACATTTCTAATTTAAAAACTTTATCTCATAATTATATATATTTTATAAATGGTATACTCTGAGGTGGAAAAAGTCTCACAATAATTCTGTGAAATTGATTTAAACAGAGCTGAGTGTCTTACTGACAGCCAAAACATAATTAAATAGGCTAAAATATTTTATAAACAAGCATTAGGTTAATGTGTAACTAAATTCTGTGGGAATTTGCAATGAGTAAAAACGTAACACATTGTGACTTTTGGAATAGAAACACAAGAAAATAAGTGGGATGGAGAAAGTGTAAAAGAGGAAGAAATTAGATTTTCAGGCTTAAAAAAAACAAAGAACTAAAGAAAAACATGTAAAACATTTAGGTTGACGGTGACTCTGACAGCTAAGAACTTCCCACTGTCTTCACGTCCAGGACTCTCTCCACGAATGGCTATGTGCTTACACTATTTCAGCCTCTTGAGGGCAGCAGAGCTCCAGCAGATTAGGGCCCACTTCAAATACTTGAGAAATGACTGAACATTTGAATTCACCCACAATCACAGCGACAGAATTCATGAAATAAAGAGCTGAGTCAGGGGATAGATACCACAGCTGCAATCTCTGCTCCAGTTTGATGGTTGAGAGCTGCCAAAACCACTGAAGCCAGAAAGAAGAACAAGGTGCTGGTGGCAGTGTTGATCATATCCTGTAACAGAGAAAGAGAGAATTCAAGTAAACTGAAGAAAAGTATGTTTTTCACAAAAATATTAAGCTGCATAACTCTTTTCAAGGCTTATATGTTTTTGAGCACCAAATCAGCATATTATAATTATTTCTGAAGGATCATGTGACACTGAAGGCTGGAGTAATGTCTGCTGAAAAAAAACTTTTGCACTGTAGTATTATGTTTTCAAAAGGATGATCTGTTAAACATACAAGGCGCAAGGGTTTGTGTACGCTACAAAGTTTTGAGAGTTTTTGACAATCATTTAAATGTGGGACTGGTGTTGAAATGTGTAAATTGCACATCTCTCCACACACAATAACACACACGAGCAGCACATACACTTTCATTGCCATGTTTTGTTCCAGGAGAAAAGAAACAAATCTCCTAAAAATAACAGATTATGTCTACAAAGAGAGAAGGAGGGACAACTATTATCCGCAGTGTGTATGTGCTCATAGAGGTTTGTTCATTATATAACAACATTTCCATGAGGGAAGTCATATCAACAGAAATGTGCACATTCACAAGTTTAGAGTTGATCAAACTATAAGTAAACCCTTTAATGACCAGAGAGTGAAAACAAGGAGCTGGCAGTGAGGTGTGGTTATGCTGACTGCAGTGATGCAGTTTGACAGGCACATGCAGCATTCATGAAATCCTTCAGAAATCATTTTGATTTGCTGCTCAAGGAACATTTCTTATTACCACTGTTGAAAACAGTTGTGCTTCCTAATATTTTTGTGGAAACTATGATACTGTTTCTAGCATCATTTGATGAAAAGAAAGTTCAAAAGAACATTTTATTTAAAAAAATATTGTTTCTAATAATATACAGTGAGGGAAAAATTATTTGATCTCTGCTGATTCTGTACGTTTACCCACTGAAAAATAAATGATCAGTCTATAATTTTAATGGTAGGTTTATTTTAACAGTGAGAGACAGAATAACAAAAAATCCAGAAAAATACATTTAAAAAGACAATTGTTTTGCATTGTAATGAGTGAAATAAGTATTTGATCCCCTATCAATCAGCAAGATTTATGGCTCCTAGGTGTCTTTTATGCAGATAAGGTGCTGAGATTAGGAGCACTCTCTTAAAGGGATAAAAGACACCTGTTCACAGAAGAAATCAATCAATCAGATTCCAAACTTTACACCATGGCCAAGACCAAAGAGCTGTCCAAGGATGCCAGGGACAAGATTGTAGACCTACAAAAGGCTGGAATGGGCTACGAGACCATCACCAAGCAGCTTGGTGAGAAGGTGACAACAGGAATGAACACAAAATAACTCACAGTCTCCTCGGTCTGGGGCTCCATGCAAGATCTCCCCTTGTGGAGTTTCAATGATCATGAGAACGGTGAGGAATCAGCCCAGAATTACACAAAGGATCTTGTCAATGATCTCAAGGAAGCTGGGAACATAGTCACCAAGAAAACAATTGGTAACACACTACGCTGTGAAGGACTGAAATCCCGCAGCGCCCGCAAGGTCCCCCTGCTCAAGAAAGCACATGTTGAAAATGGGTCGATGATGGGTAGCATGACAATGACCCAAAACACACGGCCAAGGCAACAAAGGAGTGGCTCAAGAAGAAGCACATTATGGTCCTGGAGCGGCCTAGTCAGTCTCCAGACCTTAATCCCATAGACAATCTGTGGAGGGAGCAGAAGTTGCCAAACGTCAGCCTCAAAACCTTAATGACTTGGAGAGGATCTGCAAAGAGGAGTGGGACAAAATCCTCCTGAGATGTGTGCAAACCTGGTGGCCAACTACAAGAAACATCTGACCTCTGTGATTGCCAACAAGGGTTTTGCCACCAAGTACTAAGTCATGTTTTGCGAAGGGGTCAAATATTTATTTCACTCATTAAAATGCAGATCAATTTATAACTTTTTGAAATGCGTTTTTCTGGATTTTTGGGGGTTGTTATTCTGTCTCTCACTGTTCAAATAAACCTACCATTAAAATTATAGACTGATAATTTCTTTGTCAGAGTAAACGTACAAAATCAGCAGGGGATCTAATAATGTTTTCCCTCACTGTAAGTGTATTTACAGTTGTTTTTCAGTATAGATTATCTGGTCCTCGACATGAATATAGCCATAGATGCTGGAATGCCGTAAAGAAGAAAATAAACAATTTATTTTCATCAATTTAATGTGTCCATGCAAAAAAATGTTATTAAGTTAGACTGCACAAACACCTTGTATTTGTGCCATAAAGTCATTCATTTACAGTCAAGGAGTTATGAAATGATGGCTGCGCATTGGCAGGTTATGTGAGTCTCTTTTCTATTTTTGATTACTACTATCACAGTTTTCCCTCTATTAATACACCCACCACTTTGTAATGATAATGTCACATTATACAGTTTTAATATTGTAACAAATCAGAGTACAAGCTCTCAGGAGAGAGTGAGGATGAGAGGAACCAGTTGGAGGTTTCTGAAATGAGGCCAAATCCTCCTCTGTTCACTCCTCCTGAGCGCTCAGAGTCTGGAATGGACGTGGGTTTTGTCTAAGCCATGACTCTGTGGGGGGTGAAATGTAACAAGCCCTTCAAAGCACAACCTCAATGCCTGGCACCTCGAATTTCACATCACAGGCCGACACAGCAAGAAGCGCTGGCTTTGATGTCTCCAAGTATCCACAGACTGTCTGCTCCTCTCAGCTCTAAGCAGTTGTACAGTACATGCAGTATGACACTCAGTGGCGGATTAAGACTCTTTGGTGCCCCTGGGCAATGACACCTAGAGTGACTATTTGAATTGTGCTGCATTCACTACATCTTACATGTTATGCCATGGAAAATGTAAACATTTGGTTGTGTGGTGCATTGAATATTCCCTAAAATAAGCTTAAAATTGCATAAGGGATTTATGATAATCTTGTGGGGTGTTTCCACAACATCGTTTTCAATTAAAAACTTTTAGCTAAAACTTTTAAAATAGGGTTACAGAGTGCAGGTTTTTGAAAACAATTATGTTTTTTGTCTGTGTAAACTACAAATACACGAATTTGAGAAAAATGTGGTCATGCAGATATGTGTTCAGTAGGTTTGTGTGCAGGCTTTGCGCAGGTTTTGTTTAAACTTTATTTCAAGGTGTCCTTGTTACAGTGTAACTATACATTTAAGTACTAAGTTATATTCATTAACTACATGTACTTACTAAATAGTTAGGCTTAGGATTAGGTTTTGCCTTTGTGTTACTTGCATGTAATTGTGCATAATTATTTTTATTATAATAGTAAGTACATGTAACTTGTAACAAGGACACCTTAAAATAAAGTGTTACCAGAGTTTCTTTACAAAATAACATAAACTACTGGGCTGGTATGCATAATAGTTTTCATGAACCCGAGTGAACAGGAATCATTTAGGCAATGCAGTCGTCTGTAAAACTTTTCTGAAAAAAAGAGAAACTTTTCAGTTTTGAATACATTGTTGTTATGTAAAAGTACCATTAGAAGCGTCATTAAAAGCTTTTGAAAAAAGTTCACACACACACACACACACACACACACACACACACACACACACACACACACACACACACACACACACACACACAAATTATAAACACATACATACACAAATAATTAACCTACATATACATAATTGTGTATATTATTGTTAAATAATTTTAGTAATATACAGATTCATCACACTACAGAACATTAAAGTCTCATTTTCTCTCTTTATCCTTAAAACCTCCATAAATACACACTCTTAGAGGAGAGAAGGGATAAAGCCAGGTGGTTCGTCTGTGTGCAGCCAATAAGAACTCCAGCGTGACTTGGGCATGGCCACCCATGTGACAAAATGCATGATGGGAGTGACTGCACACACTGTCTCACATGATACTCTTTCTCGCTCTCTCTCATCCACACTCACTCAGGCGAACCCATGCCCATCTCACACGCAATACAGAACACTAACTATATGCCAAAACCAGGATACGGTCTCAATCATTCAAACACATGCCAAACCAGCCTTTGCCTTCACATACTTCAACAGATGGATCAAATGCAAGCCAAACCAAACTGAAACTAAAACTGCTGATGTGTTTAAATATGCTAAGTGTAAGAACACAAAGCACATGCCTGAGGTGGAACAAAAGTACCAAGTCCTCAGAATCATTTAGTTATTTAAATATACATTACTAGTTTGATGGAAGTTTACAAACAATGATTAAGCATTTAATGCAGGTAACCTAATATGAAATTGAACATGAACAAAAGCAGTCATGAGTTCTCTTAAAATGTACTTTCAGTAGTGTGTGTGTGTGTGTGTGTGTGTGGGGGGGCAGGTTGCATGTAGAGAAAGCAAACTGATCTCAGGAGGGGTCTAAAACTGGGAAATGTAGTGTTCACACTGGGTTCAGATCTCTGATATATTTAACAGCCACTGTGGCCCTCCACATTGTTAACAGAGGACTGAAGATCTCTGTACTTGAATTATACCTGTTTTATAATATTACTGGAACATTCCAAGCAAGGATGAATTAAATTCATTTGCATTCATAATATGTGACCCTGGACCATAAAACATGTCATAAGGGTCTTTTTTATTGAGATTTATACATCATCTGATTAAATAATAATACATTTATCTGAATAAATGTATACATCATCTGAATAAATAAGCTTTCCATTGATGTATGGTTTGTTAGGATAGGACAATATTTTGTCCAATATACAGCTATTTGAATATCTGGAATCTGAGGGTGCAAAAAAAATATCTAAATATTGAGAAATCCCTTTAAAGTTGTCCAAATGAAGTTCTTAGCAATGCATATTACTAATAAAAAATTCAGCTTTGATATATTTACAGTAGGTAATTTACAAAATATCTTCATGGAACATGATCTTTACTTAATGTCCAGATGATTTTTGGCATAATTTCTTTTTATCATTCTGACCCATACAATGTATTTTTGGCTATTGCTACAAATATACCCGTGCTACTTATTACTGGTTTTGTGGTCCAGGGTCACATAAAATAATATATATTTATAATGATACAAAAGAATGTCAAATAAATCCTGAAAAAATGGAATCAAGGTTTATGCAAAAATATTAAGCAGGACAACTTTTTTCAACATCTGTAATAATAAGAAATGTTTCTTGATTTCTAAGGATCATATGAAAGATCACATTAAGTAATTTATGCCAAGACAGGAATAAGTTCGATTTTTTTTTGTGTTCAGCAGAACAAAGACATTCATACAGGTTTGGAACTACTTGAGGGTGAATAAATGATGAGTGAATGGGTGAACTATCCCTTTAACCAAGTTCATTTTGCAAAATGTTGCCAAATTAAAAAAAAACGATATGCACAAGTAATTAGTTAGGTGTGGTCTTAGCAGAATACAGCCTGTGCCAAATATTCTCAGTGGTGCGTGAATACTGAGTTACACACTGCTTTAGGCAACAGGAGGTCCATAGATCTGGAAATGTAAAAAAATAAAAATAAAATAGAAACAAAATATTTCTTTCCAGATTTGCTGGATAAAATAACCAGAATCCTGCACGTTCAGTCATATCTCTTTGTCCGCCTCAGCGGTGAGACTTTACCATTAAATGAAGCTGCTAAAAGATTTTCATGGACCTTCTACTGGTGAGCTGGTGCTCTCGGATGCTGTGTGTGTTCGTGTGTGTGTGTGTGTGTGTGTGTGTGTGTGTGTGTGTGTGTGTGCGTGTAAACAGACAGCATGATACACTATTAATCTTCATCCTCCAACAAGCCCATCCCTAGGCTATAAAGGTGGTTCTAGATAGGAAATCATTCTGATAATATTAGAATATGAGAAAACTTACAGTACATTTACATAATTCAATAACAATAATTTAGTCTTCATCAGTCAGATTTCCAAATTACACATTTTTAATGCATCTTCACTAATCTCGCAATTGGCCTCTTGCTTGTGTTCAGTAATGGCACATAATCATAGGTTCACTGCAAAGCTTCGCAAGTCTCAGAGTGGCCATTCCATTAAAGCACACAAAGTAAAACCATTCATTATCCTGTCACCTCAAAGTCAAATCTTTCCTCATTTTCTATTAAAATGCACAGTTTTGGTTGAGCTCAATGAACACTGGCCATACTTTTCTGTATATGTATGTGTGTGTGGTTGGAGATGGTTTGTTAATGGGTACAATGGTGCCAGCGTACCACCGCTAACTGAATGCGCTCATTCTACTGACCTATCACTTTCAATAATGTCAGTCACTATGCCAGCCCCCTTTGAGCCTGGCACTGGATCACACCATCCATGCAATCAAGGGAATAGGGGGGTGCTACACAATAGACGGACCGTCCACCACAAGAACCAACAGCCACAAGAAACTACCAGCTAGTTTTGTGTGTATATTCTCCAATCTGCAGCCATTTAAACTAAATCAACATTAGAAGATATGAACGGATTTAGAACAAACATCTTATTTTAAGACCTTGAAGTTCTACCATCCACATTTCTGTTCTTTATAGAAAGAAGTATAATTGCTGCTGGGTTAGGGAGGATTTTATCTCAAAATGAAAAAAACCCTCTTTTGAGACAGAGGCCACAATTACAGGACCAAAAAGTACAGTTTACTTTTAGCACTGCGTTATGTGAAAGTTCCTGAAGCACAGCAGTTGTGAAGTTACGCAAACTGGAGATACAAACACGAAAGAGGGAAGGAGAGCCAAGCTGTTGCTGAACAAACCCCATCCCAGTGCATCCATTCCAGAACAAATGAGAGGCCTGGGCCAATGGGGTCCGACCGGCAGGAGATGATGCTTAGTTCAAAACCTCAGCCCCACCACAGCTGAAATGATCCTAAAGATCATAGATCTTCCAATGAGCCATAGCAATACCAAGAAACCCCAACTCGTCAGTATTCAAAATACACAAAAGCATACCCACTCACACGCAGCAAAAACCCTGATTAATATCTCTCCCATCAGCCAAAATGTGGTTTACTGTATGTGATCTAGCAAGTTGAGCTTTGATGCTCATGTGAGATATTTACAAAAAGTCTGAATTCAGCTCTCATCATTTCCTGATCATTTCATTTCATTTTCTTCCACCACCATTTCCTCTCATTTATCCACTGAAAAATGATACCTTAATAAATGAAATTAAATTATCCAAAGTGACTTACAAAGGAGGAGTTAAAGCAATTTGTCTTTGAGCCAAAACAATTTCCGTAATATATAATGGCACGTTGGCAGGTTAGTGGATAACTACATTAGGAAGCAACTAGAGAAGAGGTGAAACAGAGAAAAAAGAGAAGCAATTTTTAAAAAGCACTTCTATAAAAGTGGCAAAAGGCCAATACAAAGAAGCAGTCCTAAATCAAAATGTGATGCTCTAAGCTTTCTTTATACGTGTATTATTGAGGTTAAATGCATAAATAAATTACTTTTTTCCCCACCAGTTTGTATCCAATTCTCTATCTACTTCTGGGTGAAATAAATTAATGAAAGTCGAACTTATAATGGCAGAGGCACGTCCTTATTATCTATGTGAGGTCTGGTTAAGCACATATTCTTCAGTATACCATAATGCAATGCAATAGTTATGGTTGGATGCGAGTTGCTGTTACTTTTCTTGGTTCATGCACAGCTCTGGAAATAAAACTCTACAGGCTTTTCCATCATAAGCTCTGTAATAGATCTACAGCACTGAGGTCCAATTATGCTGAGCTTTGTGTGTGAGTGTGTGTGTTTATAGGCAGGGAGACAAAGGGAACCATGCCTTATTAATCTATTAGTGAATCGGTAAATTCATCTCCCAAGAGCAGCCATTCATGTTTGCTAGAAGCGGGTTTAATGAGAGCTGTGAGCACACAAGCTCCATTCTGAGCAACCATTCTGGCCTCCTCCTCAGCAGAATTGGACAAAAGAGAGCGGCTTACTTTCTAAAAAGCGAGAGTTATTGGCATGTCTTGGCAACAAAAAACTTCTTCCATTTAAGTAATCAGCTGATCATCACAAATAACTTCTGCCTCGATAATTTATCATCACAAGTGCCTCTTAAAAATATCATGCCATTAAAAATGTATTGAAGGAAAAAATTGTTACACTGCAAAAATGTATTCAAGGCAACTTCCTCTCAATGCTCAGATAAATACACATCAGAAACTGACAGAAAACACAATTAAATAAGCACTATAAATTAAATTAAATTAAAATTAGTCATACAAGTTTGGAATTAAATGAGGGTGAATAAATTGCAAAAAAATGTTTTGGAAAAAAATGCCAAACAAAAAGATTGGGGGCAAAATATCCATTTAAAAGTCTAAAGTTGTGAAGGATTTTGTAAGGTTGTTTGGATGATAAGAACTACATACTGTTAGACTCCAGTTGATATGGGGCACTTTGGTGTGCAGGTTCAGGCTGAAGATGAGGAGCAAGACGCCGGTGACAACGAAGGCACTGCAGCTGACAAACTCAAAGAGGTAGACGCCGGCACAGGGCGAGCACATCATGATGGTCTCAATGAAGATGAAAGAGATGAGAGCCAGGACCTGCAACAGAAAGGAGTAAACCGACCCTTTTAGAACAAAGCAAGAAGCATTTGTACCAGAAGTAAAAACAACTAACTTTATTTTATCGAGATGAAAATTAAAGTAACATCTGATGTTGACTGTATAAAAATCACGTGCAAATCACGGTGTCTGATTTAAGACAACAACATAATACAATGCAGTCCTTTGTGTAGAGCAGTGAAAAACCACAAGAAAGTATTTCTCGAAAAGCCGTTTCAAGGTATAAATGACTCATCTACATTCATGGTTTACTTTGTAATGCGTTTTCCACATGGTCATACTCATAACAGGGCCTTGCGGAGTATGTTGAACCCTACCGAAGTCGCAGAGGGTTCACCGATGTTTTCCTGCCGCATTCGTCTGTAGACCACAGCATGGGAAGAATTCTGAGGTTAACGTGCTATTTAGGTGTTATGCAGCCTTGACTCTCTAGCACAAAACCTCAGACAGATTACAGGTCGGAACGCTCCAACAGGGGAGACAGAACCTCTGCCACAAAACATTCAACAACAGCCCGGACCGGATGCTGTCACACGGCAGACGCTAAATAAAATATTGCACACATCTAGGAATGGAAGCACAATGTGGAAACAGTGATTTCTGTGATGAATAAAGAACTGGATGTGGGCTTGCTAATGGAATGACAGAGATAGTCGGCCAATAAATTCAGACTTTCCTGATGCTGAAAAATAAAAGCAAAACCATTTACTGGACCATGGCACTATAAGGTTTCCAATTTGTCCATTGTGGTTTAAAAGATGAAATGAAGCTCCAATGCACCTTTTGTGAAGTCCACACTGGATTACACTTGATGGTTGGGTCTGCTATCCAAAGGTTTATGCAGTATGTTTGGACTGTAAAGGACTGAGGGTGTCATTTGTTAGGGGCCAAAAAATATAAAAAATTGTGGGCAAAAATATTGAATCTTCAGGGCCTCACAAGCAACTTATCTGACAATAAAGAAAAAAATATATGTATTCATAATTTTTTCAAAGCTCATGCTCTGCTTTTGACATGCAGATTGAACATCAGCCAGCATGACTGCAATGACTGTATGAGACCTGAACAGATGCATTAAAGATTTTCAATGGCAGCAATCACCTGATTTATCATGCAAACAGACTTAAGTCTGTCCTATGTTGTCCTATTACCTAAAGTAATTAGGTAAAATGCATATATTATAAATGTGCATTTTTTGAGTGTCTGAGCACAAACGCGATATATTTATTTGATATTTATATCACATGATCCTTCAAAAATCATTCTAATATGCTGATGTATAATCGATGTTGGAAACAGTTGTGCTGCTTAATATTGTTTGGGCCCTGTGATAATTTTTTCAGGATTCTTTGATAAATAAAAAGTTACAAAGTTTATTCAAAATATACATTTTGTGTTACAGTATACAAATAATATTTTAGTTTATATTAAAAATAGGTAACCAATATTAGAAATTGCAAAAATATTTCACAATACTACAGTTTTTTTCTGTATTTCTGATCAAATAAATACAGCCTTCGTGAGCATAAGAGACTGGAAACTTTTGAACAGCAGTGTATACATACATATGTGTGTGTGTGGGGTGTAAATGACTTGAAATTTGACTTGAAATACATTTATTCAGATGTTTCCCCACCATTTAAAATACAATATCATTATGAATTATTTCATTTGAACTTTTGACAGTTGCTTGTAATGGCATGAAGATGGTCAAATTACGATTTACATTCCTCTCCTTGTTTGGTTGATTTCTTGTCACTGAACCATTTGTTCAAAGCAAACAACAGTAAATCTCAAGGTGGGGTTAGGTGCCTTGTTAAACATTTACTCATCTGCACGTAACTTCAGCCTGTGTGACTTTCTTTCTTTCTTCGGAACATAAAGACGATATTCTGAAGAATTTTGGTAACCAAACTGGTTCGCCGACATCCATAGTATGGACAACAACATACTGAGTATCAAAATATCTTCTTTTATGTTCTACAGAAGAAAGAAAATATCCGATTTGGAATAACATGAGGGTGAGTAAACGATGACAGAAGTTTCATTTTTTGGGTGAAATATCTGTTTGATACTCCCCAACCTTGGACTTGGCAACACATCTTATTAGCTACAAAATCATTTATATATTTCCACATAATTTCAAATGAAGGCTGACCTCATGTAAGCTTATTGCCCTACTAACACAATGCAAACCCATCACTATCTCATCCGGCTTATTTGCACTGAACACATTAAGGAAGTGTGAACAAAGATAAATGACCACTCACATCAAGACGTTCCTGTCATAGTGCCAGCAGAGCCAGCATCACTTCAGTTGGCCGTAATGCCCCATCCAAAAGCCAGACTAAATATGTGCATTTGGAGATGAGGTCATTGCTCTTGATGACCCGCGTCCCACAAGGCAGCAGGTGTCAGGCATACAGAAAGCCCAAGATTTTAAGTAATGATTATATGTCACTCCCCACCCTCGTTCTGCCGTCCTCCAGAGGGCTCTACATAAGACAATCAGCAAGTTCCTTGGCCACATGGAGTCAAATCCCCAGTTTGTACACACGCCATCTGTTGTGCCCAGAAAATTAATGGTGGGAGGCTTGGTCAGACAGCTTGCATTGTGTTCCAAGAGCTCCTTCCTTAAACGGAAATGAGCCTTCCAGCTCCCACCCAACAGTATTTTCCTCGCCTGAAGGGAACTGCTCTAGTTTGCACAACATTTAAAACACTATTCCTTAACCTTGGATATGTTTGCAGGCAAGCAAGCTCTCCACATTACATAAGTTTTGTGAGAGGGAGTGGAGAGGCAAAATACATCTGGTAAGTCCATAAACTCGCTACATTACAGAGAGAGCTCTTTCATTATATTTAACAGCCCTTATCAAAACATACCTTGAAAAACTATACTTTAAGGTAAAATGACACATTTATGATGCTAATTCATTGCCTGAGACAGCACCAAAAACATCTATAATGAACAAAACTGAATCTGAATGACATAAGGTGGAATCATCTGAATCTGGTGGCTTCATTCTTAATGAATAAGCAGTGTAAAGGTCAATAGTTTGCCCTTCATGTCTGAAGCTACTTTAATTGACAGGGTCCTTCCTGGTCAAACTGGTTGTAGAAAGGAAGCCATGTGAAAACAAAAGTTTTCGGAGTATCTCTAGCCAAGAACATTTCAAAGTATTCAATATAGGAATGATTAGTGGTAACTAACTTGATCAGCAAAGTCATCTTGTATACCTAGATTTACTCTCATATGCCATTCAAACGTTAGGGGTCATTACAAATCTTTCCGTTTTTGTTTTTTTTTGTTATCAAGGATGCATTAAATTGATCAAAAGTGATAGTAAACACATAAGCTTATAAATGTTTTATATGTCTAATAAATGCTGTTCATTTGAAATGTATATTCATCAAATAATCCTGAAAAAAAATTCAATGTAGAAAAATGTCCAAAGTTTCCAAAAAAACAAAACATCGATAATAATGTTTCTTAATTAAGAAATGTTTCATAAAGCACCAAATCAGCATATTAAAATGATTTCTGGAGTATCATTCATGTGACACAAAAGACTGGAGTAATGATGCTGAAAATGTAGCTTTTGCCATCACAGAAATCAATTACATTTTAAACTATATTAAAATACAAACATTTACATTGTAATACTATTTTAAAATATTACAAATATTAATATTTTTTATCAAACAAATACAGCCTTGGTAAGCATAAGAGACTTTCAGAAAAATCTAAATATATTTTTACACTGCTTTTGAATTGGTTTTTACTTACAATAGTTATAAAGGTATGCATGTTTTATTTTATAAATATTTATCATAATTAAAATGTTTTTTAGACAGTTTACACCTTGTGCACTATGTTTTGTCAAGATTTGCAAAAGCACATGTTATGTAAACCCTAAGAAACTCCCCCAACGATAAGAATTATATTTTTGTAGAAGCCCAACAGATTATATCTGTATACAAAAGTCCGATGATTGTTTGTTTCATCTGTGAATGGAATGGGGCGATCCACTGACACTAGCCAAGAAGGCCACATCTGCAGATGGACAAAAAAACTTAGCAAAGATTAAACAGTCAAAAAGACTCCTCCTTATCCCACGGGGGCCTTGGGTAAATCATTGGCCAGTACATGGAGAAACAGCCATGGCTGAATATCCAGGAAACCTGCAGCCATGTGAAAAGTCCTGTGCTACAGATCAATTTGCTCTTTTTCCCCAAAAACATTCCAAACAATCTGAATACCACTCAGATTATAGCAGGACAGAATGAGGACATGTGACACAGGACCCGAACGAATCCCACACAAAAACATGATAATGTGACAAAACCCACTAAAGTCTAACTAGCAGAGCTTAAGTTAATACAGCCTTTCTCTAATGGGTAATATATTTAAATCTCTGTTTTGAGGAATGATTGAGCACATATTCAAACAAGTCTGAGATGTTATGGTCAGTTTAAAACACTCCAAGGAATATCACCGGAATGCTGCAATGTAAAAGTTATGTGGGAAATTTTCTGAATCATATCCGGTTTAGTTTTAGTTCAGTATTTTAAATTGTATTCATCCCCTCTCACTAACCTGCTCATTACTGCAAAAACAAAATGCATTATCCACCTGAAGAAATGAACAGCTCATAGGTTAAACATGATCAATCAAACTGTTCGTTAACTTTTATTTTGGCTAATCTTTGATGAGCTGCAGTCTATCACATAAGAGTCAAAACAGATATGAAGGTTTCTGGTCAGCAATGAACAGAGCTTTACTATTCTACTACTCATGCCTGCCTGTAATTTGACTCCACAGGCAAATTAAGCTTCTGGATCCACACAAAACAGCATAGATTGAAAGCCACACATTACGTTCATAAAGACAAAAGTGTTGCATCTACTCCATATGTCCTCTATCTCAGCTATTGTGTGAGCTCCCAAGTATCATCACACAATAAACCCAATTAAATTGTGGCTGTGGAATAATTTGCCCCGAGACGCATATTAAAATCAGAAAAACTTGATCCATTATTTAATCTTTGAGCAGACAAGCTATCTTCTGTACTTGGCACACCGGTTTTTAACTTTGGAAGCGTACACAAGCCCATGTTTCACCTAATAACTTCCTTTTGTTTTCCCCCGTGCATGCAGTTTCTTAACTGTGCATCACCATGAGGGCCCGATCTGAGATGCTTGGCTTCTGCTGAGGCAGCAGAACAACAGAGAGCCATCATTTTTTCTCTCTCCTTACACTTCCCACTCCTTTTTCAACATCTGGCAGAGGTTCACATGCAAAAAGGCTCTTCTGTGAGTTTGACCACAGTGACTCTATTTTTTTTTTTTTTTTTTGGGGGGGGGGGTTTGCCAATCAAGCAGACCTAAAGTGCAATCTGAAAGTTAATTCATTCAGACTCAAGGCAACATCCCTCCGTCACTGGAGCATTCCAGAGATTTTGATGCCTGTCGGCTTGTATCCAACAGGAAATATTTTGATTTAAAAGCCCAAAAAAGAGGAAATCTCCTCTCCTCGCACTAATCCAATATGAGACGAATGTAATCAGGAGTGAATATTTAACTGAAACACATGGAAAGCAGATCTGTTATCTTGTGTGGAAAATAAAGGCTTTTTTGAGGCCACTGTTTGGATGATGGAGAGACATCTGTCTTGCCTTGAATATATCATACAAGTTCTGCTATCTTACTCACAAAATGGGACAATACAATCTAACTGAAAGAAAGAAAGAAAGAAAGAAAGAAAGAAAGAAAGAAAGAAAGAAAGAAAGAAAGAAAGAAAGAAAGAAAGTTGACACTGTCGATGATGAATAAATATTGAGTTCACATGATGTCACCTTTCTGACTCTTAAAAGTGTTGCCAATACAACTTGTTAATCACGGAATGGAGAAACACTGTGACTATTTGAACTTACCACTTCGATAACTTTTAAAATACCGAAATGTGATTTGATATAGTCCAGGTCACACCTGATGGCCCTGAACACGTTTCTGGGGTGAACGGGCTCGGTGGTCGGCTGATAAGGACTATTGGCTCCTGAAATCATCGAGGTGTTGGAGGCCTCGCCATCAAAGCCCTCAGTCTCCTGGTTATTCCTCATGATGAACTCTTTTATCTCCGCGTCCCGCGCAGATATCAGAGCGGGTTCGGAGCTTAAATGAACAGCGGTCCCCTGGTCCTCTGAAAACAGCCAGGCAGAAAACAATGTCTCAACAAAGAACAACCCTCGTTACAAAACGATCACCGTAAACTCCAGCCGTGTGTATGACCAGATCCCGAGCCCAAACACTACATCCACCTCTCCGTCCTCTCCAGCCCCACTCCTGCCGTCGCGCGGTGCTCGGATCCTGTTGTGAACAGTGCTGAACGGTCTCGAATGATCACGGCTGTTCTCCTGGCAGTGTCCATATTTCACCGTTTCTGAATGCAGAATGTAATGTTGCTGCGAGTCTCCGCCCTCAAACTACATTCCTGTGAGGATAGACGCTTTTATGTGAAGTCTCGACGACTGTTTTTAGAGAAGCAAAAGCACAAACAGTCATACTTCTAAACGTCAAGCTTTGGGTTCTCGTCTTCCCTTATGCAGGTGAAGATCGCAATCTGGCATTCACCAAACGCGAAACGACAGAGCAGATTATGTGTCGCTATGGCAAGCCGTGTTAACATTTATTATTTCAAACCAATTTTATGTTGAAAGTTTTGACAATGATTTATATGGGGATGGTATTTACTAATATTTGTTCAAATTGTGTGTGTGTGTGTGGGGGGTCTGATATGTTCTCAGAATTGTGACTTTATATCTCACAATTCTGATCAAATTAAAGTCAGAATTGTGAATTTATATCTCGCAGTTCTGATTTTATTTCTCATAATCTCATATTTGCAACTTTGTGTCTCGCAATTGCAAGTTTATATCATGCAATTCTGAGTTTATTTCTCAGAATTGTGAGTTTATAACTCTTATGACAATAACGACTTACGTCAACAATTATGAGTTTACCTCGCAATTTATATCAAACAATTCTGAGAAAAATAGTAAGAATTCAGAGTTTGTATCATGGAATTGTGAGAAAAAAAGAATTGTGAGATAAAAAGTCACAATTATATGTATATTATTTTTATTCAGTGGCGAAAACAGGCTTCCATATATATTAGATAATCCTAGCTAAAATTGAAAAAAACATCGTTATTACAGGATTAAGTACTACTGATAAAACGTTCTTGTAACAAAATAAACTAGTTCTGAATAAATGTTGATTCAGCTTGCCACCGTTTCCAGGCTCTAGTGAGCAGCCTTCCCAGAGGGATATATTGGTAATTAAGTACTTCGTCCTTGTACTTTCTATCAGCTTTATACAATTATTAAGCCACTTGTAGACTGATTTAAGAACTGTAAATACTATGCCGTCATATATTTTTGGTTGTCACAATAGTAAACATACTGCGCAAACACTAATATGTATAAATAAAATACTAATGTAATGATAATATTATACACACACTCTGTTACAGATTACATATTCAAAAATATGCATGTACACATTTTAATTGAACTTTTCTAAAAATAATGGCTAGCGATGGGAGACCAGCACTGCCCCCAACTGGTTTGGTTCCCAAAATCACGAAACCATCTGAAAACGTAGCAAACTTTTAAACAAGCTTCAACAGATCAATATTAAATTAAGAATCTGTAGGTCTGAAGTAGGTACCGTAATGTGGTCTTCTAAAAAGCTGTGCATCTTGTAAAAGTCAACTGTTATGACAAGCAAAAATAAATAATAAATCACAAGATATTTGTAGTCTGTATTTGTATTTTATTTAAGCCAGGACTGAAAAAGAAGTTTCCTTATCTTTGTTTGCATTAAACGCAAGTTTTTACATGGCCACATACTGCATCAAGATAAAGCCATACAATCAGACTCACTTTAAGGTATAGCACACAAACAGTCCTTTGTGTGAATAGAAAGGTATTTCAATTCCTGTATAGAAATTTTGGAAGCCAGAGCATTTTCTCAACATTTTCTTTCTTACAGGGGTAAGTGCATATTAGAAGAATTATACAGAACAAGCGGTCAACTTTCATCCTAGTCTGAATGAAATGTATATCAAATGTGCTGTTCGTTATATAATTGCAGACGGAAATCAATGAAGCTGAAGCCAAGTGAACTTGTTTCTTTTGGTGGACATCCTTAGACCTTTTATCCATTGTGGATCTCCTTTGGGCAAACAGATGGGTTCTGAGTTAAGAAGCAGGCATCTCAGGACCAGCTTGTAAGTTTTTCAATTTCTTAGTCCATTAAGTTCTTTACATTTGTGGGGGGTGTTTAAATAGCTAACAATGTGTTACTTTTGATCATTTATCTGAGATTAATTAACAGTTCTTCACTTCCAGTAAAAGTTACAATGCCATGAAATAATATTAAACTCTCGAGGGGGAAATTAGTTATGTTCATAGGAATGTGTCAGTGATATTTAAACAGTGAGATTTCAATCACACAGCGAATGCAATAAAATACTTAAGTGCATTTAAGGTTATATGAGCGGTTTTGAAAGCATGAATGTTATATGTGATCAAAGGCTTCATTAGTGGCAGCCCCAATAAGTTCTTACACAATCTGAATAGTTGAAAAACCTTAACCACTAAAACAAGAGGTTATATAGTCCAGATTTAATGTTGTGCTTGAATATCAGCAAATGCTTTAGCCCTGCCCATCGTAAATAGAAACCGTTAAGCAATATTGTGCAGCATAAATGTACATTTAATTTGAGTTCCTTATCTCTAGTTTGGTATGAGATCTTTCTTTTCATATTTCTAACAAAAGTTCATGGAAAACAACAGTAAACGCTATACATATCGTGGTCTATTCCCTTGAAGAGCTTAAAGAAAGGACAGAGACTTCAAACTCTAGTGGTAAAAAAGCGGACATTGAACAGACCACCACAGTATAAGCAGAGGATCTGTTTTGGAATGATGGCTTCTCCAGGTTTAGCCATGAGCGGCCACCTGGGAGGAATTTAGGGCAGCTACTCGACAGACATAACATGTGGATTCTACATCTTTGGTTCAAAAATCCAATTCTCTGCGTTTTCCTTTTTCATCTGAAAATGTGATGATCATTTAAAAGCCACTTTAGCTGCTCCATTTACAGTTTCTCCAAACATTAAGGTTGAAAACCTTAGAAAAAACATTACATCGTGTCTGTGGATGATTTGTCACGATAAACCAACTAACTTAGTTTCATTTTCAACGACCAAAAAAAAAAAAAGGAAATGCGAAAACAATTAGCTTGAAACAGGAGAATGATACCGTATCACTAGTGGAAGAAAATGTTGAGAAATGTACTATGAAGACAAACAAGGCTGTTGTATGGACTCAGAACTACCCTGAGTGAAGAGACAGAGCATGTGGAGTGACAACAGGGAACGCTACAATGAAGGCAAAGTCGTCACTTCCAGTGGGCACTGAGGCATGCGTCGCCTACAGGGTCATCTACAGAAATCAGGAATGTTTAATGTAAATCACTTTACAGTCTTCAGGTAACATATAACAACAAATCTCATTTGTAAGGACTGACAAAAGACACGACTTACAGTCTACGCCACATGAGAATGGCGCTAGTGGCTTAAGCCACAATTTCCAACTGGGAGGTGGGATGAAATGTCCCGCTAAACACGTTTTTTTTTGGATGCTGACATTCGCAAAAAGAAAGGCAAGCTCCCTATGGCAGCAAAAAAAGATCTAGGCCACTGAAGTAAGCAAAATGTGTAAATTTAGCAACAAAAAATAGCAATGACCACAGGCATGCATTTCCAAAATAAAACAAACACAAATAAATTACATGAAAAAATGGACTGTTAATGCAACTGTGCAATTCCTCTTTTGGAGACAAGCACCTCCACTAAGACACAGGCACTTGTGAGTTATACTAGGAAAGATGCTGCCCTGCCCCTCTCCTCCAAAAACAACCATAGCCAAAAGAAAACGCTCAGCCTGATACTCATCAACGCTTGTTTCATCTGAAATAGTTCTTCATAAACTGTTAAAATAATTCAATTTTATACAAAATCTAATCAAAGCTCGTATAGCAAATATTTAGCGCATATTTACATAATTGAAAGAGGTGGTGTGGCAGCATCTGCCATTCGTGTATGCTGAAGGCCAATGGGTATTTGTCATTAGTGTCATGACATCAGTGATGTTAACCATGTTAAGTGAAGCTTAACGTCTCGCTGATAAAACAGAGAGAAAATAAAAGCTTGATTTGCTTTCTTTTTTATAAATACATCAGCATAAATCTAACAGTTTGTACACAATATATACTTTTTGCAAGTACTTCTTGTTTTCGAGGAATATATTTAGGCTTTTAGCAGTAGTTGTAGCTGATTGCAACACTTGAAGCGACTGCAGCAGTGTGTTTCTGCTCTTGTCAGGAGGAGGGGAATGGGTGCCGTTAAACGATCCCCAAGCTAAGCAAGGCTTCAGAGGTTTGACTGCCTTAAGGACAGAGCACCCATTACCTGACCTGCCCTATGCCACACCAAAATTAATCACCACAAAAATTAACAGACAAACATACATAGAACGGGGTCTGGAAATGAAAACAAAGAAAAGCAGTTGGATCTTTTCGAATATCTACCTCTCTTTCCCCACAACATCAGAGCCTATACATCTGACAGAATCCAAACACTTTCGGTAAACCGCGGTCTGTTTGCTGATTGACACACAAGGTGAGGGGAATTTTGGTCATGAATAGCTTTTTTTTTTCTCCTTTATGTCATTACATGTTGATTTCCAGAGTGGACAATAATGTTGGCGCTCTCATGCCTCGTTCTCTGTCGCAGGGGTGTTGTTGACCGTTACCGTTGAGTCAGGTTTGCCATTCATTCGGTCCAGTTCCGCCTGGACGTCAGTCAAACCCAGATTCTGCCCTTGGAAGAAAGAAGAGAAAGAAAACACAGAATAATCTCCTGTAGTTTCTGTGTTGTGTATGCAAATAACACAGGTTGGTTATGGTTAGGTGGGAACCAGTTCGGTGGATGTGGAGGAGTGCTGCATGCTGGTACGCATTCAAAAGCAGCATGCTGTGCGGCTACACAAATGCAAACTTAATGAGAAGGATACGAAAAGGGAAAGAAAAAAACATGCGGTTCTTTATCCGAGCACAATGTGGCCATAACAGCAGGTAATGAACACAGAAATGTCTTAATATACAAGCAATATATATATAAACCACTGAAACAAAATATAAAAAAATGAAAGTGCAGTTGGTATGAATGAGACATCATTCTAGGTATGAAAGCCAGTGAGTATGAGATATCACCATCCATGGTGGCGTCACTCACACAGGCTTTTTAGCCCATGCCGCCTGGATACTCTCCCTGGCTGTAAAGGCAAAACTCCAAAAAACAGCATTGTCCAGAGGGAACAAAAGACATTATGATAAAAGGTGATCAGGTGAATCTCATGAATGATTGCACAGGTTGTAATTCAACCAAAAATCACAGGGGAGAAAAAAACCCCTCCTCAGAATGTCCTGTTGTCCATGTGAACCAAGTTTTGAAGTTAAGACATCGCATTCAAAAGATACCGGCCAATCAGTCACTACAGACCACACTCACAAAGACACTGGCCTATCTCTCCGAAATTATAAAAGTAATTACAATTCAAGATAACAATTATTTTACTACATTTGTCAAGAGTATCTTAAGATTAAAATTTCATTCAAATCGGACATGCTTTAAGAAACCGAGGCCAATTTTAGAACAACGAGGATTGTTTGCAATTTTACATTATTTTGCAAAAATTAAGAATATTTCCCCAAACTCTAATTGCTAAAAACATAAAAACTAAATAAAATAATCTTATGCGCTGCAATACAACATTGTAGTAATTCAAGACCTACATAATACGATTTTTCCCTTTATGATTTTGGGGTGAAATTTGACCCAAATGGCAGTTAGTTTTTTGAGATTCACCCATTCCCAGGGTTGAGGCTGTAAAGGAAGAATTTACCTGTTTTCTTGGCAGAGCCTTGTACGCCCGTTCCTGCTGCCGCCCCTGGTGACCCAGGACTGCCCGGTACACCCGTCTTTTTACTCAGCAGACTGTTGAAGAAGTTGGCCAGCACTCCCTCATTTGCTGCTGCTGCTGCTCCTATAAACATACAAATAAAAAAATGACCTCAGGTGACAATGGGAATACCCAACTGATATTAATTTACCCTGTGTGGTGTTCAAAGCAAACATACACCCAGATTCACAATCACCAACACTATAATATTAAAAGAGCTTAGTATGGCTATTAACTGAAAACTGGTCAAAACTGAAATACTTAAACATGACCCTGGACCACAAAACCAGTCATATACATCATCTGAATTTATACATCAAGCTGAATAAATAATAGGATAGGATAATATTTGACTATTTGGAAATCTGGAATCTGAGGGTGCAAAGAAATCTAAATAGAGTGGAAATCCCCTTTAAAGTTGTCCAAATTAAGTATTTAGCAATGCATATTACTGATCAAATATTACGTTTTGATCGGAAAATGATCTTTACTTATATCAAAATGATTTTTGGCATAAAATAAAAATGTATCATTTTGACACATTCAATGTATTGTTGGCTATTGCTACAAATATACCTGTGCTACTTATTACTGGTTTTGTGGTTCAGGGTCACAAATGTGAAATAGGATACCTGATATCCTATAGGGTGGGAAGGTTTAAGGTAAGTTGATTTAATTAAAGTGACTGAATCTATTGCCGCTGGTTTGAAACATGCTGATGATCGAAAAAAAAAATTCCCCACACCAACTGGAATATATTGTTTAGGGAATTATTCCTTCATTCTCCTCATGGGGGCAGTGTTTAAAGAGGTCAGACTGAGACAAAGGCAGAGGGATGAACCAGCAAAATGAGATAAGTGAAAGAAAATAAAAGAACATGGAGAAACAGAAAAGAAAGTGTTCATATTAAGACTCTCACAAAAAAAAAATCCACTGTGTTTTCGCTTGACTGCACAATCATGAGCTATTTGTGCCAGTCTGATGGAGAAAAACAAGTACACTTCCATAATGTACTTGAAGTGCTCTATTTTCTCGCACAAATTTTGCACTTAAAATACTAAAAATGATCCTTTAGTACTTCTTAAGATAAACAAGATTATCTACGTGTACTCAACTGTGCTATTTTGTATTTAAAAAAAATATTTATTTACCATTTGTAGTACACTTGAATCAATCTTTCATACACTAATACACTCAAGTGTACTACAAGTGGAAGATCAATATATTTTTTAAATACAAAGATAGTATGTTAAAAGTGCATTTTAATTCATATTCATGGTGTCTCAAAATAGCACAGTTGAGTACACTTAGATGATCTTAAGAAGTACTAAAGGATATCTTTTTAGTATTTGAAGTACAAAATTAGTGCACGAAAATAGAACACTTTAAGTAAAAAATGGAAGTGTACTTGTTTTTCACCTGGGTAGAGAGCCATGAGATCAAAAAGCTTCATTTAAGTTCTGCATCAAGTGGTGCGTGTAATCTTGCCTTTCATGTTGGGGTCTGGTTTCTTCACCGCAGTCATGGGTGAGACACTAGCCACATTGGTGGGCCCTGTCCGGCCTGTCGGCCGGGGTGAACCAGATGCAGTCCGTGCAGGAGACTCCTATGCACACACACAGACAAAAAGAATAGTTGTTAGAAAAATTCAATTCAGTAGATTTAGATCTCCCACTACATCAAATCACTAATAAAAACAAATCTGAATTGCAATTTGATAAAAAAAAAGCTAAATGTTTGAGAGGCTTTTGTAAAATTATAACACATTAGTGTCACAACATTATCACAGTATCCTCAAAGCAGCATAATAGTATCACACTTCAAATGGTGAGAGGTGTGTGTGGTGTCTGAAGTCACACTTACTGTTCCTCTTGTTGGTGTGGACGGCTGCTTGGCTAACAATGACTGTAAGAGTGACAGAAGAAAAGAGAGCTGACATATTGCTGTGTAAAATGGTCATAACAAAAGCTATTTCATTATTTTTACACTACTATTTAAACGTTTGGGGCCAGTCATTTCTTAAGAATTCAAAATAAAATGTAATAAGCAATGATGCACCGGATTGATTAAAAGTGGAACTAAATAGATTTATAAAGTTACATAAGACTTCAATTTCAAGTAAATGCTGTTCAATTTAACTTTCTATTTAAGGTGAAAATTAAATATAGAAAACGGTTATTTTGAATTGTAATATTATTTCCTAATATTGCTGATTTTATAGATTTTTGCGTGCAAATAAGTTTCTAGCTGAAAGACAACATATTGTTTGTTTGCAGTAATCTTTTCATTTAAAAAAGACAAAATATCAAAAGCAGCCGCTTAATAGAGGTGACATTGCACATAGAGCCTAATGCGGTGTTAAAGACCATTCTTAATAAAAAAAACTCTTGCATAAACAGCATTCACAATTGATTAAACGACACGGAACCGTTCAGGATATGACAAGACACAGTGAAACTCCTGAGAATGTGCCAGCATATAAGAAGCTGGCTTGCCATGACCATTAAAAAGAAATTACTATTTTAAAATGACCAAATATTGTGTATGTAAACGGTTATACCGCATATTGACCCTAGCTCAGTAAACGAAAACAAGGCTTTCTTCATCAGTTCATGAACTCTGGAACCACGAGGGAAAATAAACAAGTCAAAAGGGTTTCACTGTATCCAATCAAACTAATGAGCGACAGCGGGAGAGCTTTGTGAGGGATGCATGTCGACGTCAGAGAAGAGATCACTTGATTTCGACAGTCTTTCAAATGTGTAACCGCAGCACTGAATGAAGAAACCTGATATTACAGACCAAACATACCTGCTGCTTCATGAGGAAGACCTGCTCATCCTCTGCACTGATTTCCTTGTCATGCACCAACTTTAGAAACACACAAGGGACAAAAAAAAGCTATTGTTATACATGTACTTGCAGATTAATCTAACATTGTCTAGGTTCTTTTCTCACCTTTCGAACAGGAGGTTTCGTTATAAAGTCCTCAAAGGGATCTTCAGGTCGAACTGTTGTGAAGTTTTCATGCAAGATGGCAATTTTCTTGTCATTGTCCCATCCAGACGGACTATGCAGACATAAGATGTTTTCAAAGTAAACAGTTTGACAGACTGACACCAAATTGAATTGGACATGCATACTCTCTCATAGAAAGATAAGAAATGCAACGGTTTTAGGGGATTTTGGAGATCTCACATGAACACAGCATCCTTCTCCACTACTAAGGCAGGCGTGGTAAACTGGAAGTCATATATTTTGTGCACTATGTATTTGTAGAGAAGGTCCAGGTTCTTCTCCTCTTTGACTGAAGTGTAAATCAAACCAGCTCCATCTGTGAGATTTGATTAAGGATGTGTATACTGTAAAACATGTTTGTCATTTTTAACACGATATGGAGAAAAACTGTAAATGGTTAAAAATGGCATAATATGTCATTTTACTGTAATGTTGTTTTATGCTAATAAAAACATTGAACTGCTGTATGATTTATGATGAAATACAGTAAAAGAACATTCCCAGAAGTCCCTGCATGACATCATATATATTATATTATATGTAAATATTTTATTTTGTTCTAATTTCTGATGCAAGTCATGTGCATTAGGGTGTTTTGTGTTACATTTTTTGTTTCTGAGTTAATGTTTATAGCATTAGTTTAGCGTTCCATGGGTTACCATGATAGTGTTTTGTCTTTATATCCCGGTGCACCATTTATTCACAATTACTGGTTATGTTTTATGGACAGGTCACTTAAAATGAACGCTGTCTCATCATGTGACTTTCTGAGTGTGATTGTGATTATGTGGTTACAATGAGATTATTATGGTTGTTGCCAGAACATTTCAAATGTAAAAAGCTGATTTTAGTAATTAAAGTAGTTTGGTATATTGACATTATATCACTTACTAAAATATACAGTCATTTGTTGCAAACTATACAAGTCACCAATATACAATCCCAAAATACTTGAACTATTATGGTGAGTTTCTGGAAACCACAACTGCCATTTATAACAATATAATTAACAAAATGTTTATTTTAAGTCCACTACATAGAAAAAAAGAGAGATATTACAATAGCACAAATGCTGAGATTGAGTGAATAGGATACACTGTAGACAGAACCGCCGGATGTGTGACTGAATGAAGTCAAAATGCTCCTCCTTGTAGTCGTGCTCCTTCTCCAGTACACTGACAGCGTCACACTAAAACACAGAGACAGATATACAGACAGATTTTTGGGTGAACCATACATTTAACATCATTGGTCTCCTACTTTTAAACGACATACACACCATCCTAAAAATCAGAGACAAGTATACACATGCTTAACAGGACTGATGCAGCAGCCATGTTTGTGTTTTGCCAGCCATAATCGTTTCGGCAGGAAGAGGAGGTGCCAACAAGGCTGCTTAAAAATTCCAGGAGGCTGCCATGACAACAACATATTGGACAGATCATTCTTGGCCACTGCAAAAGCAAACTCATCTCTGCATGTCACAGATACTGCTGACCTTGTACTGAACCACGGATATACTAAAAACATACTGTCTTTAACACTTAAAACAAATGTGATAAAGCAACTACAATGTATATATATGGAGTAATCAAAACTAAATCTTGATATCTTGAAGATATTTTGAAAGAATGTCTTAGTGTTTTGTTTTTAATCTTGACCATAAACAGAAAGGTAATGGAGTCCAATGTTGTTTGAACCTCAACATTCATTGAAAAATCTTCATGTTGTGCAAAAGCAAGAACGTCATACAGGTTTGGATGAGTATGAAGGTGTGCAAATTATGACAATTTACATTTTTATGTGAACTATCCCTTTAAAAGGTTTCGTAGTATGCCAGGGAGTTGCTGATGTTTGCAGATCAGTAATGATGATACTAATGCATACTGATAAGAGCGAATTTTGTGCTTTCAAGTAAACTGGAAACTGGAACTGCTTTCTGAAATTCAATCAGGCTCTATTCTCCTCTATCCCAGGGTGAGGCTGTTTGATCACTTTACCTCCTGACGTTGAGCATAAAGAGTGAACATTTTGCTCTCAGACCTAAACTACCTCATTTAAAAACAGGTTGTCTTTCATGCACCGGGGCTGGAGGGAGGCTAATAATAGAAGAGATCATTGAGCGTGTTCTGATCCGAAAAAGCATGTGAGGGGGGCATGGTGCGTCTGCAGCTCTGGACCTGCGGGCTACTGAGACTCCATAAACAGAGCTTTTCATTCAGCTAAAGACACTCAATGATGCATCAGAAACAACAAACCCAATACCCTAAACACAGAGCAAAACAACTCAAAATATCCATCTAATCACTATTTATACACAGGACATAAACTACCAAAGGTTTGAGGTTAGTAAGATTTTTTTTTAGGTCAGAATAAACATTTTTATTCAGCAAGAAGTCATAAAATTGATAAATTTAACCGTAAAGATGTGTAATGTTACAAGATAATTTATTTCAAATAAACGTTCTTTCAATCTTTCTATTTATCAAAGAATGATGAATCAAATCAAATGGTTTCCTCAAAAATATTAGAGCAGTACAATTTTTCTCAACTTTTTTAAATAATTAGAAATGTTTCTTGAGCACCAAATCAACATTTTCTGAACAATCATGTGACTCCGAAGACTGGAGTAATGGCCGCTGAAGATTCAGCTTGGCCATTACGTTTTAAAACATAGTTATTTTAAAGAGCAATGCTACTTCACAGCATTACTGTATTTTTTACTGTTTTACTGTATTATTTAATAAAAAAATGTTTGCCTTGGTGAACATAATAGACTCAATCGAAAACAATTTTACTGACCCCAAACTTTTATAGTATTGTTTATACACGCACAATTCCTGAGACCTGATTAAAAAGCATGCTTTAATAATGTGATTGTAATGGAATACGTCCTATATTCACTATATAATATGCTGACCAAACTTTTATCAAGGTCAAATAACTGTATCACTTTCAGCTACCTTTGTGCAAACTATGAGCACTGGAATGCCCAGGTTGTGTGTGAGGACGTTGTCTCCCAGGGGCAGCAGCACACTCTCATCTTCTCCCCCAGCTGCTGGAGCTCGTCTCTGGGGTGAGGCTGGCGTGGATTCCTCTGGTTCTCCATACTCCTGAAAGGCCTTAACCACTGCAGAGAAAAGAACAAGACACAAACAGAGTCAAACGTACAGTAACTTAACATTTACACAGTAAACAGTGTCAGCTGCTACATCATACAGTTGACGACATTAACAGAAGCATCAAACATTACACATTACTGTTTACACCATATGTTATTTCATACTTCTTCAAAAACAAATGAGTGCTGTTTGAAAGTAATAGGTAACTAAAAAAAGAGAAGCTCTACCCATGCTTAACAAGTAAAGAACCACTGAGGTTTGTTCTCAAGCATCAAGTAAGAACCCTTGAAATACGGTCTACCATATTTCATGAAATCCATGTATTTGCATAATTTACATTAAAGCTGCTTAAACCACTCAATTTATATGAAATACTTTTACGATATATTTTGTGTAATTTGTTAAGCATCAACATTTTGAATGTGTGAATGGGTTTAAATGAACAGACAAAAAATGATTAGCAAATAATACAAAAATCATTATTTATATATATATATATTAGTGGTGGGCCGTTATCGGCGTTAACGTGCTGCGTTAACGTGAGACTCTTATCGGCGATAAAAAAAATATCGCCGTTAATCTATTCTCAAAGTTGGGTTGGGAGCTGGGTCTATACTACGCAAGCTATGATGACTTTCACCAGAGGCGATTCTAGGGTGAGTGGATATCCGGGGCTAAGCCCAAAGATCCAAGATCTGCTATTACTTCATATCGATGATTGGCCAGTTTATATGAAGTTTATTATCAAGTGTATATGTCAGTCAGAATATACGAGCTTCCGTGGGCGGTTCCTGGACGGGAGCAAACTGCGGTTCATCATTTTAATGCATGAAAACTCAGTGATGATGATGCGTACAGGGCATGGTCATAAAAACATTCGGGCTTTTCTGAAAACATTGGGCTTCAGCCCCTTAGCCCACCCAAGCGCCCCCTGACTTTCACCCTGATATTTTAGCGGATGTATACCTAGCCGAATTGCACTGCAGGGGCGAGACGAGTCTTGAACTAGAGGCTCGCAGTCCGTGATGGACAGATTGTTAACGGCTGGTCTGTGTGGTAATACAATCGGCAGGACATCCAAACGCTCACCTATCATTCATCAACCTCAAATATGGCTTTTCATCTGAAAGATGTATGTAGTACAACTTTACATGGCGCTCAATATGATGTTAACCTAGAGAAATGTGCTATTGAAGTGTTTGTGTGGAAGCGCGTTGCTGCAGGACAGGCTCGAAGGCCACTTGCTCTTAAAATCTCCGTCATTTTGGCCATACAGATAAAAGTAGCCTAATACATCTTTCGCTGTAAAGACTCTCGCTTATTTGTGTGCACTCAGAATAACAACGAAACGTTGCTTTTAAGCAAACAGGATGCGCTTTAGGTCTCATGTGAACTTGAGCGAGAAACTTGAAACTTCGAATATATCTAAAAATACAGTAACTTACATAGAAAAATATATCTATAGAGAGTGAAATGTCAAAAAAATAAAAATAGAAGACGTGTGTGTTAGCATGGATGATTTACATGAAATTTAATCTGTGCAACACTGTGCATAAGATGGCTTTCAGTTCAATATAATAACAAAAAACAACATTTTGGGCTTACTTACTTTTAGTCATTATTTGGGTAGCACACATATTCTGAATGCCTTCGGCAGAATTCAAATGAGCCATTTTAATCTAGATTAATCTAGATTAATTCCAAAATTAATCTAGATTAATCTAATATATATATATATATATACACACACACACACACACACATACATACACACACACACACATATTCATTTGCAGATACATATACATACTAATGCTGTCAAATGATTTATTGCATCCAAAATAAACGTTTTTGTTTACATATGATGAATAATGTGTGTACTATGTATATTTTTATGAATATATAAATACACACACATGCATGTATATAATTAAGAAAAATGTGTTATGTTTATATGGGTAGTTGACGTATCGATGTGTCCTAAGGTGTGACTGAAAAATGTAAAAAAAATAAAAATAGTAACATTGACGATAAACCTCTCTCATGGTATTTGTAACTAAGTATGAAGATACATTTTTCTCATGTTATTTGTATGTTAAGTTTTTATATATATATATATATATATATATATATATATATATATATATATATTGGCTGTCACACCATAGGACACAGTCCAATTTTTATTTGTCAACTACCCATATATTAAATATATTTATATATGATATAAATTATATGAACATAAATATATAAATGTTAATAAATATAAATCTATGGTGTATTTGTGTGCATTTAAGTATACCTAATAAATATACACAATACACACATATATATGTAACTTTTATTTTGGAAGTGATTAATCGTCTGAAAGCTCTGGTACATGCATAAGTTTCATGTGAACAACATTGATTTAATGTTTTCAATCAAGAGATTGAATAAATGAACAAATTTCATTTTTGGGTGAACTATACGCGTTAATTCATAAATAGCCTCAACCAACAACATTCCATACAAATATAAAGAAAATCCACAGAATTAGGACATTCCAGTCAGATTACATAAGACAGACAATTTTTACCAAAAAGGAAGCAGGAAAAAAACGACTCGTTACAAAACTTAACAATAAATCTTATAAGCAAAAATGTGTAGCATGTTTTAACCCAACAGATTATTTTCTGTTGTGTAACTTAAACTGCCTGAAATCATGACTTGTTCTGTACACATCTGAGCAGCTGAGGCCTGTGGAAGAGCAGCTCAGATGTGAACAGAGCTGACGGCACATTCTTAAGACCCTGTCTGATCCCTGCACAAGCCCTCATCCTCACACAGCACTACTGAACATGCACTATTCACTGCCAGGCTAATATACAGGAGTATATGGAGTTGGGCATGATGGTGATATGCGGAAGTGGGTGGTTGGAATGGCCTTTAATCGGTGGTATATTCAGGAGGTGCTGAGGGAGGGAAAGGGGGACTTCCTCAGGAACCTTAGGAATGCTGCTCCAGATGACCCAGAAACCAGACAAGCTGCACAACTTCCTTCAACGTATTGTTAAAAGAACAACTGCTCCAGGGCTGCTGGAATAACAGATGACAGCTATCTAAAAAGCAGATTTAAAATACATTCATGTTAAAAAGTTAGGGGTCAGTGATCTTTTTTTTTAAAGAAAAAATACTCTGCAAGGACACATTAAACTGATACTGAAGACTGGAGTACTGACTGCTTCAAGAATTCAGCTTTACTATCAGAGGAGAAAATGACATTTTAAAATTTAATTAAAGGGGTCATCGGATGCACATTTTGCACAAGTTGATATGATTCTTTAGGGTCTTAATTAAAAGCCTTAGCATACTTTGGTTAAAATGTAGTGTAAAAAACACCTTTTTAAACTCGTCAAAGCCAGTTCTGTTTTTAAGCAAAACATTATAGTCCATGTTGCTTTAAACGCTAATGAGCTCTGCTGACCCCGCCCCTCTAGTGATGAGCAGAGCATGTGATCTAAGCAGAGCGGTGTGACGCTTATGGGCGTGCGTTCTTCTCAGTCGCTCACGGCCAAAGCAAACGCTCTGCTAATGTTCTGCTCACGCTCACCGGTAAACCAAATCCCGCTCAGATCACGCTCTGACATTACATTTCTCCAGTAGGCCTATTTTTATCCTGTTTATTATGAAATTATTGAATAAATGTCTCAATTAAAGCAGTTCTCCGATAAGTAACGGTTATGTTTCAGGGTGACGTTCAGCTTGCAGAATTGTATTTTTTAAATGTATTGAATTAAAATTATTAATTTAAAAGTGTCTTGTTTTTGATGTCACTTGGCTTCGTAAAAAAAGCTTCGTAAAAAAAATCCAATAACTGTAAAAATACTTTTCCCTGTGTTGAAAACTCTGTTCTTCTAAAGTGTAGAAAACTCAGAAGAGAAGACCAGGAGACTTCGGATTTTTCTCCTGGTCTTCTCTTCTGAGTTTTCTACACTTTAGAAGAAAGCAGTTTACAACACCTGAAAACACCGCTTCAGTTATTGTGCAACAGAACATTCAAAACACGGACAAAAGATGACATGCAGATATAGACCTTCACAAAATACACCTTGCTTATCAGGCCCATGAAAGCACACACAAGATGAAATGCACTTAAATAATTATTTTGTGGCGTAAATAAAATAAACACACATTCTAAAATTAAAATAGACCTAAACTGCAGGGAAATGAGGTCTATTAAACCGTCTGTCAATCGCCACAGGATTTTTAGAATGTGCTTTTAGAAACATTAGCTTAGACAAACTATTGCTTAGCCAATTCCACAGATTCTCAAACTAGCAAACTAGCTGAGTGTATTGAATCTTCCGCTCTGTAGGAAATATGACCGCTACGCTCCCCGCCGCTCACATGCTCTGGTGACTTTTGAATAGAAGTTTATAATCAGAAACAAAGTATTTACTCATGAGTCCCTATTTTAACAGGTTATATCACACTCAATTACCCACACCCTGTGATGTGGAGTGCATACATGTTTCCACAAGAGCCAGAGATCAAGATAATCTGATGCATTTCCAGAAAACCAATAAACAAATGTGTTACGAATGCTTTTGACAAAGAGTCCATTAGGAAATATGTATTAGTTCCAGAAGGCAAACTGATGTTTACCATCTAGTGATTCTTCCTAAATGATAATAGCCAATAGGCAAGAGATCATATCACATGGCAGTCTTCACATGTTTGAACAATACCCTTGATTCTACTGCTTCATGTTATCTCCACAGTTCACCACAAACTTGGTCTGAAAAAACATAGTGAAAATTTTCTAAAACAACATGATCAGCCTGTTTTCACAAGACTTTAATCTAGAACCACCAACCAACTTCCTTAATCAATATGGCCTACTGTAATAACCTCAATCAAATGAAGAACCAGTTTACAATCACTTTCTACTGTCGACTTTGACCAGCTTCCACAAACAAGGGTGGGGCAGTCAACAGAACACACACGTCCAGTGTGTATCAGGTATGAAGCTATCAGAGAGCCAAGTGCATCTAAAAATCATGACGCCAAAAAAACAACTAAATAGTAAATAAATACCAATTAAAAAGTGCTGTTTTGTAAAAAACAGGTACTTTTAGCCTTTGAACAACACTACAAAGGATTACCAAAGTACATGCAGTCATCTCTACACTTCAAATAAACATTCAGTTAATGTGTTAGCTGACTAAGAGCTGTGAGATGTTTCAGCACAGTGGTTTGAGCTGTGCTCATTCCATGTTCAGAGCAATGAGTCGAATGTCAGGAAGGTCTAACTGAGCAGACCATGATGCAACGTCTTGTAAGAGAGGCTGGACCGTCCATCCCACAGAAGTGCTGACATCACTGAGTGCAGTCAGATGTAAGGAGTGAGAGGAGGCTGCCTGCTTGTGCTTCCTGTGTTGATCTCAGCTGTGCTTAAGGAAGCAATGGCTCTTGTACAAGGCGGCTCAGTTTTACAAAGCTGTGGACGGCTTGAGGCTTAGTGTGTTTGGATACCTAATCAACACATCCAACATGTGAACATGGAATTTTTTATTTATTTATACACTAAAAATAGTAAAAGTAGGAAATAATATTACTACAACATAAATTGTTATTTATTTCCGTAACTTAAATATAGATATTTTCTAATATTATAAATACATCTCAAACCTGCACGCCTTTCTTTCTCACGCAGAACACCTCAGAAGATATTTTAGTCCATACAATACAAGATAACCAAAACAGTTTGTTTACCAGCATTCTTCATTTTAGTTCCGCAGAAGAAAGAAAATAATACGTGTTTGAAACAACATGAGATAGATTAAATGACACAATTTTCATGTTGTGTTAACTAACCTTCGATATCAGCTTCCGAATTTTTTTTTTATTTATACACTAAAAATAGTAAAAGTAGGAAATAATATTACTACAACATAAATTGTTATTTATTTCCGTAACTTAAATATAGATATTTTCTAATATTATAAATGAAAAAAATGAGAAGGATGAATGCCATAAAATAATATGATCACATATGACATCCAGAGCTAGCGATTCAGGTAACCGTTCACATGTGCTGTAAAACCACTGGTCTCAATAATTCATACACACGCTAAACAACAATACCATTGCCAAGCCACTTCCCCATTCTGCTCTCACAGCCCTGTTTATAGATACAGTCATCCTCAGAAATAGCCTCTCACTTCATGTTTGAGCACTCTGCCTCTCACATCACTACAGAAACATTCAGACTTCTCAAACGCTACTGGAGCAGCGTAATGTCTTCTTCACAGGAAAACGTCTGAAGTCATCAAATAATGTGTCATAGCATTAACAGTATTTTTCAACAAATCATCTATAATAACTTTAATATTTTTTCATAATAACAATTTATAATAACTAAGTGAGTTTGAAACAAAAATATTAACTTCAATATCTGAACACTAGTGTTCAGAAGTTTAATTTATTTAAATTATTATTCAGCAAAGATACTTTAAATTGACCAAAAGCAACAGTTATATATATATATATATATATATATAAAGAATCCTGGGAAAACAATGTATCAGTGTTTACACAAAAATATTAAGCACCACAAATGTTTTCAACATTGATAATAATAAATGTTTCTCAAGTTTTGCCTTCACAGAAATAAATTACATTTTACAATATATTAAAATAGAAACAGTTTTGACTATTTACTGTATTTTTGATCAAACAAATGCAGGTATGATGAGCATGAGAGGATGATTTCAAAAGCATTAAAAAAAGAAAAACTCTTGCCATCCCCAAACTTATGAACCATTCGGTATCATCAAACTACAAGGGTTATTGACAGCATGAAAACACAGTAACTAACACCAGTGAAGTAGTATTTATGATCACTCTAATGATAACAGCAAGAGTCTAATAACATGTATTATGCAAATTCAAAGCACAAAGAGTGCTTCATATCCAGACTGTCAATAAACCATCATCCAATGCAGCCGGTCCAACTAACTCTCATAATAAATGTGGATTAGGACTCAATAACAAAATAAAACTACTTTTAATAAAAGAAGAATCATCCCTAGATCAAGACTACTTCACATGGCTTTCTAACTAGCATCAATACTAAATTCGTAAAAAAACGTTGATTTTTAGGCACTGAAACATTATCAGTCTTCACTATATCTAAAATAAAACAACCAAAAATCTCTAATTCCACAACTGATGTGTTACAGGAAATTCATTTGTGCATTTACTACTGCATCACAATCTGTTATTTTGTTATTTACTCTACTCTTCTGCTAATTCTTCTCCCGAAGTCGATATGTAAATGTAGCAGTGTCACTGCCTGCTACTGAATCTCAATATTTACATATGATCAAAACCCACCAAAGGAACAATTCTCACTGCAGAAAGCATATTAGAAAAATTGTGAGCCGTATCAACATCCATGTCCCCATCTGCCTGACATGGGTTGATATGGTATGCACACGAAAGTCGAATAAGAGGTCTAACAGTAAGGTAGACTTCATGTACATGCTCTCCCCCACAATCACACTTGAATCTGAATTTCCCGTACAATTTAAGACCAAGATGTTGGTTCTACTACAACCTAGTAGTAAAAATAGAAAACAGCGCTTACTACTCTGCTCCATCTCTTTCATTTCCCCAGGTGCGATCTTCAATTTGTCCACGTGTTCACGCAGCACACTCGTCCACTTCTGCAATGACTCCATGATGGTCCAAGGCCGTGACATGTCCACCACGAGCACCGCTAGACTGTCCTTCAGCGACTCAGCCGTCACTGCAAACTTCAGCAAGCCTTTGTGGTACAGGTCTCCATCCAGGATCCAAATGCTGCAGCGAGTCAAATCTGGAAGATTTGTAAATAAAAAAACTGAATTTTCCACAGACAATGGAAATTGTTTAAACAATATTTAATATAATTATTTTTCATAGAAATGTGTTTACAAAGCATTATATATTTCATATTCACTTTAAATAAATAACTTAAAAACTGGCAATTAAGTAGTTAATCACAGCTCTGGAAACCAACAAGTGTTATCACGATGACAGACCTAGTTCACGAATCCTTTTAATCTTGTATCACCTGCTTTTCCCCAGTATAAACACACTCACCATCTCGGTCTTCATCCTGGACATTCAGGTACAAGTATTCCAGCCCTCTACCTCTCTTATTGTGCTCGGCTCCGTGAAGTTTTGACATGAGTGTTGTCTTTCCTGAACCATCCTCCCCTAAAACATCAGCAGAAATCATATCACCTTTCATAAACATGACACATATGTAGTAATTAGTGTTTAAACGAAGAAAATGATCCCAGGTTATGACTGGGACAAAGTTAAAAGAATAGTTTACCCAAAAATGACAATTCTGTGATCTCACCCTCATAACATCTCAAACCTGCACACCTTTCTTTCTCACGCAGAACACCTCAGAAGATATTTTAGTCCATACAATACAAGGTAACCAAAACAGTTTGTTTACCAGCATTCTTCATTTTAGTTCCGCAGAAGAAAGAAAATAATACGTGTTTGAAACAACATGAGAGTGATTAAATGACTCAATTTTCATGTTGTGTTAACTAACCTTCGATATCAGCTTCCTAATCTTTAAAGGTATTTACCTAAGGTTGTTTCACTTGAATGTGTTTGTCAACATTTGCAAGCAAAACTTTTAATAAGCCATGAATTTGGATTAAAAATCAAATTCAGCAAAAAAGGCAAATACCAAAAAGCAGTATATTTTTCCCAGAAGGCAATTTCGAGCTGGAGCGTGTGGAAACTTCGCTGAGGATTGAAGACCTGAAGGACAAAACAACAAATGAGCACCGATCAATTAGCACTCATAACATTAACAAGCATGGGTTTAATACGGGAGTTAGTAGTTTGATGGTTAGTTCTGACGGCAGATAACTGTAACTATGTACTATGCTACCAAAACATCCGGAAAAGGCCGTTACCACAAGGAACCTCTCACTAGTGATCGATGTCAGTCAACCGTTAACGTTGCATCCCATCAGAAAAACATCAGGGGTCACTTTCCTGACACTTAACGTTAACGTTATCATAATAATACTAAATCACCACTCGTACATACAGAAAATCAGCGAAGTAATGCTTCTTCAGGAACGACTTGAACTTAAAGCGTTGAGTTTTAACAAACGCTAGTCAGACCAATATTAATGACATGAGCATATAAAGCGAGACAACCTGATTCCAAACGCTTCCGACAACTTTCATTATTATTTCGCCCGTCGTAAAGGTCTAATCTAGCCTGACTCAGACTTAACAACAAGTTTATGTTCAGTGTTTTGGGCTCATCTGGGACCGGCGTCTGAACTGGGCAGCACCCGGCTGGTGACAAAGCAGCACATCAACTGTCAAATAAACTAACTCCCTGCAAAATCCGTTGCACTCCTGGACACTTTGAGGGTGCAGGCGTACCAGAGGTTTTGTCCTTCATCATCCTCGTTGCTATTTTCCATAGTGTCGCCTGTCCCGGCTGCGCCCAGTAGCTTCTTCTCTAAAACGGGAGCCATCTTGAGTGGAGAGAGGCACAAAGGGAGGCGCACACTGACTCAAGGACCTCACATGAGACGCTTCGCGAATTACCTATCCTACTACGGCGAAGGACTGGCTTATGAATATTAAATACGTACTGTGCGGTTCTCCCAGTTATTAAGGCAGACGCTAAGAAACGGGCGCATAGGTTGGGTCATGAATATTAAGTAGGCACATGACTGGATGTATAATAAAAGTTTCAAAGCAAAGACAACGTGACTACATTAATATTCATGAACAACGCCTTTATCGTAGTACGAGTCTTAAATTATCACAGAAAGACAACTTAACAAAAACCCGTGAAAGAGTGGGAAATGTTCCTCAGAACTCATATATCTTATTTTACTTTGTCTAAAATACCATGGGGAAGACATGAAGATATGATCGTTTTTGTCCAGCTGTATATAATTATGATCAGGCATTTGAAAAGGCACCACTATCCGCGTTGGCTTGAATGATGTCATTTCAGACTTTGCCGCGCGCTGATGTCAGTGCATGTGACTGGCGCGCTGATCTGAGGTCAGTTGTTTGGTTGCTTTGCTCTGGTCAAAATCTGACTGCAGGGAGAAGAAACTGATCCACGGCGCCCAGCTTCAGGTGAACCGGACATGGAAGGTCTGTCTACACTACAGCATTATGCGTGGTAACGTTAACGCTTAACTAGCCTATCTCTTGTCTTCGACTACTTTTTTGCCATTCTTCTAGGAACGTGAAAAGTATTTGAGTGTTTATCTATTCAATAAATAACAATTCGTTTTTAGTTACAGAATATAGAACTAAATGAATATGTCCAGATTTCAAAAAAACTATTTTAATCCGTCACTCTTACTCTTAATGTCCTAATTTGTCTATATTACTAAATTAAATATTTTTGTAATGTTCATTATTTTTCATTAAATGTATTTGTGAATCTGTATATTTGTTAAATGGTTAGCAGTAATCATTAACAACTCATGGAAAACAATAAAATCATATTTTTAATCAAATACAACATAACGGAGAACAAAAACCGTGTTTTAATAGTTTAATAAGAAGGTTAATCGAGGTTAAAGGGAAAGAGTTCATCGGAAAGTGCAGCAACGACATCTGCTGGCAGAACGATAGTCTCGCAATGATAGTTTTATGTATTTATTTTTTTAATAAACTTTATTTTTTTTACTTGAAAAGGGGCAGTGTATTATGTACAAATAGTAAGTAAATTATTATATATTTTGGGTCATCATTTTAATTTAGTTATAAAAGAGTTATATAAATGTATTTGCAAAATAGTTTCTATTATCGTTTTTCTTTAAAGTGTCTCAAGACTAAAAATACCATTAGTAGATGAATGTATATAAAAAGGTGAGCATCACACCATTGAAGAAAATATTTAACCTTGATGTCGAGACCTGATTAAAAAAAACAGATAGGCTATATAAATATTATATGTAATATAAAATATAATCAAGGAAAAAACTGGCAAACTAAAATAAAGTAGGTAAATAGAAAATAAAAGAATAATAAATGAAAAGCACAACGTATGGATGTGTGCGTATAGGTGCTGAGATAATGAAGGAGATCGTGGTCCACCTACTCAAATGCAGTGTTGTGGAGCAGGGATGACAGCTGAGGCCACATGTCTAGAGGCGATTCCCTCAGGCTGCTCCATATGGCCAGGCAAACTGAAACCGTGCTTTACTGGCAGGAGTGGAGGGGTAAGACCGGGGGTCTCCTGAGAGAATTAACATGCCACAACCCTGACTCATGTATAGAGGCCTGTAATGTGATCCTCTTCCTTTTATTCTTTTGCCATGAACACACTGCTGTCTAAAAACATGTTCTTTTACTGACATGAGGAGTGAAAAAGAGGTGTCCTCCATTAAAAACATGGAAGTTTTATTAATAATTGAATCATGCTTTTATCTTCACGTACACCTTGACATTATAGTTAAAGTAACAGGTTACCAAAACATTTATATTTGCAGAACGTTTACCCTCAGGCCATTTAAGATGCAGATGAGTTTATTTCTGCATCAGAACAGATTTGGAGAAATTTAGCATTGAATCACTTGCTCACCAATGGATCCTCTGCAGTCAATGGGTGCCGTCAAAATGAGTGTCCAAACAGCTTGTAAAACATCACACTAATCCACAAGTAATCCACTTCACATATAACATTATGTGAAGCAAAAATCAGTCCATCATTAAGATGTTTTCAAGTTAAAACAATTGCTTCTGGCTAGGAGTCCACTACTGTAAAAAAAATCCTATTGTCTGTATCAGGAGTAAATATGTGCAGTTTAAGCACTATTTACAAATGAAAACAGTTTGAAACCATTATGTCAGTGGATTTTTATGTGAGAGGAAAACAGGGGATGGACTTTATCACTGGAGAAAGCGTTATTATGCATTATGGACAGAAATGACACTTTAAAGTTAAGACATCCTAATGATAGATGTGTTTCTTACAAATACACATATTCCCACTTCACACTCTCATTCTGACGGCACCCATTTAGTGCAGAGGATCCACTTGTGAACAAGTGACGTAATGTTGAATTTCTGAAAATCATCTACATCTCGGATGGCCTGAGGGTGAGCACATTTTCAGAAGTTGTTTTTGTTTTGATAACTATTCGAATAACTGTAATAACCTGAATTTAGCTCCCCTTATCACTGCAGTTAAACGTATTTAAAACTCAGATCATCAAGTTCATTTTTTGTATCTATAGCTTTCATAGAGACTCGTCATGTTTAGATGTTACTCTAGTCATTCTGTCTCTCATCAGTATTCTCATCCTCTTGTTCACAGGCTTTGTTTATAATGCAAAGGGCTGTTGCACCATCATTCTTCAGACACTAGAGGCTGCTGTCTTCTTTCATCCCCCAAAGAAAGCTGCATCCTGAGCAAACGTTTTTGTTGTTTTGTTGACATGACACGTATGATTAAACACATATGATATGCTTGCTAAACTTTCTCTGGGGCATAAAGCTCACAGATCATAAACCTTTCAGCACACAGAGTCTGGGAACTCCGTAACCTTGAACTCTCTGCCCAGAATAGCTGGGCATTTTAACAAATTACCAACATACCAGCTGTGCAACCGAAATATAAACATTACGCACAATTTTAGATATGAATGTAGATCATTAAAACTGTCAAGAAATAAAACATGTATCTAATTTTTTTTCACATGAGACCACAAGCTCCCATATTTCAAGTATCTGACAGTAAAGTCCTAAGTCAGATTGTTTGATTTCTAATCTTGGCATTTAGTGCAACAAAAAAAAGCAAGCTGTGCTGTAAAACATGCAGAACTAAGGAGAGGAAACTAGTTTCTCACGGCCATGTTTCATCACATTCCATGTGTCTAGCAGTGATGAAAGAGCATGTGGGTCCATTCCTTCCCTCGGTGTGAGTTAATCATGAAAAAAATATAGAAGAAAGAAAATATATATGTAATTGGCTTGTCTACATAAGGATTGACTTATAATTATCCACACAGCTGGCCTGCTTTGCCCCAGGGTGAGTGTTTATGAGACCAATCTTTATTGTACACTTGTGCGCAACATCTAATTGTTTTATTTGTATGTTTTATTTTTTTGCATAACATTGATGTCTAATGTACTTGATTGCTCTTTAAAAGTTAATGTTAAAACTGCATATTACAACTACTTACTGTATTTACCTATTTAAAATATTCAGATTTCTGTCTGATTTAATAGTAGGTCAAAAGTAACCCAGCAGGTTAATAGTGAATAGTCTTTCTAAAGACATATTCAGCATATTCAATGGCTGGAGAGCACATAAGATATGAAGTTATCATATTAGAGCACCATCGTTTAGAACTGTGAGTACTTCTTAAATCTGAAGCCTATTATAAAAGATGAAAAAGAAGAGTTAATGTTGTGGAGTGTGTTTTGCATTATTTATACATATTTCTAGAGCTTATACAAATATTACAGGCTTAGTAAAATCTCATCGCACCTCAGCTGTACTATTAACACCAAGTAGCCAAATTACACAAGGGTGCCATGTCAGACCACTTTAAGTGGAATGTAATATTAGCAATGACCTCATGACCCTCTTACATCTTTCTTGACCTGCGGCACATATGATACAGAAAAAAATATTCTGGTGGTTTGCAGACACGCAAAGAATCCGAGTCATTCAGCGTTGCCAAGATAACAGATGAATTGAATATCTTCCAGTTTGTGTTTAGGTTACGATTATATTTAGTTCTTCCTTCAACAGAATATCTGCTTAAGACTGGATTGGTGCGTAGACACTTTACACTGTTAAAACAATACGGTGCAATTGAATTTGAAGGCCCTGCTTACGATTCACTTCATTCTCCTCTCCTTCAGCCATGGGGGTGGAGAATTGCTGTAACCCCTGTCCTCACACACACACACACACACACACACACACACACATAAAGAGAAATGCATGCTAAAAACCAATCAGGCAGGTGGAAAAAAAGGCAAATCCACCAAGTCAAAGGAATACGGTTGCTATAGAGATCACTTCAAAAAGTGAAAGAAAGGGTGCATTATTCCCAAAACCCATTATAAAGCCCATCTAATCTAGTAAAATATGCACCCAACGCGAGGGGGAGGGGACGGGAGGAGGAGAGGGAGGGTATATGGATTGTGGGCAGTGGGCAGGAGAGGCTGTGATAACGACAGATGTCTCACAAACCGAGGGGTGAAAAGAGAAAAAACGCCCAGTCGCAGAGGACCTCGGAGAGAGAGAGTACTGGCTTAAACTGAATCACATTCACTACTACAGGAGGAAGGAAAGTACATTCAACGCACTCTTGCGCACGGATTTCCACAGAAGCAGAGAAGCAGGTCAGTAAGATGTTAGTAGTGACTCTTTGAATAACGGGGGGAAATCACTTACCAGACAAAGCGTTTTATTGGGGCTGGAGATATAGTTGAGCGCAGACAGCACGCGCCGTTCTTTGTTCTAGTCATTTTCATGTCACTCATAAAAACTAAAAAGGGTACAACAAAAGCATACTATATCTATGTTACTCAATTGCTGAACGTGAAAAAAGGTTGATTTCCTGGAAATGTCTGAATGACACTTTTAAAATGTCACATTTATAACCTTTCTAAGCGTAATGTTATTACGGGAAGGTGTCGTGTGTCCTATAATAGGCTATATGTGAGGTTAAAATAAGAGTACAATAAAAATTAGTCATATATAAAAGCGTGTTTTATTATATATTTCAAAATGAAGCAGTGGGTTACAGGTAGCTCTCAGTTAAAGATTGAACCGATTACCCTTTCACTGGCGCTTTTCTATTGAAATCATTGTTTTAAGGAAATAGGAAGCATTGATTTGCGCTTATAAAAACTCGTATTAAAACAAGGAGGAGCTGGTCGATATAAGAAAAGGGGTGGCGGAGCTTGGGTGGTGGTGTTGGGGTGGGGAGTACGTGTCTTTTTATATATATATATATTTATATACAGGCTATATATATGTGCGTGTAAATGTGTAAATATATTAAAATGCAGAATAATATTTGTTTTTATTAAATATTTCCACCACATTCCACAATTATTATTTTTTTCTTATACATCTTATGTATTGTAACCTACAGCCAGACATGGGATATGCTATTTGGTTTGCCATTGCCTATTTGCTCTGGGTATTTCACCAGTCTTCAAGGACATAACTTTCAGAACATCATTACATCATTATATTAATGAGTAACTTCAACAAGCGAGATATGCAGGAATAATGGAGGCTGTGAAGTGTACTGGCACAAAGCGCTGTGAGAGGCTGTAATAAAAACTGTCTTTAGTGAGCGCTGACTGATGTGCAGCACATCTCAGCAGCTGGACTCGTCTGCAGGTTGGACTGGGGCATGACTGCATATCCGGTCTTTGTTTGCCCCAGTGCAGCACTATGGACAGCTCCTATTGTAACCCCACCATGCTGCAGCTTTAAGGACATGATCCAGTTGAGCTGCAATAACTGCATTCTTTGAACGGTTGCGAATGGTGTCATATCAGTGGGAAGAAAATACATTCAATCTACCTTTCACATTCTTAATTCCATATGTATTTAGAACCAGTTCCAATTAAAACATTAGGTTCCTTGCCATTTACAAGATTTTTTTTTTCTAAAAGGAAAAGTTGTTGTATAATAAACCTTTCATTGGAGTTTAAAAATAATTATTTAAATAACATCATTAGCATTGACAGATGTGACCAAATGTGATTCAGTTCATGTTATCTAATCTAGTGTAGTCTTTCCCCTGAAACGTATCTTTACACATCCCCAAACCAAGCTGCTTTACCAACCAGAACCAGCCATGAAAAAATGCTGAGAGAAGTGAATTATTTGTATTATTACTTTTTAATTTAAATTTTAGTGAAACTGTAAACAGATTGCTAGAATTTAAAAAAATGCAGACAATACAATACTTGACATAAACTAGACCTGTTGACTAGGCTTTGTTGGTTTTGTCTAGTTTTCTTGGATTCAGAAGTTAAAAGTGTCGTGTTTCATTTCCAAATCCTTTTACCCCATTATATACGATCAGTGCCTGCTGCCTTAACACTGTAAGACTGGGTTCTTGAATGTTATCTTTACAAGTTTATAAAAACTAAGTGACATTCCCATCCAGTCACTGTTTGTCCTTATGTCATGTCCTCCTCCAAAACAAAGTTGGACTGCATTCAAAGTCCTTGGCAGAGATTGCATTGGGTTGACATTATTGAGTGAATGCCCTTTAAATGGAGAAACAGGGTGGGCTATGTGAGCAGTTTTACATTTTACAATTTCATATCCATAATGAGGTGCTAATAATATTGGTTTATTTCCAATGGCGTTTTAGACTATTTGCACAGTCATGTTGCTCAAACAATAGAGTATGGCACTAGTAATGAATGACAAAGTCATGGGTTTGATTCCTAGGGAATTTATGAATTGATCAAATGCTTAATGAATGAATGCAATGTTTTGCTTCGGATAAAAGCATCTGACAGATGCATACATTTAAATATGCTGAAATGCAGTGCTGTTCATAGCTAACAAGATGTTCTTATTTTCCCACAGAACATCATGGGAGCCAAGCTAAGCAAACGGAAGAAGGGATATGATGTCAGTGACCCTAAAGAGAAGAAAGAGGAGAGTGCTGTGGCAGCAGTTGAAGCAGCTGAGAAAAAGGCAGAGACCCCTGCGACTGAGTCGGAGGCTGCACCGCAGGAGGCTGCTGCGGTGAATGCAGCAGCGCCAGTGGTGGAGTCTGAAGCACAAGCTGAGAAGCCCACCTCTCCATCAGCAGCACAAGCAGGGGTGAAGAAGGATGATGCTGCTCCAGAAATAACAGTGGCTACAACAGAGGCATCTACTGCTGCATCTAAGGAACCAGAACGTTCTCCAGAGAAACCAGCTGCTGGACCAGAGTCACAAGCAGCAGAGGTACTAGCATCTGCATCAGAGGCAACAGCGGTAGAGGCACCAGCAGCAAAAGTACCAGCTGCTGCAAAAGATACATCAGCAGCTGCAGTAGAAACACCAGCAGCGGCACCAGAGGTATCTGCACACAAGGAACCTGCAGCTACACCTGAGAAACCAGTGACAAAGGAACCTGCAGCTACACCTGAGGAACCAGTGATAAAGGAACCTGCAGCTACACATGAGGTACCAGTGACAAAGGAACCTGCAGCTACACCTGAGAGACCAGTGACAAAGGAACCTGCAGCTACACCTGAGGAACCAGTGACAAAGGAACCTGCAGCTACACATGAGGTACCAGTGACAAAGGAACCTGCAGCTACACCTGAGAGACCAGTGACAAAGGAACCTGCAGCTACACCTGAGGAACCAGTGACAAATGAACCTGAAGCTAGACCCGAGGAACCAGTGACAAAGGAACCTGTAGCTACACCTGAGGAACCAGTGACAAAGGAACCTGAAGCTAGACCTGAGGAACCAGTGACAAAGGAACCTGAAGCTGCACCAGCAGCAGAGGAATCTGCAGCTGCACCTCAGGAATCAGCAGCTGCACCAGAGGCACCGGTGATAGAGAAACCTTCGGCTGCTACAGAAGAACCAGCCGCTGCACCAGAGACACCAGTAACAGAGGAACCTGGAACAATATCTGAGAAACCAGCAGCTGTACCTGAGGTGCATGCAACTGCCCCAGAGGCTGAGCATTCTGCAGCCGCACTCGAGGAACCTGCACCTGTGCTAGAAAAGCCCATATCGTCACCTAAACTTGAAGCCTCAACAGTGGAACCTGTCACAGAGGAGGTGGTAGAGAAAGTGGTTAAGGAGGTTGCAAATACCAGTCAATTGTCCACTGAAATTACAGAAACCATCAATGTCACACCAGAACCAGAAACTGTTACTGAGGCAGTGGCTTCAGAGCCGGTTGCAGAGTCTGCCCCAGTGCCTGAACCTGTTTCCGAAGCATTGAGTGCAGCAGAGGTCGAAGTGGCTGTGCCTTCCCCAGAGGAACCCACACCAGTCACAGAGCCTGAATCTGAAACTGCTGCACCCCCTGAGGTTACACTAACACAAGCAAATCCTGAGCCATCCCCAGAGCCAACACAACCCGAACCTGTGGCAGAACAAAAGAGTGCAGAGAAGTCCATTCCCACAATCGTCATCTTAGAATCAACCTCAACCAATGAGCTCTGCCTCGAGGAACCCGCCTCGACTGTCACAGATCTGAAGCTGAATAATGGAGACTGCGAGAGTGCTGGCTCAGCAGAGGAATCTGTGTCGACTCCCCCTGAGGTAAACGGAGATTGCCATGAGCAGGCACCAGACGTAGCCCCTGCGAATGTCCTTGAGTCTCCGGTTGAGGCATGTGTAAATGGTGTGAAGGACAAAGAACCCCCACAAGAGCTAAGTGACTGTGAACTGAAAAAGGACTTAAGTTCGGCTGCTGACTTTCAGGATCCAGCTCCTATTGGCGACATGGTAGAAGTGCCACAGTGAGTCGGCTGAGCTGTCGACTTAATCTGAGAAACAAACCTTAAATGTGAATCCCATATTGATGCAAACAAACAAATGAAACAATCATCTGACAAAACTGAAAATAAATGTGAAAAATGCCTGTTGTGTTCTCTCAGGCAATGGAATTTCTGGTTAACCAAAAAGAAAAACAACCACCCAAGAGTGCGATAAACAAAGAATGAAACAGTGAGGGTAAAAGTCTAAAAGTAAATGGGAGGGAAAGAATGAGAGAGCGAGCGAGAGAGATGTTCTTTGAAGTCTTTGTGGCCGATGTCCTGCTGTCATTGCAGAGAGTGAGCTTACAGGTCTGGTTGAATATGTAAGCCAGCGAAATGATGATTAGACATGAGCAGAACTTTTCATTATTGCGATGGCAGAACAGAAATGCTGGACAGTAACAATGGTAAAAACTGAATGAACAGAATCATCTTTTGTGTACGAGACTGATCCATATTGAAATGTTTTATTTGATTAGCATTTAATAGTATATAATCTAATTTAGACCACATTTCTGACACAATGTAATTCGGAGATTTCAGGATGAAGCATTTCGAAGTTTTCATGTTGGGAGAATCAGTGGGGAATGTTCATTTTAACTTAATGGCTTGGCTTAGAAAATAAAACACTGTTATACCTTAAAAACGGTTCTTTCTTTTTTACATTTTTGTGTATGTTGTGCTGAATAGATGCATATGTTCTTTGTTCACAGTAATACTTAAAAGAGGATTTCCAATAAATGTACGATGCAATCTCATAGAGCAGACCCATTTTGTTCCAAAAGCATGTGCTCAGCACGTGCAGTGTTGGCTTTTAATTACTATAGGAGTAGTATACTGTAGAAGGCTGTAACGTTACGTTCAAGGCTTGTTTTCAGCCATTTTGTGTGGTAGTAGAGATCTGACTGGCAGGTCACCATTCCAACAATGTCCCAGGAGTCATTGACTTTGTAAATTTGTACTGTGGGGCTGGGCATCAGACACGTGTTTTTTTAGTAACATGGAACGTGGCCATGAATACAAATGTCTGTTCAAAGGCTTAACTCAGCATTCAGGTTGTGGTAGAACAGGGGAAATCATTTTTCATTCTTCACAGGGGAGAAAGAGGTTTCAGGTCGGATAACAAGTGGGTGATGCCATACAATGCAGCAGACTGCTGTGGGGGAACAGGACTGGGAAACGTATCTTACTTGAAAGCAGGAGCTCTAAGAGAATGAGAGAGTGGCCATGACAAAAAAGATAATGCCTTCAGACAGTTTTACACATACACATACACGTACATAACCTCCCACATAGAAAGGAAAACACATGGAAAAAGAGCTTAATATACTCGCTAAAAACAAGTACTGCAAATCTGCTACTCTCACCTACTCTCTAAAATAAAAGAGGCTGTCTCACTTAAGTGTGAATGCACAGAACTGATTAAAGGGTACGGTTGTACCACTGTGTGTTTGTTAGCATGAGAGGAGAGCAGAGGCTATAGCATGACAAAGGGCTTGCAAGAGATGATGCTGGAAATATCTGAAGGGTCCCAAGTGCCCTCCACAGGCACTATAATGAGCTCCTCCACATACCAAACACGAATTCTCGGGTTTCTAAAAAAAAAAAACACAGGCATACAGATTTATGAAAGGAATGTTCTCTACAGCTGAGGGGGGTAGAGGTGGGATGGGCGAATGAACTCGCTGGCTTCAGTGTTTTTCTGAGTCACTGTTAAACTTGTTCTCTTTGTGGAATAAGAATGAACAGAATATATTTAGTACAAGCACTTTCTGAAAAATACTATTTGAACTAATATTATACAGCGGTGTTGCACATTTAAAGGGGTAGTATCCCAAATGAAAAACCTTTCATAATTTGCTCACCCTCTTGTCGTTAAAAAACTGTTATACTTGCGGTCTTTTGTGGGACAAAAAAATAAGATTTTTTGAAGAATGTTAATTTTATACACACAACGCTGACATCTTTAAAAATGTTTCACTTATTTTAGTTTTGTGTGATTAAAAAAAAAAAAAATTAAGTGAAAATGATCTTGATATCAATATGCCTACCTCTTATAGTTTGTTATCAAGAAAAATCTCTGGTTTACAGATTTAAGGGGAGTTTTTCTATGAATTTTCTATGCAAGGTATGCAGTTTCCTCATCCCATCTTACTGTGCTTGGGGAGCAAGGTTCCTTCCTTCCTCTCTCTCTCTCTCTCTCTCTCTCTCTCTCTCTCGATCCCTTCCTCTCATATTCTTCCTCTCAGTTTCTTAGCTTTCATGCACAACAGATGAGAAGCCCTGCTTGCATCTTGATTTAAAGGCTCTCTACACAGTGCATATTTGTGCAGCCGCAGCTGCAGTGCCTGGATACACCAGCACTATGTGTTCTATACTGGTGCCTTGGCACAAAACTCGACACGCTTTCCTGTCCCTTTCTACACGTGAGGACATTTGATCTTTCATTTTCGCTGCTCTTAATATTAAATCCCCTCCCTTGTATTAAAACAATTTCAAAAGAATGGTATAGATGAAGTCTGGCACATGTAATTAAGGTTTTATGTTATTTAAACATTATTTGAAGTGAGCATATAACAGAACTTCACTCTGTTCAAATCTATTTTTGAAATGCATCTTATTCTGAATTATTAATCAGTCTTTTATTTAATTTATATTTTTGTGTGTAATTCTAAATCAAAATTTCATAACACAATTTTCTGGTAAAATGACAGACTTCACTCTGACATATGAAGGAGTTCTCCAATCATTTACTCCAGTCGTTTAAACTCCGCCCCTTTCTTACAATCAGCTGCAACTCACATTCAGATCTATCTCCATCCAATCAACAACCAATGGATAGAACTTTTCCAACCTATTCTTTTTCTTTTCAATAATTAATTTCACTCAGATATATGTCATAATACCGAAGAAACAATCTGTTGCTACTTCTTTTGAATTAAAAACTAGTTCACAGAAAATACACAAAACAGACAAAGTGAGCATTTTAGCATTTTACTGTGTGTACCAAACTGCATTGTCAAAAAATATCTTTATGTCTCTGAATTGTTCAATGTTTACAATGTTATTTTGGTGGAAGTGTCCATAAAGATGAAAAGTGTGGTTTCTTAGTAAATCCATATCCCATGACCACAAAAAGGCCTTTTGATCCTTACAGAAAGTCAACGGTTGACTGCGGTCCAGGTCACAGCACTTTTGCAGCAGTGCACAGTGAAGAAAATGACTGATTATCTCACCCAAATGAACTGACTTCTTTCTACTACCGATTTCAATCCTTGAAAGGCGAGTGTTAAAACTCCAAGGGGGATTTCCATTGTTTTTACTACTCCTCTCTTATTCTCTCCCTCTCTTTGTGATTCATGGCCTGGCAATGCTCTGCCCATCTGTGCAGCTGCTCTGCAAGGCTGTCATTAAATGCGGGTGTGCAGAGGGCTTTCAGCCTCGAGCTCAGTCATACTTACAACCAGTATTGATCCACGAGTTAGCTTAATGGCCACCGAGAGGGCTGGGTCTGCCTCCTTACCCTTTCCCCTCTTTTACCCACCCCCGTGTATATAGATTGCACAGTCCCCCAGCCTGGCCTGCCGTCTATTCAAGCTTTGCAGCACACTTTTGCAACATACCCAGCCAAACGCATGTTTGAGAGGTGAGGAAAGGCAAGACTGTGCACGAAGTGGGGTTCTGCGTGTGTGTGAGCTGGTGACAGCCCCAGCATGGAGTCTCTATGGGGGAAGATGTGTCTTTGTCGTGCTGCCCAACCCCCTTCCTCTCTTCTTTCTCCCCTCAGCCATTAGGAGAGAGAGAATTTTATACCCTGACACTTAATCATTCTAGACCACTAAACAGAGGAAGGAGGAACCAGAAGCCGCATGCTATATCAGAGCTCATTTTCCCCTGAACAGCAAAGCGATCCAAACTGATGGTGTTTGATGTTACACTCCTCTTTGTAGGCTTTATAGATAGTAGGCAGTTGCTATAAGGGTAAATTACAAACTTTAGGCGGAGATATGCATATAGACATGTTTACTTGATACAGGAGTGTTTACTGGGGAACAGGTAGCCTCATACAAAAACTGTCCCCATATTTTCCACGCAGAAGACATGCAGAAGAGAGCGAAAGAGAGAAAAGATACTGTAGCAATTAAGCAATTAAGAATTCATTCCCACAACTTTTAGATTTCTTAATTGTTGCCACAATTAAATTTAATTAAACTAAGGGAATGAGTTGACACTTTTTCACAAACTTTTAATGCATTTCCAATTATGAACATGATGAATCTTTTGTTTATTATTATTCTCATGAAAAATGTAACTATACTTTGTGTTAAATTACCTTCAAATGAAATGTACTAGTTGCTGTGCGAGTGTTTCCAGTACAAGGGCCGAGGGAGAGTGATGTCAAATTTGACATATTTCTCTCGTCTTAGCATTATAATCAATCTCTCGATAATTTTTCCTCTTTGGAAAAGTGGGGTCAATAAAATATTAATAAATGTAATAAATTGTGGGACTTAATTATTAATGTGTGCGTATCTAATTTTTCTTTTGTATTTCATGTTCAGGGCTCTAGTTTTGGATATATAAATTGATTTAACTGTAGTACAGAGTGGTTCACAAGCTGTACACAAGAGCAGCTTCATCACTGTCAAATGATTTGCAAGTTTTGTTTCCCACAATGGACTGTAGGTAAATATTCACCTTTTTTTTTTTTCTTACAAAGAGTCCTGTTACTGTGTGAGAAACCGCTTCAAGCGATTCAGTGAACTGTCTGAACTGCTGAATCATGAACAATTCTGGCCCTTTTTACAAACCCATCTGAAATATTATATCAGAAGAGTGATTAACTTGTGAAGTTTGCTAGTTCTGATCAGCTGATATAATAACTAAAATATTATCTGGGACAATAATTATCAGCTTAATTTATGGTAATCGGAAAGGGTTTATCAGTTATATTTTACTGGGGCACAGCAGTATTACCTTATGTCCCAATTCAAAGGTCTAGAGATACCTTGACTCACATTGTTTTTTGCATAAGCAAAATCAGCACTTTGACATGGTTAGATTAATTACAATGCTTATTCGCTTAGCCTGGTGAGCAGTGTTACTGGCTATGTAAGCAGCATGTGTGTGTGTGTGTTTAAGATTAAATATTAAAACTATGTTGAGCTCAGTCACCTTGAGTTAAACACCAGTATGTGCAGGGTAAAAACAGAAAGCCATTGAAAACTCACATTCCCACCCTTGTAGAAAACAGTTTGCTGGTTACAATGCATTCGAAACCTACATAATAGTCATTATGTAATCAGAGGGAAGTAGCAATGCTCACTCATCAGAAGTACTTCTTCTAAAAGTATAACACAACCACATTCACATACTGGTTACTCAGAACAAGTAAACTGGGTTGTCAGTGAATAGAATATCATGTGTCCAGACAAATTACATTGCATGCATTTATGTCATCTCAGAAATGGTGAATTTTGGTCTATTCACCATTGATCCAATTTTTCAATTACTGATAAATATGGAAGGGATTTTCAGCACATGATGCACAACTGGTGTGTATTTTTGCAATATCTGTGTATTTTATCATTCTTGTGCTGCCACAAAGGCTGCTGGGAAATGTTGAACAACCCTGTTGCCTTGTAAACCAGCCAAACAGTATTGTTTAGCATGCTTTATTGTTATTCATCAGCAAAAGTACAACCAGAATTCTGGAAATATTGGGACGTTTTTTAAATCTGAATAAAATGAAAACTAAAATAATTTGAAATCACATGAGACAATATTTTATTCACAATAGAACATAGATAACATAAATGTTTAAACTGAGAAATTTTAACAATTTTAGGCACAAAATGAGCTCATTTCAAATTGTATGCCTGTTACAGGTCTCAGAATAGTTGGGACGGGGGCATGTTTACCATGGTGTAGCATCTCCTATTCTGTTCAAAACAGTTTGAAGACGTCTGGGCATCGAGGTTATGAGTTTCTGGAGTTTTGGTGTTGGAATTTGGTCCCATTCTTGCCTGATATAGGTTTCCAGCTGCTGAAGAGTTTGTGGTCGTCTTTGACTTATTTTTTTGTTTAATGATGTGCCAAATGTTATAGGTGAAAGATCTGGACTGCAGGCAGACCAATTCAGCACCCGGACTCTTCTACTACAAAGCCATGCTGTTGTAATAGCTGCAATCTGTGGTTTTGGATTGTCCTGCTGAAATACACAAAGCCTTCCCTGAAATAGACATCGACTGGAGGGGAGCATATGTTGCTTTAAAACCTTTATATAGACCTTTTTCCTGAGTAACCGATGATCGGCGCCATGACGGATTCTAACTTCTGTTTGGGTGTTCTCGTGTTCCGGTCTTCATAGAAATCTGTTAAGACGGGATAAAAAAAAGATAGACTGAATTAAATCTTTTTCAATATAACTAAATATAAAAATGTGCGGAGGGTTAAGCTGTACTGTTGTCGGCTGACACAGTAATGGCAATGATCTAAGGAATTAATTTAAAGTACTTGTTTTGCACACCTTCTGGATCACGTTTACATATGGCTTCCTTTTTGCATGATAGAGCTTTAGTTGTCATCTGCAGATGGCACGGTGGATTGTGTTTACCGACAGTGGTTTCTGGAAGAATTACTGGGTTATTAATGTAAATGACAGAATCATGCCGATGAGTGGTTGTCCGAGGACCAAGGGCACTGAGGGTCCGAGGACCAAGGGCATCCAACAAAGGTCTTCGGCCTTGTCCATTACGCACAGAGATTTTTCAAATTTCTCTCAATCTTTTGATGATGTTATGCACTGTAGTTGATGAGATTAGCAAAGCCTTTGCAATTTGACATTAAGGAACGTTGTTTTTAAAGTATTCCACAATCTTTTTGCGCACTCTTTCACAGATTGGAGATCTTTACTTCCGAGAGACTCTGCCTCTCCAAGACATCCCTTTTATAGCTAATTGTCACGAAACTGGTTGCCACTCACCACACTACAACTGCACATCACCCATAGACTGCATCTCCCATCATTCACTGCACTCACACATTCCCATCCACCATTACACCAATCACACAGCTGTCACCAATCACTAATTAACCCTGATTGTTTCACCACACCTGCATCTCATTCTCACACACACATTTAAGCAGCACACTTCCTTTCAACATTGTGAAGTCTTGTTCTTGCCCCGGCTGACATTTCTGAGCGTTTACCATCCCCTCTGATTGCTACGTCTGTGTTTGACCCCGGACTGCCTTACCTTGGAACTCTGAACCTGTGCTTGTGACCTCGACCCCTGCCTGGTATTGTTTACGTCTCTGCTCTGCCTCTGATATTCCTGTTATTGCCCGCTGACCATTGCCTGTTTAATTCTGCCTCTGCCTAATAAATATATAAACTGCACGTGGATCCACACGCCTTTGACCAGTCTTTACACTAATCATATTACAGACCTGATGCCAATTTAATTATTTAGTTGCTAGATGTTCTCCCAGTTGAATCTTTTCAAAATGTATTGCTTTTTCAATTAAAAAAAATATCCTAATATTTCCTGAATTCGAGTTGTACACAAACACTGTACAGTCAACATTTACATTATTAGTATTATTATTAACAACAATTTACAAACCAGAATAACAACATGATATCACATATCAATTCAACTGTCCCCCACCCTCTCATCCACCTTTCCCTTGTGGTCTCTTTAAAATGGTGTACCTAATGGATAGAAAATTTAACAGAAAAACCAAGCTACTGGAACCATAAAACATAAATTACAGCAATCAAGAATGATTGCTGAAAAAAATAAATAAATTATGAATAAAATTAAATACAGCATTAAGGCATTCATTTTGAGTCCCGATCATTGTTTTGTGCAATATACTTGGAGATCTTTTCTGATCTTTTCTTTTCATAATTCAGATGTTTAATGTAAACATTTGTGCCAAGTTAACCCCAGCCAAGTACATTCAACATTTACATTTGAAAATAAATTTTCACCAAAACAGATTCACTTTCACTATGATTCTTAAACTGGCACAACAGTACCAACTTGAAAAGTCTGTATATATTTACGTGTATAGCCATACAAATATTTCACAATTGTTATTATTTATGTTATCTGAGCAAACTCAATAGTCTCATTTTCTGAACATGAAGCCAAGAACAGCACGATTCTGTCCAGCAGCGCTTTTAATATACAAAAGATGACCTTGGCTTTTAGGAGCATGTGGGTGACACTGCTAAATCATAGGCTTTGCTTGCTTAAGACAGGGCTGCCAGAGAATCTGTCGCACTGAATTATTTATCAATTAGATGACCGTTAGCGGGGACAGAGGGAAGAGAGAGGAGGGGATTAGAGGGAGACAGGGCATAAAAAATAGCAGTGTGTATGTTTGCGAGAGAGAAATATGTGTCAGGGTGTGTTGGTGTAGATAAGAGTTCATGTCTGTTTGTATGCTCTGTGTGTGTGTGTGTGTGTGCACGGGCACGTGCATGTGCTGTCGATCTGCAGGGCTTTTTGGTTGTTAGAGGCATTTTATTACGGCCTGTCTCTCACTGGACACACATGCTGAAGGCCACTGATGCAGGTGTACAGAGTTTGGGTGTGAGCACATGTGGGGAAGAGAGAAAGGCCTTTAGGACAAGACAAATGTAGCCTTTCTAAGCTAACATGCTAACAATCACACGCAGACACACTGACACTGATAAAGCTGGGATGTTACAGTTCAACATCACTATCGGGTTCACCATCTATGGTAAGAGTAAAACAGAAACCTTGTACACCACTGCAAACCCTCTGTACTCAAGCAATTCAACTATTCAATCATCACAAATACAGACTGTTTTTGTTAGATACAGAAATTGATGATTTTTTTGCATACACTTCATTGGAACTGCCTGGAAAATGTATTTATGTTAGAATGAAGAACCTACATTTATGATGCCACTGTCATATTTTATTTTAAGAACACATTTTATGATTAGATATTTACATAATTATATTACATAATAATAATAAATTGACGCAACCATACATTTAATCTGGAATAGAGTGAAATCCCTGCCCACCTTTTCAGTGGTTTTGGTAGTTAGTTTGGTAGTTTTAGAGCACAGGGAGATTTTGTTCCATTTGTACTTTGAAGTCAGGAATTCTGAGTTCCCCGTAGAAAGTTTGAACTGAAATGCCCCTTTAAGCTGGAGTTCTGTTTCAGAGGAACCAAAACAACCCCAACATCAGAATCCAAAATGGCTGCTCAGTGCATCAACAATAAGTGAAACAGTTTTGTTTAGTTATGTTTATAACTTATGTTTATCTGTGTCAAAATATATATGTGAACATGATACTTCAGCATTATCTGCTGTGTTTTCCATCCATAAATGCTGGATTCTGAAGATCTCAACCCCAAAGCGAGTTTGTTTGTAACATAAGCAGGGATTTTAATCAGTATAGCTTTTAAATGAGCATGACAGTCATTTACTATAGGGTTAGTATTCACACAACAAGCAAACAAAGACAGTACATTCAATTACTGTATTTACAATCACAAAACTTAGAGTGAGTTGTAAAATTCTCTGGTTATTTATGCTGAAGTCCATTAGATGATTACAGACTTTCAGACTCACTCTTTGCAGTGAAGCTCCACATAAACAGACTCTCGCAAATGTGTCTCAATAGAGAAAACAGGGCCTTGTTTTTCCATGAAGCACAGGCTATTTGAAGTCTTGTGTACTACTCTGTTTCTTTTCCTCTTGCCACATTTAGATTGTGCTCGGAAAGATACGTTTGTTGATGCTAAAATAAACTAGTTCACTGGTGAATTTCAAAAGTGCCACATGAGACAAAGAGCAGAGGTTTTTAAACTGGTAGTAAGAGGTCTGCACAAAAAGAAAGAAAACAGATAGTAGGTAATCAAATAATCCTAAAAATATACATAAATGCAAAAAATGACTACATGAAAGCTATTATTTTATTCTAGAACATGATGTCTTTATAATATCATTGTTACTATTTTTCAAACACAGTATGAATGTATCTATATACATAAATAATAAAAACATTATATTAATAAATATACATTACTGTTCAAAAGTCTGGGGTCAGGAAGATAAAAAATTGAACAGTAAAACATTGTCTAGTGAAATACAATCACTATTTAAAGTAACTGTTTTCTATTTTAATATATTTAAAAATCCTGTTTCAGAATTATTACCACAGTCTTCACTGTCACATGATCCTTCAGAAATCATTCTAATATGCTGATTTGGTGCTCAAGCAAACTGTCTTATTATTATCAATGTTGAAAACAGTTGTACTGCTTTAAGTTATGTGGAAACAGTGGTACATTTTTCAGAAATATTTGATGAATAAAGTTCTAAAGAACATTTCATGGAAGTAAAAGCTCTGTGTAATATTATTATTATGTCTTTACCATCATGCATCCTTGCTGAATTAAATTATTGATTTATTTCAAAATAAGAAAATCATACCGACCCCAAACTTTTGAACAGTAGCGTATATGTTTTTCAAGTATGTAATTGAGTATGTCATAATTTCAACTGAGACTGAAAGAGAGGAAAAGAAAGTGTCATTGAGGAAGAAGAGGTTTAAGGAAGAAACGGGGGATAAAGAGTAAGAGAGGGTAGAGAATAAATGGAGAGGAAGGCAAGAGGCTCATTAGGGAGGGAGATCCTGTGGTGCAGCTTCAAACAAAAAGACCCACTATGAGGGAGATCACTGATTACCAGTCTGGTGGTTGGGCCTCATTAAATCCTTTCTCTCTGTCACTCCCTCTTCCTAACCTCACACACTTCTCACCTCCTCTTCTGCCGCCCAGCCATATGTCCTCACAGCAGTGACCCCAGGTGCAAAGAGCAAGCACAGGATAGACAAGAACCCACGTCTGTCAAGACTCCTGTAAACTCAGTCCTGCAGGGGCATCACAAAAAGAAGCAACAGAACAAGCGAGAGAACAAAAAGAGTGATTAGAGAACATTTCATATATCAAGACATCTTGAGTGCAACACTTAAAGTGCAAATGCAAATGCTGGAGGCGACAAGCAGAAGCATTTAGTTAATATCGCTTATCACCACATCATTACACAGACTATGAGAGGAGAAACTAGAGGAAGTGAGGTTGATGTGTGTGGTTTGCTGCTGGATGTTTGAAATCTTTGGTCTGGCCTGATACCATAACCAATGAGTAGGATGTGTTTGTGAAGATGCCATCAGAACCACTGGAACCCAGCCGTCTGTGTCTCCTGTCAACTCCTCCTCAGCTGTTGTGGGTCATTTCGACCTTCTTAAAGGAACAGTTCACACAGAAATTAAAATTTGCGGAAAATGTACTGACCCTCAGGCCATCCAAGACCTTGATGAGTTTATTTTTGCTTAATCTGAACAGAGTTGGAGAAATTTAGCATTACATCACTTGCTCACCAATGGATCCTCTGCAGTGAATGGGTGCCGTCAGAATGACAGTCCAAAGAGATGATAAAAGCATTGAAAGCATCACAATAATCTACAAGTATCAACATGACCCCAGTGCATCAATTAACATCTTGTGAAGTGTAAAGCTGTGTGTTTGTAAGAAACAAATCCATCATGAAGGCATTTAAACAAAGGAACATTGCTGCTACTGGTTAGATTGACCCAGTTCATATAAAAAAATATCTGCAAAACACTCTTCAGATATATAAAATATTACTCATCCCACAGTGTTTCATCTTAAATTGTTAAAAGGGAGATATTCCTTTTCTTCCCCCAGGAGCCACGGCAGTATGGAGTCTCAAGACATTATCAAAATTATATAAAGTATATCTTTATGGACTATTTGACTGCCAGCATTATCTTGAGTATAACAAAGTCCTTAGCTAGTGGAACTTATGGACAAATATATAATTTTTATTCATCATAACAAATGTAAAATAAACATGCACACACATCTTACTGACTCCAAACATTTAAACATTATAGTGTACATGGATACATAGACTGGATTTATAATCAACTTCCCTTACAAACCATGATAAAATACACTTTCCGATGCAGCTCAGTTCCTGCCATTAGTTCATAAGTACTAACAATAAAGCAATTAGATTGAAGTGTGTTATCACATGCACATCCTCATACACAGCCTGGTAGTGCTTTTCAGCAGTTCTGTAATCAGACAAATAGAGGAATAAAGGAAGTATGCAAACATGATACACCATATCTGCAAGCACAAGAAAAAGAGAAAGAAACTTCACAGAGAGAGAAAAACATATCTAGACTAAGAGTGGTTTAACAAAGAAAATTAGGAAACAAAAGCAAAAAAAGGAAATGAAAGGATACAAGTAACTTCCCAATGTAATACAACACAGATTCCCAAATGCATATAGTGCTAGAACATGCATGGAAGTCACTAGATGACAGTGTGATTTACTGTGGTAATTTGGAGAATTACACATATATTGTACTGTTTTAATGCACTGTAATTTATTTTGGACAAAAAGTGTCTGCCAAATATATTAAAATAAAAGCAAAAGTCTTGGTGAGATTTGACATGTCATTCAATATGGAACTGTTCTTGGAACTGAGAAAATAACTCAAGCTTCAGGGATTGTAGAAACATTTAAGTTCTTCTAGAGAAGGAGGTAATGAAATGTGAAGCTGAAAAATTTAGTTCCGTGGTCTCTAAACATGTAATCCTGCTTTGTCTTCTTGTGAGGCTGCCAGGGACAAAAAGTAATATTATTAGCATATGTTTTCAAATCTAAGCTCTCGCAAAGCCATTATAAGCCAGCATATGATTTATGCCAAAGGCCCCTTTATACTTTTCTAAAGACCAGTAAAGATACTTGAATGAAATTACGTTATAATTAGATTAAAAATGTATTATTTATGCTGGAAAGTAAAAGAGAGAAGGTAAAAATTACTGTAGTCTGCAACCATTTAAAAAAGAGTCTATACGCTGATGACGACGGACATTTTGGTGCAGAGAGTTTTGGCTGTCCCTCACACAAACACTAACAAGGACAGACCACGCAGCGAGAGAGTGCTTCTGCCTTCAAGACACACAGACATTTCTGCACGCACACACACAGTAATATCCAGCCACCCAAACACTTGCATAACACAGTCTGATCCCCTTTTTTTGACCCTGCAGCAAGCCAAGCACAGCACTGATGCAGCAGGGTGAAACAGAGGTCTTTTTCTGTCTGTCTCTCTTTCTATCTGCCTGGTGGGAAGGAAGTCGACGTCTCGTCTGAGAACAGCCCTCTACCCAATTTCAGAGCTCCTTTTAAAACCAAAATCTGTCAATCTGGTAATCTCCAGCTCATAGCATTACTCTGTACAACACCATTTCCTTCAGTGAGATGACTTTTCCTGTGCTGAGAGCTCTCTGGATCAACGTTGTACAGATGAACTGCATGATATGAGATTTTTCAAAAAGGCAGGTGAGCGGTAACATCAACAATAACATCTCCTCAATAACAAACAATAAAAAGCTGTTGTTTTATCCACCCTACAGTCTAGGATTACAAAGCTGACTGCAGACTGACCTCTTCCTGTGAGTGTGCTAGAGTGGTTTTGGCAGTGAGAAAAGGTTTTGTCAGGAAGAAAATTTAAAATGAATTAAATTAATCATTGCGCACAATAGCACCAACATGCATTGTGAAAGGCCACGTGACAACAATATAGCATACAGTTAAGCATACTAATGTTTGAAATGTTTCATTGTTGCAGTATGCCTACTGTTCCACTTACTGTTTAAACAGTATAATGCACATTATTTAATAAGCAGTAAAACTGTTTTTTCCCAACTAATTATATACTCAGGATGTTTAGCTTAGCTTGCGGATGTGTGTTGTTTTTCAAACCTGTGTGGCACATCTGAAGTGATGCCCTCCTGTGGCTGTGAAAATTCACTACAGAAAGATCTCTACACCCTCTTAACAAAAAAATCAAGGTTCTGAACTGTCTCTTCCCCACCCCCTCTCTGCCCCACCCCCCCTTCACTTGCTGCATTATGGGTCTCTGTAGCATTATGCTGGCTGAGTGTATACAAGCTTGCTGACACATGCAAAGCAGCACAGCCAGACATCCTGACAAATCTACACACACGTGCACACAGCATCACACGCATACAACAGCCTGGATTAATCTTTTTCATGTTGCATAAATGCTGATGTGCTTTCAGTGACTGCAGATCTTATGGAAACTAGTCTGTCGAGCGCTCCTTTCTGTTCACAGCAGGCTCGTTTCAGCTTATAATTATCAGTAGTTAGTGCTTTCTAAATTTCACACGGATCGCTTACTACTGACATATTTTGAGAAAACTATATATTACAACAAAACTTTGTTGTAAATATGTCTTTAATTACACATTGTCTCACAACCAGTCACAGGCCTAAAATACACACCACAGTAACTTAATTTTGTATGAGACATCGGCCTACCCCAAAAAATTATTCGCAGTTCAGTGATGGAGTCAGTTGTGAACTAATACCTTTGAACGATTCAACAACTGAGTGAGTCTGTCCCTGTATACACCTGGTACAACACAAATTACGGAAATGTTGTGATATTTAAAAGACTTTCAAATCACATGAGCCAATAGAACACAATAGAACATGGAGAACATAACAAATGTTTAAACTGAGACATTTTACACTTTTATCCACTAAATGAGCTCAAATTTGATGCCTGCTACAGTTCTCAAAAAGTTGGCACGGGGGCAACAAAGGGCTGAAAAAGCAAGACATTTTGAAAAGATTCAGCTGGGAGAACATCTAATAACTAATTAAGTTAATTGACATCAGGTCTGTAACATGATTAGCTATTAAAGGGATGTCTTAGAGATGGAGAGTCTCTCAGAAGTAAAGATGGGCAGAGGCTCTCCAATATGTGAAAGAGTGCGTAAAAAGATGGTTGAATACTTTAAAAACAACGTTCCTCAAAGTCAAATTGCTAATCTCATCATCTACAGAGCATAACATCATCAAAAGCTTAAGAGAAATGGGAGAAATCTCGGACAAGGAGACCTTTGATGCCTGTGGTCTTGGTCAGATGACACTGCATCACTCATTGGCATGATTCTGTCATTTACATTACTAAATGGGCCCAGGAATACTTCCAGAAACCACTGTCGGTAAACACAATCTGCAACTAAAGCTCTGTCATCCAAAAGGAAGCCATGAGTGAACATGGTCCAGAATGGACTGTTTGACTTCAGAAGTAGTTTTCACTTACTTCAGATAAACTACTCTTTTCAAATACTGTTTTCTCTAAAGGAAGTATGTGTATATGGATGAGCCCTGGTTCATACCAAAAAATAGTTTTCACAAGTGGGACATCAGATCACACTGTGTTTTTTGGAATTTTCAGTAAAGATTTCAGCTCACAACACAACAACACAATCACTTATCTGGATGTACTGTACAACAGAAACTAACAAATAAATAGAGACCAGATTTTTTTTATTATTTTTACTGTTGCAAAAATTGTGACCTCTTAATTGTTTCCATTTTGTTGCAATCTGGAGCCCTTTTTAGTCATAGAGACTACAACATCATTAAAACTTGACAATGGGCAGCCATTTAGCAACTAAACAGAACACCCCAGCAACCACATGCTATAACCAATTAAACAAATTAATAACTGTGTAGCAAACACAACACAATAGTATCATATGTGAGTTTCGACCAGGAAAGCACCAAACACATTTTTACAGATACATGCCTCTCTCTCACTAGATATGAATCTATGTATGATGATGTCCTTCCTTGTAGTAACAGAAAAACTAATAAAGTGAATTCAGCCATGGCAGTGTAATCAACAGAAGGAATGGCATGAATGCAGGAAGAGCACAAGCTTATTCAGTCTATGTGATTAAAGATGCCATGGAACCTTTCCATTTGCTACAGGCTCAGTCATAACCTGCTTCTGAGACATTAATATACTCATAAGTTTAAATTAAAATAATCACCCATTTTTTGTTTGTTTGTTTGTTTCTATGTATCTATCCACTCTTTTATTTTCTTCCTTTGCACTAGATTGTCTACCTTTATCTGATGCCAGTATTTGGCCACCACTGCTGGTATGATTTCTCAAAGTTGCATAAGAAGGAATAACAACAACTTTCCATCTGTGATCCCCAAAAATGCAGACCGCACCACTTATCTGTGGTATTCTCTACATCTTTCCACATTCATCAACATTTCAGTGTGACAGTTTCAGAGAGAGAGAGAGGATGCTGTTCCAGTGAAGCACACTGTTAAAATCAGTGTTTCCTCAAAGAAGGAATTTCATGCATAGCTGGGATTGATGAGATTTTTTTTATCAAATTTGGCAGTTGACAATGACCCAGGCCATAGATTATTTAAGTAAAGATAACAGGCCCCAATTTCGAAGGGAAGAGAATGAGACAAAGTATGTGGATTTGTAATATCAAGGACCAGCTCTCCTCTCTTTAAGTCTTTTCCATCTCTGGCTCTTGTTTTCCCAGCATGGCCTCCAGAAAGTTTCCACCCAGTGGGGAGGTGCGTCCTGCAGTATGGGTCACTGGGTTTGTGCTTTGGGTAACTTAAACCCACCCCTCTCAATGCACACACACACACAGTCTCCCACACTCCACACTGCTCTCAGCCTCAAAGATGAAGTAAAGACAGCTTGACTATCAGCACGTGAATTATGAATGATTAATTCAAACAACATGTTTGAGTAACAGGATGTGTGTGACTAAGCACAGGTGTGTGTGTTTGTGTGTGCCTTTGACTTTAAAAAGATAACATAGATGGGAGAGGAAGGGAATGCAAAAAAACGGCAGCTAGAGAATGTGTGCGCTGAGCACGTCTGCATGTTTTGCATGTATACATGACGCGCATGCTTAAACGCACAACAGATTTTTATATACATACAGTACTGTTCAAAAGTTTTGATCTGTAAGAAATTAATAGTTTTATTCAGGAAGAATGTGTTAAACTAATCAGAAGTGACGGTACACTTTTAAATAGTTACCAAAAATAATCTTTCATATAAATGCTGTTCTTTTGAACTTTCTAGTGATCATAAAATTCTACAAATGTATCACTGTTTCCACAAAAATATTAAGCAGTACAACTGTTTTCAACATTGATAATAATATAAATATTTCTCGAGCTCCAAATCCCCATATTATCATGATTTCTGAATGATCATGTGACACTGAAGCCTGGAATAATGGCTGGTAAAAATTCAGCTTTGTCATCAGAAGAAGAAAAATCTGTTATCATAGACTAAATAAATCAAATAAATAAATCAATCAATCAACCAACCAACCAACCAACCAATCAATCAATCAATCAATCAATCAAACAATCTTTACTTTATTTGTCCCTCATGAGGGAAATTTGTTTTGGGGCGATACAGGTAAAAACTGCATAACAAAGCACCAACATCAATAATAACGATCACACAGTTGTGTCCATTGAATCAGAGTTTTAATAACGGTTATATCTAGAGATTGAAGTACGAAAATGTCGACCAGATGGAAGCAATTCTAATTATTGCTGAAGCACATCAGAATACATCAAAATAGTTCATATTGTTAATAATATTTAAAATAGTTAAATAAAATAGTTAAATGGTAATAATATTTCACAATATTAATATTTTACTGTATTTTTTATCAAATAAATGCAGCCCCTAGTAAAAAAGTAACACATTTAAAATACATTTATTTCATACTAAGTATATAGGTTATAGTTCAAATCTATATTTACTGACACATTGCGTGATACTTACTGATTTAATAATTATAATAAAACTTTATTTGACGTACTGTTTGTGCACAATGCAAATGTATTTTAAATACATTTTAGTGTTAATTTTTCACCAGGAGCCTTAGTAAGCTTTTTTTACTCTGTAGTTATACTTACTTATTAATACCTTTATTTGTTATTTACTTGCAGAGTGTTTAGGTCTGTTAGGCGAACCAAGCTTTTATGTGACATTTTAAATATACAAATATATATTTTTTTCTCACTAAAATGTTTTGAAGTGCATGTAAATGTGCTAACATTATCCCTCTCCATGTTTTACATTACTACTCACTGTAAACGGCAAAAATACAAATACAAAAGCCAGCAAGAATAATAGTTTACTATGTAAATTCATTTTTGTATATTATAAAAGTTGCACAAATCTGACCCTGGAGGTAAAAAGTCATTTTGGTTGATTTACTGTTAAATCATCCTTCATAAGTTAAATAACATTCTGTGAAAATGTAACCTTGATCTTTAATATTGACTGAGTAAGACCATGTCAAAAACTGAAATCTTAGTGAAATTAATGGTTGAAATCAAACTTTGATGCTTGTTATCTCATAATCAGATTTTGAGACTTTAGCCTGGGTTTCACAGAGAGGGTCACACGTTTATTCATAATTCTGAGTGTGCATTAATGGAAATAGGAAGTATTTGGTCAACTTAGAGCTATGGAAATTCCACGTTCAAATCTCTAAACTAGAAAGATAAATATTGCCAGACGGACAACATCTCTGAGCAACGAGGGTCTTCGAGACGCTGAGAGTTTCTCCACACTCTGAAATCTGTCATAGTCTAACTGAAGTTTGCTTTGGAGAGATTACAGTGTACGGCTTCTCAAGAGCCATTGTCTGCCGACACACGCAGATGAAATGATCACAGGGTTCTGGTGGCCAGTTATGGGTGTGATACACGTTTGGTCACAGTGTGAGATTATGAATGTGTGTTTGTGTGAACAAGACACACTAGAGTAGAGTCCCACAGAGGAGGAGAAAAGAGGAAGTACCTGCGGCCAGACAGGGAACTGGCTGAGGAGAGTATGTATGTATATAATACAGAGAGACAGAGCATAGGATAACACAGACATCTATTAATCAGAATGTGAGAGAGTCATAAAGAGGAAAACCGGGTTATATGATCGCAAATTACATTTCTGTCACTTCACAACAAAAACAGAACATACTATCAAAAGATTAGGGTCAGTAACATTTTTATTTTTATTTATTTCATTGTTTATTTTTAGTTTTTTTAAAGAAAGAAAGAAATAATACTTTTGTTTAATGCATTAAATGAATCAAAAGTGACAGTAAATACATTTACATTGCCTCGATAGATTTCTGTTACAAATAAATGTGGTGATTTAAAACTTTTTATTTTTTAACTATATCAAAGCAACACAATCGTATTCAATATCGATTATAATATTAAATATTTCTTCAGCACCATATTAGCACATTATAATAATTTCTGGAGGATCATGTGACAATGAAGGCTGGAATAAATTACATTTAAAAATATATTGAATTAAAAAACAATATTTAACAATATTTGTAACAATATTTCACAATATTACTGTTGTTACTGTATTTTCTATCAAACAGGTGAGCATAAGAGACTGCTTAAAAAAATGTTAAAATCTTACCATTCCTAAGGATTTGAACAGTAGTTTACATAAGCCACACACTTTATGGCAAAAAAGTGCAAAATACTTACACCAATTGAACAGAACATACAGTCTTATCACAAATAAACAGGCGTAAATGTATGAGTTACTGTAAAGGACACTTAGGATGTTCATCTGTCCAACAAAAAGTCCTAATCAGAAAAATGGATGAAGAAAACATCTCAGATTTATGTAGTCTCCAACTTCAAGGACAGTCTGTGCATGATAGCACTAATTCTGTTCCATTGTGCAGACAAGCTTAAGCACGTGTCATTACTAGATATTGGCCTTCTAATAACAGCAGAGTTGTTGTATCTCTCTGCATAGCAGTACTGAAGACTTTTGAGCAAGCTTTCACAAGCTGTGATCCTCTGGTCCAGTCTGAATTGATGGAATTGGGCCTTCCCGACCTCTGACCCCGAGTGAAGAGCTGAGAATGGGGGCCTGGGTGTCTGTAACTGCAGCTGTGTTACATAAACACACCATAAACTAGCCTGTCTGTTACGGGTGAGCCTGAAGACATCATCACAGGCACTGTGGAGCATCACTTTGTCCTTAAATACAGCCCTTTTACCAGTCTGATTAATTGGCAGTGTGCTCTGAAAGCAAACTGTTGAGACACTATAGGCTGCTTCATGCTTCCTACAGCACATGCTCTTTAAAATCCAGTCTGCACACTGACTTAGTGACCGTACAGAATGCTAATTGACTCTTCAAAGACTCTCATTCTGCCATAAAGCTCTTGGAGCACAAACACGTATCGTGACATTACCATGCTTTGATTTGTCTTGACATCAAGCCTTGATGCATTACTTAAATACCATGGTTTAAGAGTATGGTAATCATTCAGTATTATAGAATATTTAACAATGTCATGGATTTACCATCTGACTTTTGTTGTATTATAGTACCATAGTATGTTTAAGGGCCTCAGCATGTCTAAGGAATGATTTGCTCAGACTGTGCTGTATTAATTCATCCCAGCTCCACCAGACCCCAGGAGAGATGGAGAGACATAGCACAGCGCCGGCAGAAGGACAAGCAAATATCCAAGATAATAAACAGCAGATTTCAGCAACCTCTCGCCTTTTTTCCAGCCCCTTTTCTCCCTTGCTTCACACTTTGTCTGTATTTATAGACATAGTTGTGATTTATATAAATATAGGTACAGAATATGGGCAGTTGTGTTGATTAATTTTGAGTACTCACTGAACAGCATGGGAAAATTATTACACAGAAAATGGATAGAAAAGAAGCACTTGTGCTGTGTCAGTGCTTAAGATTGGCCCATTGATTTTCACATTACAGGACTGTCCACACAAACATGACCAGCTCATCTATTGTTCACGGTCTCCTGTGTGTGCAGATAATGCACCACCTAATGGCCTTCGCTCACATCCTGATAATGAATGGAACCAAGACACAGTGTGTGTATGCATATGATATGAGTGTTTGGTTGGCCATTCAGGTTACTGTATATATGTACAGAGTGCTTAGAGTGTGCCCCCGCACTGAATGTCCAAATGCTACAATAATAATAAACAAAATAACACGGTTAACTGTTTACAGCAAATATTGTTATTTTACTGTAAAATACTGTCGATTAAATTAATTAAGGTTTTTAAAAGTGACCATAGGTGACCATAAGCGTTGTTATAGTTAAAACTAAAACTTAAATGAGAACTAAAATAATTAAAGAAGCATTTTTGTCACTTGAAATAAATGTTAACTGAATAAAGGGAACATGTCTCATTTTTATTTTGTTTAACTTGTACTATGATAACTAAAACTAAAATAAAAAATTACTACAAAAATGTATAGACAAAGAAAAAAACCACTTCAAAATAACTAAAACTTTAATAAATATTAAAATTGGAATGGTATAAAAAGATTCAAAACAGATAATAGCAAACTAACAGTAAAATATTATTGATGACCATACAGTTTACAGTAAAAATATATATTATACACAACAAGACAATACAAGTATATAACCAATCAAATGTTAAATATTCAATATTTTACAATATTACCGGTTTTAATATATTTTTGATCAACTAAATGCAGCCTTGGTTTAAAGCACAAATAATTATAAGTAAAAATATGCATCACCTTATTTATGATGAAAAACTATTTATCAGAAGTCTCAGATTCCCATTTTTATTTTGGCACAAGCAATAAATTGATTACTATGAAATGTGTTCTCACATTGTCAGCTTCATACTCCTCTATTTGTGTAAGTACCGGACTTCCCCGCTCACATGGCAGACAGAGAAAGAATGCAGTATGTATGTGAATGAATGTGGTGATAGTATTGCTCCATCACTGTCTCTTTATCTCTAGAGCAGACGTGTTTATGAGAAACTCTGTGTCGCCTCTGGATGCTTCTGGCCTCAGTCATCTATATTAATGAAGAAGAGCTGCTCTGTTCAGCAGTTCTGCCAAAGGTAATGGGTTCTGGACATGGATATCCAGGTTCGATACAGCTTCATGTGAAGGCTTAGTGCTTTACTGCAGATTTCCAAAATAACATTATGTGGCCCATGTAATCGTTGCAGATGAATTAGGGCACAGCAATGTCACCATCATTTATTATATTTAGTTGTAATGTAGAATTGAACTTAAAAAGTTCATAAAATGTGATTGGCAGCCTATGAAGTAATATAAACTGTAAAGGAAAAACATTAGTTAACTATTGCAAAAATAATGCATTAATCTAATCAAAACCATGTTTGGTTTGCTCCACATGGTTCTCTGGCCTTGTTTATGCCGCTGCATGACATGCTGAACTCCAGACCTTCTCCTCTCTGTATTGAAGACATCAGGAGAAATGTTCAGCAAACATTTAGTTTCAAAAAGATGCTATATTAGGTTACCTGCATGTGATAAATGTCTGAATGTTTATCAGTCCAGTACAGCCTGCCGGCAGAGCTCAACATTTAATTTTTTATTAAATGTCATTATAAAAAAAAGATTATTATATTATTTTTTTTATTCAACAATATTGTATTTTATTTTATAAAGAAAAACTTCAACTTGGGAAAATGAGAAAAGTTGCCTTGGCAGCAAACAAAAATAAGTTTAAGTACTGAAAAAACTAAAACTGAAATATGTAAATGAAAATGAAAGCTTTAGCTATATAAATATAGAAGAAAATCCCCAAAACTAATAAAATAACAAATGTGCATTAAATTGGACCCACTTTATATTTAGGTGTACTATAGGTGTAACATTTAAATGAATTATTTAATACAATGCGATTTTTTTAAATATGTTTATACATTTATAATGATATATTTTTAAATGTAAAGACATTGAATATAAAATGGAATCACAACTAAAGTACTAAAGTACGAAGTACTAAAGTACTAAAACTTAAAAACTGAAATCAAAACGGAAAATCTTAAAAACGAATTTGCGATTTTAATGAATACTATAATAGCACCAAAATACCACTGGCAAGTATGACCCCAAATTAAAATCTATTTCAGCTGATGACAAAACCAAGGTCATGAACTGAGCAGATATTGCCATAACATTCAATACCAGGACATAGTTGAACGACGTGGATATTAAACAGATAAGCAGTATTTCCAAACAAGACATCCATGAGATGGTTTCAATCTGCTAGTTGTATAAGTCATAGTCAAGCTTTCAATGTCACTCGGTCCAGAAGGAGTAAATCACCTTGGGGGAATTTCCATTAGCTTTGAGAAGCTGCAGGCTGAGCCCAGCAATCCTTCATAAACATGGCCCAGATATACAATCCTCCTCATGCAGGGGTCACAGGGAAAGTTTCGTAACACAGTCATCTATATATTAGTCATGAGGTGGAAAACGTTTAAACATTTTCTGCTTCTGTGAAAACAATGAAGTAGTAACTGAACAACATGGCCTGGTTTCTTATTAACGTTGTCCTGCTTGACAGATCAATATAAGGAGAGCCTCCAGTTATGAATTATTTTACAGTGAAATGTGCATATAAGGAAAAGCATGGGTCAGAATGTGCTCTAGAAAAGGAGGAGGGTGCCCTCCACTGGATGTGGGCTTTAAAACACACTGACGGAAGTGTTCTGAACTTTTCCTAAACATTCCTGTGGATAAAGTAGGAAGTTTTAGATTCTTGAAGGCTTGGGAAGGAGTAAAAATACACGTGTACGTGCCACTGCTTTCGTCCTTCCTCCGTCTAGACTCCCTATGAGGAAAACCTAGCTATTCTCTTCAAACCACAGAGAGCCGTCGGCTTTTAGACCGGCCATAGAAACACAGCACTCCACCCTACAACAGGAAATAACTGTAATCTACTCAAACAAACAGCAGCAGCTCACCACAATACAGCTTAGCACATATTTAGAAAAAATATATGACATGTATAAACAGTGGTTCTCCAGTTACCATGTGACAATGTCACACGTTCATATCAAACAATGCAGGCTGAACACAGTGAACCATACAAATATTAAACTGTCTGTCTATAGAGTTTAAAAAAAATCAAATTCAAGACTTTTTAATACAAATAAAATGAATGTGATAAAAAATAGGGTTGCCCATCATGGCCTTCTGAAGACTGTTTTTAAAAGATCTCTCCTGTGTTCACCCAGGCTACATTCATTTGAACAGAAATACAAGAATGGTAATATTGTATACTATTTCATATTTTTTTACAATGAAATCTAACTTTTCTATTTGAAAATATCTTAAAATTCAATTTATTCCTGTGATGGCATAGCTGGATTTTCAGCAGTCATTACTCCAGTCTTCAGTGTCATATGATCCTTCAGAAATCATTCTAATATGCTGTTTTGATGCTCCAGAAACATCTATTAACAATGTAGAAAACTGTTATGCTGCTCAATATGTTTTGGGAGATGTGATACACTTGGAGCAAGTAAGATACAAAAGAAATGCTTGCTTGCTTTTATTAAGCAAGGATGCATTAAAATGATGAAAAATGACAGTAAAGAGTGTATATACATTCAAACTGTTGTGAAAAGAACACAAATCACATACAAAAGCTTTGGAGATATACATTTATTTAGTGTGCAGCATCAGTTCTGGTCTTGTGAAACAGCAACACTACTGATCAGTGTAAGTATAAACAAACTTGAGTGCCAATTTGAGACCAACACTTTGATAGAGGAATGAGGAATCACAACTGGAAGGGACGATTGCTCTAAAGCTGAAAAGTAGCAGAGGTCTGTGACATGGCATTATAGAGGAACGTGTTGTTGAAAGGTACAAACTGGTGCGTGATGATTTTGATGGCTTCTTGAGCTGCTGATCCTGCAACAGAAGACAGACAATGGGCCCCTTTACAACTGGCATTATTATATTGTTCACATCTGGATGATTTCAGGATATGCAATTGGATCAAGATGGCAATAGAAACTTGGATTAATGTAATGCATTTAGGGTATTTAATACATTTAGGGTTAACACTTGTGTTAACCAAACATATTCTCAGTAATTAACCAAAATTTTAACCCACGATTTTTTTACTAACCCTATGTTTGTTCGCTATTTAAAGGTATAGTTTACCCAAAAATGAAAATTCTGTCATTCATTTCTCACCTTCATGCCATTCCAAACCCATAAGACCGTCGTTCAGCTTCGAAATACAATTTAAGATATTGCTGATGAAATCTGAGAGCTTTCTGCGCTGCATAGACCGCATTGCAACTGACAAAGGTAGTAAGGTCATCGTTAAAACATTCCTTGTGACATCAGTGGTTTAATCTACAAGATTACTTTTTGTGGGGAAGAAATTGTCAATTGTTATTGAAATTGAATAATTGAAATTGAAACAGTTATTCTTATATTTTTTGCACACAAAAAGTATTTTCGTAGCTTTATAAAATTAAGGTTGAACTACTGATTGACTATTTTAATGATGTCCTTACTACCTTTCTGGGCCTTGAATGTGGTAGGACCCTTGTTGTCTATGCAGGGTCAGAAACCTCTCTAATTTCATCAAATTAATTTGTGTTCTGAAGATTAACAAAGGCCTGCTTGGTGGCAGAACAGTGAACTGTGTCTAAACCAGACGCTGCGTCACAACACAACAGGTTGAGTCTGTCTACAGGACATTTAAACTTTGTGTCAGTATGTCATAAATAGGACGAGGCAGTGTACTGTGAGGGATTTGTCGTGTCGTATTATGCCGCATCACTGATTATCATGGGTTCTCACCACGCCGCTCGTGTGAGGTAGACAAGGTGTATTTAACTTTCTTATTTAAGGCTACTTTCCAATTTAACTGTATTATTTATTTGATATTTATTTTAGTGTTTTGCAGGCTGAGTATTCACTGACGGAAGTGCTAATATATATATATATATATATATATATATATATATATATATATATATATATATTTATATATTTACACTGTGTATATATATATATATATATATATATATATATATAAATATTAGTGGTGGGCCGTTATCGGCGTTAACGTGAGACTCTTATCGGCGATAAAAAAAAATATCGCCGTTAATCTATTCTCAAAGTTGGGTTGGGAGCTGGGTCTATACTACGCAAGCTATGATGACTTTCACCCTGATATTTTAGCGCGGATGTATACCTAGCCGAATTGCACTGTAGGGGGCGAGAACGAGTCTTCGAACTAGAGGCTCGCAGTCCGTGATGGACAGATTGTTAACGGCTGGTCTGTGTGGTAATTAGAGGTGGGCATAGATTAATTTTTTTAATCTAGATTAATCTAGATTAATTTTGGAATTAATCTAGATTAATCTAGATTAATTTTGCTCATTTGAATTCTGCCGAAGGCATTCAGAATATGTGTGCTACCCAAATAATGACTAAAAGTAAGTCTTTGAGAACGGGTTTCTCAAGCCAGGTGGCGCATTAGACCAGGGGCTCATCTCCTGTTTCCAAAATGCATCACAAACTTTAATCTCTTCCCGTCCCAATCCCACGAAAAAACTGGAGGAAAATCCCGTTCCACTCCCGGAAGAATGACTCCCATTCCCTCCCACTCCCGTGTTGTTGTTTTCTTTTTTTTTTGCCGATAACTGTCAATTACAGTAAAAATATAGTACAGATCACAGCGTGCCCACCTTATTAGTTGAATAAAAACCCAAAATGGCGTGTTTTGTTATTATATTGAACTGAAAGCCATCTTATTATGCACAGTGTTGCACAGATTCAATTTCATGTAAATCATCCATGCTAACACACACGTCTTCTTTTTTTATTTTTAGACATTTCACTCTCTATAGATATATTTTTCAAAGACGGAGTTTCGAAGTTTCTCGCTCAAGTTCACATGAGACCTAAAGCGCATCCTGTTTGCTTAAAAGCGCAGCGTTTCGTTGTTATTCTGAGTGCACACAAATAACGAGTCTTTACAGATTCGAAAGATGTATTAGGCTACTTTTATCTGTATGACCAAAAATGACGGAGATTTTAAGAGCAAGTGAGCGCACGGAGCCTGTCTTGCAGCAAAGCGCTTCCACACAAACACTTCAATAGCGCACATTTCTCTAGGTTAACATCATATTGAGCGCCATGTAAAGTTGCTACTACATACATCTTTCAGATGAAAAGCCATATTTGAGGTTGATGAATGATAGGTGAGCGTTTGGATGTCCTGCCCGATTGTATTACCACATAGACCAGCCGTTAACAATCTGTCCATCACGGACTGCGAGCCTCTAGTTCAAGACTCGCTCGCCCCTACAGTGCAATTCGGCCAGGTATACATCCGCGCTAAAATATCAGGGTAAAAGTCATCATAGCTTGCGTAGTATAGACCCAGCTCCCAACCCAACTTTGAGAATAGATTAACGGCGATATTTTTTTTATCGCCGATAAGAGTCTCACGTTAACGCAGCACGTTAACGCCGATAACGGCCCACCACTAGTGGTAATACAATCGGACAGGACATCCAAACATTCACCTATCATTCATCAACCTCAAATATGGCTTTTCATCTGAAAGATGTATGTAGTAGCAACTTTACATGGCCGCTCAATATGATGTTAACCTAGAGAAATGTGCGCTATTGAAGTGTTTGTGTGGAAGCGTTTGCTGCAGGACAGGCTCGTGCGCTCACTTGCTCTTAAAATCTCCGTCATTTTTGGTCATACAGATAAAAGTAGCCTAATACATCTTTCGAATCTGTAAAGACTCTACGCTTATTTGTGTGCACTCAGAATAACAACGAACGTTGCGCTTTTAAGCAAACAGGATGCGCTTTTAGGTCTCATGTGAACTTGAGAATTCACTCCTGTGTCACCCTCTGCTTCGAACCTGTGTGTATGCCTAACGTTACTGTGAAATTACCACATCAGACGTGGACGTGCTAACATGGATGCAGCTATGAAGCCGCCGGGTTTGCTTCAGGAAAATGTATTTTAAGAAGCTTCCCAATGGAAACTGTAAACAGTTCATCACGACCTCTTGTGTATCCCTACAGTTCAAAATTCATGTTTAACTGAATAAACAGTTAGTAAACACAAGTACATCTTATTGAACATAGTTTATTTTCATCACCAATTATCATAGTAGAACAGCTTTCTCAAGCAGTTTGTGATGCATTTTGGAAACAGGAGATGAGCCCCTGGTCTAATGTGCCACCTGGCTTGAGAAACCCGTTCTCAAAGACTTACTTTTAGCCATTATTTGGGTAGCACACATATTCTGAATGCCTTCGGCAGAATTCAAATGAGCCATTTTAATCTAGATTAATCTAGATTAATTTCAAAATTAATCTAGATTAATCTAGATTAAAAAAATTAATCTATGCCCACCCCTAATAAATATACACAACACCACCGGCGGTAGTTGGTCCCTTACCAACTGCAGTGGTAAAAATCTACCACCGTCACAGCCCTAATTTATGCCAGAATTGTCATTTATGGGTGAACCATTCCTTTAAGATTCTTACAGTAAAGGTTGCTAAATAGGAATTAGAAATTTTACAGTGGCTACATGCAAATGTACAAGGAAATCTGGATAGAGAAACGAGAGATTCACACGGATAATTCACAGGTTATTGTTCATTTAATAAGGTGACCAGATAACATGATCCCAATGCCTTTTTTTCGCATTGTGATAGTAAATAAAATAAGCCAATAACCCGCAGCATAACACTTGGCAAGATTAAATGAGCTCCAGCTACAGAAAACCATGAATCATATCAATGTCAGATGGAAATAAATAGAGCCTGACAAAATTTCAACCCACTCTGTGAGTAACAGATAATGATTATTTGCAGCACATCACTTACGTAGCTGTATACAAATAACGAAAACGCATTAGCATTTACATCTGTTGAATGTGGCCAGAATCCATCGATTCGATCACCAGATGCACTCAAAATCAATGTGTCTTGGTCATTTACACCTGGTCTTTATTGTGGTTATGTGCTATCCGGCAGTTGAATGATTATTGAAAATGCATATAGTAATGTAAGCAGTGAAGACGGTTAATGAGAAAGGCCATATTTACATTCCTTATATCATTTGCATTTATACTATTAAATCCATATTTTAGTGGATATCACAATATGCATTATGAATGTTTGATGAGGTGTGTGTTTGCCGGATCCTGAATAAGTACATACACACTCACCTCCCAGAAAAGCGGCGACTGTGTGTGGCTCAGCAGCTCCATAACGGCAGCTGGAAGATATGAAAATAACATTTACAGTTATCATCTGATTGTAAACAGAGGGACCAGATGAACAGGGGGACTTGTACTTCGTTATTATCAATATTACGAAACCATTTTTAATATAAATATTTCATTTGTACAGCTTCAAATCAAACAGGCTTAACTGTGAACTTAAACTCACAACTCATGGATGTAGTCATCTTTCACATTGACGTTCAGACTGTACTCCTGTAGAAGACTGTTTACACACAGCTTGAGTTTGTTAATGTCTTCCTCCACCTGGTAATTGTAGACACCTGAGAAAAAAAGAGTCATGCTCTATAATATCAAAATGACAGAGTTCATATACACTGTCGTTTAAATTATGATGCGATTTCAAGTTTCCCTTTCTCTTTGGAGTGTTACAAGCTGATAGATGCATATATCTTATCTATCTGTGCATAGATAAGATCCCTGAAGTCTTAAAACCAAAGAGTTATTCTTTATAAAAGTTAAGACTCTGCCACGCCCCCCTAAAATGGCTTATTCAAACATACCCCCACATGTCTACATCACGGTGTGGGGCATTTGCAAAATACAGCCCAAACGCACACACAATGAAAGAAGGCATAACTTTTATTCTCGCTGTAGTATTGTTGCTGCCGCCAGCAGGAGATGCTGTATTTCGTTGTGAAAGTACTTTGTTTGGGCTTCCAAAAGAGGACACAACTAGAAATCAGTGGTACAACCCAAATATTAGAGTGTGTGCACTGTGCAACGCATTTTACAGAGGACTATTTCCTGAACCTGGAAGAGTAAAGTTAACCTGCATTGCTGGCTTGCACAAAGGCTGTTTCTATAAAGTGGGGCAATTCCAACTTTACAAGGACAGTCTGGCACTTCTGACTCGCAGCCTGTAAGTACGTTTCTGATACTACCTATTAAAACGTAAATGTTGAGCAGTGTAGAGTAGTGCTTGTTGTTGTTGTTTCTCTGATCGCAAATACAGGCATGGTAATGTTTACATGGCGCGATGTAACGCGATGCATAAAAAGACAGTATAAGTCATTATAATCAGTAATTATGTCCCCACTGGATGCAACAAATGCCTCGTTTATAATAGTTTTATTGTTTTTGTGTCATCGCGCCGGGACACGGCATCACAATACGGTGAGGTATGCTTGAGGTATTCGGCCAATCACAATGCACCTCGCTTCTCAGAACAATGAGCTTTGTAAAAGTCGATGTGTTTCAGAAAGGCGGGGCATAGAGGAGCCACAATGATGTACAGTAGGTGGAAAAATTTTTTTTTTTAACCTTAAACCACAGAAACACATTGCATTACAGCAAATAATGTTATTTTTAGCCACGTCATATGACCCCTTTAAAGGTTTGGTGTCCATTTTAATGTTTTTGTAAGAAGTCTGTTATGATAGCTACAGTAAAAATTGCTATATTTTGAAATATTGTTACCATTTAAAATAAACTGATTTATAGCCAATACGGTTATATTTTCATGGTACTTCAAGAAAGGTGGCATTACCAGACTACCATGTCCAAAATAAATAAATACATATAATAGTGACAAATCCATGTTTAGTTTAGTATACAACAATCCTTGAGGACATTTTTTAGCATAAAAAAAAAATCTGTGACTTGATGGATATTTTAAAATTTGTGCTATGGTTAAGAGTTTCTCAATTTGATATGTTTTGCCTTGTTTCTAACTCTACTGACCTGGGTAACGGGAGTGTTGCTGATAGAAGCGATCGACTGAGCGGAGCATGAGGTACAGAACCATCTCACTGTCTGTGCTGTCCATACATGATGCTATGGAGACAGAAAAAACAGCTTAAACACAAACAGCAACACCCAAGCATGGATATACACAACAATAAATCATGTTAGTAAATCCTTCTAAACAATCAGTGGCCATAACATTTATAAACTGAGATAAACAGGCAGACAGAGAACCACAGAGAAGACGTACTGATTTCATCTTTATTGAAAGTGTCCATACTGTATTCTTCTGCCAGAGACCTGCATCGCACCACTCTGAGGAAAGCTGCACTTTTACCTGTGGGACACAAAACACCACACAATATAAGCATTATAATAATTTGTGGAGAAAGCCACCTTTTATCCCCAAAGATGAAATTTTGCAGTAACTGTTGGAACCATGAACATCACATATGCAGACAAACTGATGGAATAAGTGAACTGATGCAAAATAGCACAGGATTTTGCAAAGTGTTGGAATATCTAGTTTCCTGACAAAATAATTCTGATCTACAGGAGTGTGTATGCGATACTCACAGAAAAGTTTGATTTCCTGTTCAGAGATGCTTTCTAGAGGCTTTAGAATAAATGTTTAAATGTTATTAAAAAAATAACATTAAAAAATGAATGTTAATTTGCTAATAAAAGGAATAAACTGCAGTTATTACAGAATATGATGTTGATTATGTACAGTAAATACCTTTCCAATGGATTGTAAAAGTGCTTCAACATGTTTGGACACTAATGCTGCATCCGTCATGGCTTTGTCTCTGTAGCTGAAATTGAAAGTGTCAAACAAATGCTATTTTACCAAAAACAGTCAGCAGGAATCAACCCAAATCAACAGTAGGGCTGCTCCGATCAGGATTTTTGAGGCCGATCACCGAAAGCAGTATCTGCCGATCCGATTACCGATACCAATCTTTTTATATAGAATTATTTACAGGGATGATCCAATCAAGATTTTTTATTCAGGGCCTGAATAAAGAGACATTTATTCAGGGCCTGAATAAAGAGACATTTATTCAGGGCCTGAATTTAATTTTTAAATATTAATTCCCCTCCTAACTCTTGTGAGAGAGTATTTTTAATTGGAAGGGTGGAGGAGAGTTTGTTTTGTACATTTTTCAAAAATATAGATTTATCTCACCCGAACGTTTGATCATCTGCATTTTTGTTTTTACGATCGTTCAATTGTTTCATAATAGCTTATACACAGCACAAGCCAGATTTCATGAGCTGTATGTGAGATGGGCGTTTTACACATACTCTGTTTGCAGTGTGTTTGGTCCTGCTAAAAAAATCTATATTTATTTATTTTGTATATATATATATATTTTTTACATTGGTTCTTTTCGAAAGTTGGATTTTTTACAGTGCAGTCCTTGTGAGGTGTGGTAAGTAAGTGGTGCAGAAGCACGGACTGCACTGTAAAAAAATTACTGAAAAATTTAAACAATAACAAGCCTTAAATATTTTTTTTTTAGGAGTAGTCAGTTAAATTTTTTGTGCGAGCTGAGCAAAAATACTCTAAACATGTCGCTAGAAAAAGTTGTTTTGTTTACCTTGCTTAGAGACTCAAGTATTTGTTCACAACATATCCAAATGTTCTCCCAACTTTTCAAATTGTGTCATCTGAACAAACAATTTTACATTGAACAATATTGCACAAAATGCTAAAAAATCTTTGGTTGCTCTGACAGATCTTTTAACACTCAGTAGACTGACTTTTATTCATTAGATGAACTAAAGTTTTTAAGTTGTCAGTTCTCGGTTGCTTGTTGAGAACATTGAGAACATGCTGCACACCGCAACTGTGTGCAGCATGAACGATCTTCTGTTAACATGGGCGCAGAAAAATATTCACCGCATATGCAATACAAACGGTGTGTGTGTGAGAACTAGGGGTTACACAGACTAATCGACTAGTCGACTTCAGGGCTGCCACAACTCTTTAAGCTTGAAGTCGACTAGTCGCTGGTCCTATAGAGGGCGCAATAGGATAATAAATCCACATTTATGCTCCGTTTCCAAACAGGTAAACTAACAAACTCATACTCCGAATGCGCTCCACAAGACATGTGCGATTATATTACTGGATGCTCGAAATTGAATGGCAGAATACACATTTTAAACAGCTTATTGTACAGGTAAGTTAACCACGTTCTAATCTAATGTGCTGCTGCACTGTAACGCACACACATTAGCTACAGACAGGAGCGCGTACAATACATCACGTGCAGATCGCGCACACAGAATCATTCAGCGTGAAAATGTATTGTCAACACTGTTCTGTGATTTCTCAGTAAAATAGCTTAGAAACTGAAAAGTTCAAGCATATATTTCCTTATAACTAAATCCCACAGCTTCACTACTAGTAGAGAGACGCTGCCAGGTAAAATTAATTCACACGCAATTGCTCTCACTAATGCATTCATTCATATGAATGTAATCTTTACTGTACTACTTATCTGTATCTGATTTAGAACGAGCAGTAATCTGTGAGAAATATAACGACCGAAGACTAAAGAACTGATAAAAAATAAGCTGTTATAGGTGCAATAGTCATGTGGGCAGCGCTGTGTCATATTTCATAGCTGTGCACACAGCGTTTGTCACAGCGCCAGACTTATTTGTTCATTAATGATGTCATCAGCGACTAGTCGACTTCGACTTGACTTTCATCACATAAAAGTCAACTTTAAAAAAATCAGAAGTCGTTCAACCCCTAGTGTGAACATGCATCGGCATTATGAGTGTGCATGAGCGCAGTCTCCGGGAGAGCACGCGAGCGCTGATTGGTTTAAACACTGGCAAGAATTAAAAAGAAATGCAATTTATAAACTAGTGACCATGCGACACTGCCTCGATTGTGCAAGTGACAATTTCTGTGTCAACTGTGCAGCTCGCTTTTAGACAGACGTGGTGTGTGGTGATTTGAAGTCATTTGCGCATTTTGAGAGAGAGAGAGAGAGAGAGAGAGAGAGAGAGAGAATGTGCAGTGATTCTCTCACGCGGTTTGTGAAATGATGTATCACAGAAATGTTCAAATTACTTTATAAGTTATTTAATGAAGAAATTTGAATTTCTTCCGTGGATCAAACATCCCAACGCGATTATCGGCCAATTGTGATCTGTAACTGATCAATCGGAGCACCCCTAATCAACAGTTTGATAGTCACTATACACTACATGTCTGAGTATGTATGTTTCTCAGCTGTTGGTCATTACCAATAGTTCTTTGCAATAGCAGACAAACTTCACAAACACATTACTACTAATAAACTGTTTCCCGAATCTTTTGATTTGAAATACCTACACATTTTGTAACTTGATGAATTTGTCTGAATCAGCAATCATGTCTGGGATGGTTCCTCGCACAGGTAGCTTTCCGTTCCCCTCATTTCGAACAAAGTCCCGCACTCCTTGTGCCATCACCCAGAAGGATGGGCTCTACGATAAGACAGATTAAAGCAACTGTAAGACATCTGATTCTTTAGACACTATGGGTAAATAGCTAGAAGAACAAAGTGCAGTAAACTACTAAGTAGTGTATTTATTATAACAATAATATGATGTCACAACACCACTTTTCAAAATTAAGTGGCAGCAGACTGTTTGTGTAAAATAACTGGCTGACACTGGAAACTCTAATTGTACAAATTGTAGCATCTGCTCTTATATAAAAATGTTATGGATAAAAACACACACATCTGGATACCATGCATTTCCCCAATAGAGAGTAGAACGGGATTTTACCAAATAAATTGAAATAAACAGAGGATAATGAATAAATCATGACCAATTCCAATTGCCACTAGGAGCTAGGATGTTATGTGAATGTTGAAGACAGTTTAAATGTGGCTTAGTAGTAGTTTTGCATGTTCCTACTAACCAGTGAGGTAATATTTTCACATTGCTCAGCATTAAAAATGTCCTCTGATTCACTGGGGACCTAGATTACAATAGGACAAAAATTAATACAAATCATAAGCAAGGAACATAAACTAGAACTTCAGCTTTTCAAATGTGAGGAGTTCTACCTTGGTGGGGTTCAGAGCCGTGTTCACATTCTTGATTGCCTCCTCAAAGTTCTCTTCATCTTCAGGTGTTCCGTTCTCATTCGTTAGGATTCCTGAGAAAATACAGACATTAAGGAAAACCCAAGAGAAATGAGCTACAAAACCGATTGAAAGGAACAACCTTCTCTGATGAGTTGTCTGAAAGCTTCCTTCTCCTTATAATTCTTCGGTAACTGAGAGTTGTGCTGGATCAGAGAAGAAATACTTTGAGAAGGTCTATTAAGAGGTCATTTAGGACATTAAGGACATTTCATATTTAGAAAGCTCATAAGGATATGTCCAAAATTACCTCACTATACCACTTTTCCAAGTATTTGGCAACCACAATTATCCATGGCGTATGACTGTGATCCTAAAATAAAACATTTTTTTTAACTACAATAAATGTGAACAAAAAAAACATGCAAGTCAGTCACATACAATAAAAAGAACATCATCAGCAATCAACATTTTGCCTGACCTTCTTCTCCATGCTGTCCAGGTCGTAGGACTCTATGTGGTGTTTGAGCTCTGTGAACGGCTGGTCTAGTCTCAGGTCTTCTAACGCATTATCTGGATGAGATTCGACCACTGTAGTCAAAGACACAGAAAGATGTATTTACATAAATGTTAAGGATATGCTAAATTACATTTTATCAAAGTTATTGGATTGCAAGTTAACTGCCCTGTTCCATTGCTAATAAATTAATCTCTCAAAAAATGATTTGCTTCATAAAATAATGATTGTCACCTGTGTGCTCTTTCACCATCAGTCTCATGTAACCGATAAGTCCATATGTTCGGCATGCAAGGAACGGCACACCAGCATCCCATAACACACTACCCAGCCTCAAGCATGTGCTGTCAAAATAAAAGATACAATGACATAAATGATAGATAGATAGACAGAGAGACAGACAGAGAGTAAATAATTAAGGAACACTATTCAGATTTGTATAACAGGAGGAAAATTACCTTTCTGGAAGCTGGACGCCAATTACCAGACTAAATCTGTGAAAAAACTCAGGGTCGTTGTCCAAAAGTTTATCAGGACTCTGAATATAAAAAAATAATAATTAATTAAAAATACTACTTAGATGCAAAGACATACTCCCTGACAAAGTGATGAACTCATTTGACTTAATTTGTGTGGCTCATGATATTAAATCACTTTAGAATAAAGCCTTACGATTAAATGCTTGTTATTAGTTATTAATACTGAACTTATATTCAGTTAATTCCTGTGATGGCAAAGCTGAATGTTCAGCAGTCATTACTCCCGTCTTCAGTGTTACATGATCACATGATAACATTGTGCTCAATAAATATTTCTTATTATTATCATCAATCTTGAAAACTGTTATCAGTGTTGTCTTTAATGTAATTTATTTATTTGAATGCATCCTTGCTGAAAAAATTATATATTAATTACATTTTGAATGGGAGTGTATGTTTTTTTCCTTTTAAATTACATTAAAATTTTAAGCCATACAATATTATTACACATTATATTTTAAACCTTAAAATATAAGACTGTTTAGTTTGTTTAAAATTTCCGTCACTATATATTTACTATTCTTTAAATGTCATAGTTTAGAGCAGATGTGTCCAAACCTATGACTGGTTTTGTTCAGCTGTATATTTATTAAAAGTAAAAATACAATAAGTTTTGTTTACATTAACACGGACCTCTTCAACAAAGTTTCCAGACACATCAGTATTGAGCTCCTGCAGCAGTTCAGTAGCAGCCTGAGCCCTGCTCTGCAAAATAAGCACAGCATCATTCAGCATATATCAAGTCATTTTGGGTTTGGACAGAGTTGTTATGGACCAAATCTGTGCTTACCTTCCCAATACTGCTGCTGGTGAGAAAAAGCTGCAGAAAAGATTAAAGCATAACCAGAATCAGAAGCATTTTCTATATTGTGCAATCTGATAAATTTATCCATACATCACACTATAACCAAAAAAACCTCTTTAAGATTGTAACGTAAACAAGACAATAATTGACAGCCCAGTGACTTTACTTGTTTCCAACATCCTCCCCTGACACTTTGTGTCCATCAACTATAGTAAAGGCTCCGATTCCTAAGAAGCAGAGTAAGAATAATGTTAACACGATAAGCTATATGAATTCATGTCTCACAGGGCACAGTGATAAATACTGATACCTGGCAGCACAAGGTTTTTGAGGATTTCAGTGCCAGTTGCAGTGGCGTTGATGAGACACACATGGGCATTTTCAAGTGCTTCCTGTCCATGATCTCCCCACAACCTGATACAAAAACATGACAACCAATAACTGACCAGCGTACAATATAATCACAATCAAAGACAGTCAGGCAACAGTCAAACAGATTATTACATCCAGTGGCGTCTGATCAGTAAGGCTGTGAATAGGCTATATATGGAAATTAGACTGACTGTATTGCAGAAGTCAGTGTTGAATTAAAGCATGATCAATCTAAAGTAACTTGATTAAAGCTCTTGCTATGACCGATGGGCCTCTATGTATGCCAGCGTTAGTGCAATTGGAAAACTTAAACCTAATGCTGAAGGAGAATCGCGATGCATGTATACTGCGTCATTCTGTTGTAAAACCCGAGCTATATGTACCTGAGCTGCCGATCATACTTCTGCTCTTTGCTCGTTTTATGGTCTGTCATGGTCTTCTGTCTCTGTCTGTGACGACTAGATCCTACCGGCACGCCGCTGTTTCACAATTTGGAGATTGACATTCGCAGATTCGATACAGAAAGACGTGTTATTCTTCCGTTTGGCCAAGAGGTGGAGCCATTGTGCCGCTTTACCTTTCTGACCTATGATTGAAAATGTTCCCATCAGAACACTTCGGTCTTCTAACCAGAGACTGTTGGTTATTCCTAGGTCGAGATAAGTGTAACGTTAACGTTAGAGGCGACCGTGCTTTCTCTGTAGTTGCCCCCAGACTTAATTAATTAACGTTACCTATCACAATCATAATTTCTCCCTCCGTATCTGCTTTTAAGTCTATCTTGAAAACGTATCTGTTTGACAAGGCTTATAATCTGTATTAATACTTCCCTGCCTTACATTTTATTGTTTTTTTATTGTACTTCGTGTACTTTTTTTAGTAAATGTGTTTGTATGTTGTTGTTTTTTTCCGTAAAGCAAATTTGACAACCATGGGTTGTAATTAATTGTGGTATACAAAGAAATTAGCTTCTAGCTCTTTTAATAGCCTATTTGTCCATATTGGTGACTTGTAAGTCCCCCCCGCCCCCCTTCAGAATAATTATATTTGTTTAGGCCGCTACTTGAAAAGGGTGAGCAGATGTTTATTCAAAGTATCAGTGGGTTACAAAATGAGGATTACATGTGTTATACATTTTAAAACGTTGATGAATGACAGTCATCTCTGTCAAAATGTGGGTCGGTTTATACAGATGCACTTTAATGCTGACATCTTTCCACAGAATCACAACAGTTTATCACAAAACAACAAAAATAAACCACAGTCTGGTTTATCTTTGCTACAGGTCCTCTTGCTGAGAATGTCTAGCTGTCATCTAGCCAACCATCAGTCAAGGAACGTTTTACCCTGAGAGCCACAAACAGAGAGAGAAAGAAAACAAAAGTCTCACCCTGGGTATCTTTTCACTTCAAGTCCTCAAGTGAATAACTTCACTTAATCATGACAATTCTGAGGATTTCCTCCTCAGTATAGCCTTAATGAAATAAAAAAACACAGGCTGGTATGGATCCAGCAATATTTCTTAATTGTTTGTATCAAAATTAGCAATATTCAGTTGTCAGTGTTTTTTTTTCTTCTTCTCTTGAGCGTCTCACTATAGTCCCCAGTAAATTCACAGACTACATTTATATTTATGCATTTAGCAGACGCTTTTATCCAAAGCGACTTACAGTGCATTCAGGCTATACATTGTTTATGAGTATGTGTGTTCCCTGGGAATTGAATTCACAACCTGCTGCGCTGCTAACGCAATGCTCTACCACTGAGCCACAGGGACACTAGCTTGTTGTGTACCTTCAATGCAATGCAAGTCACTTTGGATAAAAGCATCTGTCAAATACATCAAATGTATAGTGCTATCAAATCATAGGCTAAATAAATCATTACACTTAACATATTGCAACCGTACATACAGCTATACAATATCTCCAGCCTGTTCTGTTATCTCACACTCTTAAAAATAAAGGTGCTTCACGATTGCATAGAAGAACCTTTTTTGTCGAAATGGTTCCACAAAAAACATCTGAAGAACCTTTCTGTTTCACAAAAGGTTATTTGTGGTGAAAGAATGTTCTTCAGATTATAAAAAGGTAAGAAAGAGATGTTTCTTCAAAAATGTTTCTTGGCATTGCTGTGAAGAACCTTTTAAGCAGCTTTATTTTTTAAGAGTGTATTTATAATATTTCTTGTTGCATTGCATTGTTTTTCTTGTTTTGACAGCTCTACAACTGTACTGTTGGCTATCTCTGATGTGGCATATGAAGTGAACTTTGCATTGGTTCTAAAACTACAAGCTGCCTGGCTATTTGATGCTATTAATTTCTGAAATTACAGTTATAGAGCTGAAGTAAGCCTCCCAGACAGCAGCTCAGACTCAAACACATTATTTGTATTGCATCATATTCAAGTCATTGTTTTGAAGTAGCACAAGCATGCTGTTAAACCAAAGTGTAAATGTCTCATCACAGTGCACTTTTTGCTGGCGTTACATTTTTTATTGCTGTCACAGGTGTTTTCGCATGCAGCTAACTTATGATTTTAACATATGTCCTCATTTCTTTCTCTAGAATCTATTATTTGAATGTAGAAATAAATATCTTGATGTAATCAGCAGTCTGTCACTGTTTTAGTTGTAGCTGTACATGTAAGACCTTTTCGTAAAACATTCTCGAAAAATGGGTAAAAAAAAATAAAAAAATAATAATAATAAAAAAAAATAAAATAATATATAACAAATAATGAAAGTGTAATTTTGACCCATTTTTCCCGGATGATTTGACTCACATTGTACAGGTTTGACACCTTTTCAGGCACCTTGCATCCATTTTTTAAAGAGTGCCACAAGTTCTCAAGTAGACAGTGATCAGACATTAGAATGGGCAGGCAATCATCCTGAAACACATGATCATGCAGCTATGAGGATGGTTTCAGACAATGTGGTACTGGTGTTAATGAGGTATTTTGTGAGTTAATTGTCTGTTAGGACAATTGCTTTCGATTTATGTAAACCTAGAGCTTAAATTTACAGAATGAAATTAACAGAAACATTTAGCCTATAAACAAAACATGTATTATTATTATTAAATATAGCCTAACAAAATAAATATTTTTATATTATTCTAATTATTTATGACAGTAAACTGTTAATTTTAAATGCAAATTCTCACAAATTACTTTTCATAAAATCTATTGGTCAGACCACAAATGGCTAGCCTATGACATGCTCTCATTTTGTTCTTTTTTCAGCATCCAACAATAAAGGTTATCAAAAACACGTCAGTATTTATTAAGAAAAATTATTTTATTTGCTAGTTGCGTTTTTTTTACCCAACTAGCATTGATTAAGAATAAAGGCTATTTGAAGCAAAAGTTTTAATAGCTCAATATTATTCTGCATAATGAATGTTCAGACTCAAAATGAAGTGTCAGTGTTAAATGTCGACTTATGCTCGACATATCTATTCAGATCTCATATGAATTGATTCATTTGCAGTCGACAGCTCAATTATATAATTCAAAGTAATTCAAAGTACGTTAGCTATTCAAACATTCAGCAGGTCCTCCTCAACACAGCGCAATCGGCTTTAGAGGAGGCGGGGCCTGACCGGATCAGTGTCTTCATTCACCTGTTACTGCTGTCATTAGACTCACTCCATCACACACAACTCTCCTCTGCACCACTCAAGACACTTCTACGCTCTTTACAACATTCAACGAAGAGGAGCAATGACTGGCCATAACTGGGGATATGGGGAGGACAACGGTAAGTTAATTGCAGTCATTTAATTGCCGTCCGAATCTGAGTTTACAAGAAAGCATCAATCCCCAAATGTCTTTGTAAATCGGGTTTGACAGCTGCACAGCACCGTACAGTAACTGTTGAGCTTCACTGTAAAATACATGCGTTTTTTTTAATATACTTTTATTTCTGAAAAGCTGGAAACTGCTTTCAAGAGCCTATGCTAATATTACTTCACCTTTCCACTACAGAGAGGAAGCTGTTTAGAAAAATAATATATATTTTGTAACTTATTAAAGAAAATATTAAAATAAAAACTTCTGAATTTGAACATTATTTTAATCACAACAGGTATGCAATAAAAGTTTCAAATATATATTATATACATTTATATAAATTGCTCGACTTACCTTTCTAGCTTGCTAGTCGTCCAATTAGGTGGTAAATGTTTACCTTATGCTTATGTTTACCTTTATACAAATTTTTATATTTGAATTTTATTTTAAAACAAAAAATATTTTAAGAGATAAAATGCAAGACAGAATACCATTTGAACCACATACAAATTATTATATGATTATTAGCCCATTTTTTATATTATTATTAGACCTGTTATTAATAGTATTAAAAAAGGGGCCCATTTATATAAACGTTGAGGATGCAAATTAATTTTTACAGAGGTCTGCATTAAAAACAACCACTGTTTGATCTTAAAATAAGAGGAGTTCTCACCAGAACTAACAAGAACAACAGCGACATCAAGGAAATATATTGTTCACTTTATATATATATATATATATATATATATATATAATACAAATATTTTTTTCAAACGAATGCACAATAAAAACTGTCTTAAAACTTAAAATCTCTTCGGCTTTAAGCATGAAATCAAATAAAGTTAATGCTATATACATTACTTGTGGTGAATAATCCTTGCAAGTTAATCCATCAAACCTATTTGTTTGCCTTCAAAATATTTAATAGTATTTCATCAAAACAAATCAGAAAAAAAGATTTCCTCTTAGGATTGGCATTCCTCTGATTACATCAGTTTGTCAGATGACAACTTCAGTGCCGTACGGTTTCAGGACAGCGGATGATGATGCTATCTCCACCGTAACTTCCGGTCTCAGACTGCTGGTCTGGCTCTGCTGTGATATACTGTTCCGTGTGGTTCTGCAGCTGGTTATTGCAACCGTCAGTTTGTTCTAGAGATGGTGATAATGTGTGCTAAAATCAAGCAGACTTTATAACATGTATTTTGTATTATTATAACATGTACTAGCCAGAGTTTTGACTGGACAATGCAATCCAGTTATCATGCAATGCACAACTTCACATCAAATGTGTGAAACCTGATTTGAATATCAAGATGAGTGTTCCAGCCAAATTAGTAACAAGCTTCATTATCACTGCAGTTAACTGCAGTTAATATTATTAACGAATGATTTTGAATCCCCAGTTAAACCGTAACAAAGACAGATTCAGTAGATATAGCCAGCTTGCAGTGGGTTAGTTTTTGTGCTTGTACTCAATCATTCACAATATGTCCAGTTATCTGTTGTTAGATTTAGTGTAGCATATTTGGTTGCTCGGTCCACTGTTAATGCGAGATTAGCCCAGTTATCTTTTAAAGGGATAGTTGCTGCTTAAACAATGTAACCAGGCTGTATGTGATTCCAAGCCTGGCACCTTGCTACAATTCACTGAGACAAACATTGGAAGACATAGAAATGTTGTTGGGTCACACTCACACTAAACTAATTCAAATGCATAAAAATGTTTAACAGTGATTTGCTGACAAGTAACATTACTGTGTTAATATTTCTATATACCCCCCACCCCCCCTAAAAAAATAAAAAACAGTATTTTTTCTTTTCTTTTTTCCCAATTATGAAGAAGCCTGGTTTTGGCCTGCCTCCAAAGCTGTTTATAACTTCCTTGCTGTAATTATGCATTTTCTTTGTATTCATGTATTTATTTTACAAACCATTAAGTTATAGTCCCATACTACATTTACCTCATTTTACAGTAAAGTTACAAATTCCATAAATCCAAAAATTGTCATAATGGCATCATCATTTCAAGGGGTAAATATGCGTTTTATTTTACATGCACATTTCTCTTCACAAACAAATGATAATAATAAAATATACCTTTTCAATTTGAAAAAGTTTCAAAGTAGTTTCAAACTACTTTTTAAGCTTTTAGCACACACACACACACACACACACACACACACACACACACACACACACACACACACACACACACACACACACACGCACACACGCACACACACAAACGCTCACACACACACGCTCACACACAAAGCAATATCTAATGTAATGTAGATAACTACATTAAATACAGTAAGTTATAATACAGTACGCTATGTTAACTTGAAAAGACATGTTATTATATTCATTAATGTCTGGTTGGTTAATATTGTTTTTCTAGGTCCAACAGAATGGTACAAAGACTATCCCATTGCAGAGGGTAACCGCCAATCACCTATTGATATAGTCCCTGCAGATGCTGTATTTGATGCCAGGCTGTCTCCTATCTCGCTGGCTTACAACAACTGCACCTCTGTCAGCATCTCAAACAATGGCCATTCTGTGGTAGTGGAGTTCATTGACTCAGATGAGAGATCAGGTTGGTATCAGTGACATAACATTAATGCAGCTTTAAAAGGATTTTATTAATGCAGCTTTTTAAAAGGAAAAATTAGAGTTTTTAGACTAAAATTACTTTAAACAAGCTGAAATTAAAATTAAAACTGATCCAAAATATTAATTAAAAACTATAATAATACAAATATAGTACAAAAAGAAAACACTGGGCTGTACTGTCACTCACAGCAGAAAGAAAGAATGGGGGGGGGGGTGGGTATGCTTAATGTGCACAAATGACCCTGTCATTTTAGTTCTCTTCTTACCACTTGAGCTCTGGAATGTAATGACTGTTATATGAAATTGCTCACATCAAAAATAGTAACTCTGTTCATTCTGCAGTCATTAAAAGGGAAGATAATTTTTGGTCCGAGTCCTCTTACAGAGAAACCTATTACGTAAGATGTAATATTAGTCTCAGGTGTCCCCAGAACGTGTCTGTGTTTCAACCGCAAACCAAAGTTTCAGCTCAAAATACCCCACAGATCATTTATCATTCCATGCTGCAAATCGTATTTTTGAGTGGAAGACAAAACTCGCTGTTTTAATGCATATTATGTTTAATGAGCTAATGCAAATGAGCCGATGCTCCCTGCGCGTACCTCGGTCACTCAGGCAACAACAAGCAAAACATCTGTTTAGTTTTGATTATCAAAGATCAATCACGATCACTCACACTTGACATTGCAGTCTTCGTCATAAATGAAAGTGTATTATTTGCACGTGCTTTAAAGCAGTGGCGGTGCTAGGGCTGGGCTTGACGGGCCTATAGCCCCATCAGAAACGTGCTTTGCCCCAGCACAGCCCCCCAAGGATTTCCTAATGATGTTCCTGTTTTTTAACTGTTGGTGTCACTCTCATTAACAATGAAAAATAAACATTAAGAAACCTAAATAAAGTGTAAAAAAGTGTCAAAGTAAAAAAAGGCTCAATGACCTGAGTTATATTGGTTAGACGTTTTGGGTGTGCAAAACACCAAGCACCTTTTTCAGACACTCGTTTTGTTCACCCTTCATTGCATTTTGAGTTAGTGTTTACAAAAAAAGGCAATATTTACTTTACATGGAAGTCAGGGGCGTTCACACAGAACATGTTTTTGCATTCCTTTGCACTGCTTTTCCATTATTTTTTTCTCTGTAAAAATACTAGACAGATGTGTTTGACTGTTGCGCTCGCGTCTCGCATCTTTTACAGTTTCTCACGCATGACATAGTGCTCTAAAACATGCCACTCAAGTTAAATAAAGCTTGTGTCTTTATACCTTGCTATTCATTTTCATACCTTTTTTTGTGTAGAAAACAAAACAAAACAAAACAACACATTCTATGTGAATGGCCACTTAAACTGCCCTTTCCTTTTGACAGTGATCCGGGGAGGTCCTCTGGAAAACATGTACAGACTTAAACAGTTCCACTTCCACTGGGGATGCAAGGGTTGCAGCGGCTCTGAACACACGGTTGGTGGGAAAACCTACGCTTCTGAGGTTAGGGGGCAGAACAGGGACTCTTACTGTATATTATATTTGTTTACCCTGTCTTTGTTGCAATTTTTGGCCTGACCTCTGCCTCTCTCCAGCTTCATCTAGTTCATTGGAATGCCATTAAGTACAAGTCCTTTGGTGAGGCAGCAGCAGCACCCGATGGCCTGGCTGTCCTTGGCATCTTTCTGGAAGTTAGTCTTAGTGTGAATCAGGACTCATTTAAAGAAAAAATTCAAAAATGAAAATTTGATGAAATTTACTCACTTTCAGGCCATCTAAGATGTGCATTGTTTCTTCATCGGAACAGATTTGGACAAATTTAGCATTGCATCACTTGCTTACCAATGAATCCTCAGCTGTGAATGGGTGCCGTCAGAATTAGAGTCCAAACATCTGATAAAAACATCACAATAATCCATAAGTAATCCAGTCCATCGGTTAAAAGGATAGTTCACCCCAAAATGAAGGTTCTCTCATTAATTACTCAGCCTCATGTCGTTCCAAACCATTAAAACCTTCGTTCATCTTTGGAACACAAATGAAGATATTTTTTTGATGAATTCCGAAAGCTCTCTGACCGCAAAGACCGCAAAGATCCTAAAACGACCAAGGCTCAGAAAGCGTCGCAAGGACATCGTTAAAAATAATCCATGTGACTTCATGGGTTCAACCATAATTTTACGCAGCTACGAGAATACTTTTTGTGTGCAAATAAAACAAAAATAATGACTTTATTCAACAATTCGTCTCCTCTGCGTTACCCTATAGTGCCATTTTGGAAAGTATCACATACGTAAACAACGTAAGCAATGTATGCACGCGGATATGTAGTTTGCATTCATAACAATGCATAAACAATGTATTTGCACACAAAATTAAAATTTTGGGGGGAACTATCCCTTTAAATGTCTTTTGAAACATGCTGTGTTTTAAAATATACACATTGTGGATTATTGTGATGTTTTTCCTTTGCTGAGCAAGTGATGTAATGCTAAATGTATCCAAACATGTACGGATAAAGAAAAAAACATATCTTGGATGGCTTAAGGATGTGTACATTTTCAATGTTGTTTTTTTTTTTTTTTTTTGACAAACTATTCCTATTAAGATAAAAAAAATGATGTAGCATTAGTTGAAGAGCATGTGATTTGTATAGAATCAGTCACATTCAATTTAGGAGTCAAATAAAATAAAAATAAACAGATCCATAAAATATATATTTTTTTTATATTAGCAAAATCAAGTACAGAAAGATATACATATCCACAGTAAAGTCATATTGTACCTATTCTAATAATGTTTTTTTTTTTCAGATAGGTGATGAGCACAAATCTCTTCATCAGATAACAGATGCCTTGTATATGGTTAAATTTAAGGTATGTGTATTTACGTAGTAAATTTATGAAAAATTGGGAAAATCTTAATTTATTTCCGCTATATTTGAGAGAATGCATGAATGAATATATTCAATCAACGGAGGTCTTCAGGTCGCTTGCCAAACGGATGTGGCACTTTAGTCCACTTTTTTGCATCTGATTGAATCTGGAAACCCCCAGATGCCTCTTTGCATGTGATTTCATTTGGAAATATTTTTCTTAAAGTATGTTAATCAGGTTCTAAGGATTCAAATTACCACCTCTTAGGTGATTTTGCAGTGTGTCTTCACACTTTTGTATTTAGAGTAATTATCTGTTTCTTTCTTTGCATTGTTTTAATTTTAATTTATGCATTTATGAATTAATCACATTATTCCATTGTATTCATTTTCTTAAATATTCTTATCTGCTTCACATTTTAGTTGAATTTACGCAAAAACCCAAACCAAATATCCAGTAGTGTAGAAAAGTTATATATTGAGAATTGGCCTTTGAAAAAATATATTAGTCAGTCACTGATCAAATATTGTGGCATGTCTTCTTCAGTGTATTGTGGTTACAGCCCTGCTCAGAGCATCTTTATTTCCTAAAGCTCTGCCTTACAGTTCAATATAATGTTTTTTCTTGTAGGGAAGTGTTACTGATTTGAAGGGCTTTAACCCAAAGTGCCTCCTGCCGAACAGTCTGGAGTATTGGACGTACCTAGGCTCTCTCACGACTCCTCCGTTGTATGAGAGCGTCACTTGGATTGTGCTGAAAGAACCTGTTTATGTGTCTGAGAAACAGGTGAGTTGCTTTTGCGGGTTGCTTTTTGGTTTTCTTTAACTTTATTAACCTTATTTATAAACTGAATTGCTAGTGTTTGTCATGACCATCATCTGGTCTATTGACAGATGTCGGTTTATGAAAATGAATGGTTGTGGAGGGAGATGGATGTGGGAAGCACTCCCGCTGAATCAAAATCATTGGCAGTGATGTAAATTAGGGATAGTCCACAGTATCCCAGTATGCTGGTGACAGTGAATCTGGTCAGAGATGATCTCATCTGCTGATATGATTGCATGTCTGGTTTCTGTAACTGATTTTGCATAAATCAATTATTATATATATGTGTGTGTGTAATATACACATACATACACACTCACACTCACTTGCACACATATAACACGTATGTGAATATGTTCACAACACCAGTGTGTGCTGTTATCTGTGGATGTATTTATGTTTAAATGTGTCTGATTGAGTGAGCAAAACTCTCTCTCTCTGTGTGTGTGTGTGTGTGTGTGTGTGTCTGAAAGAATCCTTTTGTAATGACAGGGCTTCAGGAGTTAGTTTCAGTCTAACAAAATGTGCACGTCTTGACAACATTAAACACAACTGAAATCCTACTGTGGATTCAAAACGCTACAGAGGTCATTGTAGCCCCAGATTTGTGTTGCATATACTACACATACAGAAATTATATATCAGCTTTTAAACAGCAAAGTTACATTAAATTGGATAAAGATAACATCAAAGACATTTATAATGTAATAACATATTTTGTTTCCAATAAATGCTGTTCTTATAAACTTTCCATTTGTCATATCAAATATATATATCACAGTTTCAAGCAGCACAGATGTTTCTAACAGTGTTAATAATAAGGAAGAGCACAATATCAGTATATTAGAGCAGAGATTATGTGACCCTGAAGACTAAAGTTGTGGCTACTGAAATAGCAACTTTGGAGTAAATTACATTTTAAAATAAAATAAATTATAGTAAGTTAATTTATATATATATAATTTATTTTATTTTGATATTACTTTACATCTTATGAGCATAAGATGCTTTTTTGTAAGTTTAAAAAATTCCTACTGATGTCAAACTTTTGAATGTTAGTGCATATGCTTTGCTTTGAAGTGTCATATTGCTAGATTTGCTTTTCAGATCCATATGTCTATGTCCAACTGAAAGACTGAACTGTGGATTTGGTCTCCGGCTCTTGTCGAGTCCCTCAGACTTTGTACAAGGAAATTGAATTAAAGTAAGCATGAGTAGTTTGGCATGTTGGCGGCACAGTCGTGACAGCTGCCTAGCGTGTCTGGCATGAGGCCACAAGACTTTGATCTTGTTCAGCTTATTAAAATGATTGATGAACTATAAGTAGAAAAGGCTCAGGAGATTCACAGCATGGAGAGCCAATCCTGTTACATAAGACTTGGTACCAAAGTTGATTTCTGTTGCAGTGCAGCGTGTCACTTTGCCAGGTTCTGTCTCACATGCTGTTTTTCATGCTCTTTGGTCTTAGATGGGGAAGTTCCGGACACTGCTGTTTAACGGAGAGGAAGAAGACGACCGAAAGCGCATGGAGAACAACTTCCGACCCCCACAGCCACTGAAAGGCAGGACAGTGCGGGCTTCTTTTAAGTAGCCTGGAGCACCAGATGTGATCAGCTATATTTCAAGACTAGAATCACCTCTGAGATTGAAACGTGAATTATATAAAGGTGTGGGGTTTGTACAGTCATGTCATTCTTTGTCTGCTGCTTAAAGGTTTTGGCCAATGACCTCAAACACAGTTTGACTTTGACACTGAGCTCTTTGAATCTGAGGCTTTTTCATTTTTAGATCCCTTCTCACCCACCCTGATCAGGCTTCTGCAAACAGATACTTGCTGCAGGTGGCTGAGATATCTGTGCTTTCAAAGGGTCCAAGCTGATGGGGTCTGATAAGCTGCATTGCTGTCTCACTGCTAAAGGAAATGGTTAGTAATCCAGGATCCTGAAATTTAATATGTTAGTTGCACCAGAGGTTGTTGTTTTCTTTTGATATAGGACGTGTGTGGTGTTGTTTAAGCTGTACGTAGTAAGGCTCATGGTGCTTCCAGGAACACAGACCTAGTGGTGGCAGGATGGCACTCAATTATCACTGAAAGTTGCATGAATAGATGAAAATGGCTCAGTAATGTAAGTAGATAGCATTTCTGTTTATCTGATTGTTGTGAGTCCAAGAAGTACGTTTTTACAGACTCTTTTATCAACACTGCGCTGCAGTCACTGTAGTGAATGTTATTGTGCTGTCAGTGAAGCCTTATATTTGCTCTTACAGTAATAGTAGGGTGATGTTTGGGGTTGAAATGACTAATGGATGCTCACACTTTAAAAAACAGTGTAGGAGTGTTACGGAAGATGGCAAACAGGTCAGAGCTGTATTAAGACTCCACTCCAGCTGAAACGGAAAGGATTTTCTTTTGGGTGTTTGGTGGCTGGCATGGTTTCATAAATATTTTATATATATATATATTTTTTTTTTTAAGTTTAATATGTACAAAATAAAATTATTTTAATAACCCATTTGTTTTTGTTGCTGACATTATTTGTCACTATATTTGTGCATTAAAATGCTTGCTCCTTCTAAAAAGAACTGGAGTCAGATACAGTTACAATTATTGAGACATTCTTCAAGTTTTCCTTCATTTATTTTTGTATTCTCCCACACACAATACTTTACCTTGCATTTAGCACACAGTAAGAAGACCCCAAGTGAAACTTACAGCACAATAATTTTACTCTCACTTAATCTCCATTAGTTTCTTTTAATCAGACAGTTGTCTCATTTTAGGGATTTATTTTGAAAAGGACTACTGAACCTCTCTGGCGCCCTCATATGGTGATACATGGATCAACAATAACTTAATTTAGTTTGTAGATTTGCAAACGGTGTCAACATTAACTAGTCTAATAAGTGACAAGTATCTTTGGGTTGAAATAGCTGGGTGAATTTCCATCCTATAGCCATTATAAACTATTTCTGCAGCGCCAATACATGGAGACATAGACCTTTAAATCGAACCACATACAAAGTTGCATAATAGTCTCATTGTAAAAAAAAAGGTTGAGCCAACTTAACATTTTAAAGCAACCAGCTTCAGCAGATTTTTGAGTTTTTTCAACTTGTTGTTTTAAGTTTATACAACAAAAAGTTGAGAATTTCCTACAAAAATAAGTTGAGAGAACTCAAAAATCTGCTGAAGCTGGTTGCTTTAAAATTTGATGTTGGCCCACTTTTTTTTTACAGTACACTGCAGCTGCGAAATATGCCCAATTTGTGATGGCAGGCTGTTGTTCCTTTCGCAATATTTGCATTTATTTGCAATATTTGCATTATATTTATAAACATTTTTTTTATAATATTTAATATTTTACATTGTTACTTTATATATATATATATATATATATATTCATAAAAAATTGTAAAATAACTCTGTATTATCACACACTTTGCAAAGTTAAAATGAATATTACTTTCCCTACATACAATGATTTAATTAAACTATCACATTATCTGAAATGTGAATTGTTATTGAAGGAAGAGGGGGTGACATCAGCAGAGTTAAACAGCTGGCAAGTCATTAAAATTTCATTTTTTTCATGTATGGCAACACTTCTTAAGCAATATTCTCCTCATCATATACAATAAAGTGCAGAGCAAGCAGTTCTGTCTTGAAGATCATTTGTTTTAGTAATCATTATGTTGAATGTCATGAAGTCATGATGGACCTGAAAGTGATTTGAAATCTGTAAATGCTCAGTTGTCTACACACGGGTGATTGCAGGTAAAGTTGGCCATCAAAGTGGGCCATTTAAGTTTGATTGTATTGAGCTCAGTGGGTTTGCACTTTCAGAGCATAACAATGGTTCTTAATTAAAGGGATAATGTTTCTCTAAATGATAAAATAGTTTTGGTTGATGTAGTATGACACTGGTGGGTTTGGCAGCACCTCAAAGCAGGACTGTGTCGTGGTAAAAGGTAGAAAACCCTTTGACATAAGATTATCCTTTCTATATTGTAAGGCTGTTTGTTTCCACAGTTAACAAGGAATAAAATGCAAACAAAATAAAATTAGTTTGTTTTTTCTAAGGTGTTTACGTATTGCTGGCCCACTTTGTCTGAATGTGTTAGATAAAGTGGGCCAGTGGAATACAATTAAAGTGGGCTGACCTTTAACCTTCAGTTATTATACAAAACATCATTAAATAAATTGTTATTCACTGGTTATTGTATAGTTTACATAAATAACTCTTTATATGAACCATATTCAAATGTGAAATATTATAGCTGGATATTAAAGTTCGCAAAAGTAATAAAAAAAATAAAAAAATTACACGTGGCCCACTTTACTTGCAATCACCCTACATATATTTATACACTACCACATATATTTACACCCCATAATATCTTAAGCTTTTACCAAAAAGCTCTAGCACGTGTGCTCAGCACGCTTTCCCGTTACACAGCAGTTTTTCAGCTCACGATCCAGCCTCTGTCAATTCTAAACAGAATGTTTAACCTTGTCGATCTGAGTCATTATTTCCCCGCAGGGAGCAGTCTAAGTGTGTGGAATATTCAATAGCACAGACTTGTTCCATCAGGTAATCAGGCTAAGGCTCATTACACAGAGAAATAAATGATAATAAGGAGGACTGAGGGGTGCTCACTGTTTGTCTAGCCATGTGCTGCCGTGATACGCACAGTAATAATACAGTCTGGAACATGTTGTCTGCTGCTATTAGTTGGTCTTGACATTTGCTCTAGGTCTTTCCTTGAATGACATATTTTTAAAGACAATGTGTCAAGGTGTATAATACCCGGAAAAAGCTATCCGTTTAGTTCTATGTTTCAACATTAGTTTTAAATGAACTGATAGATTTCATTAAACATGGTATTAAAAAAATATGTGAATATACTGTAAACCATACACAACCACAACTATACAATCAAAGACTACATGTTTTTGTGCTTATTTAAATGATTTAACATTAAAGGTTACAAACACTTACATTTTGCTCAATACTTCTTTAGGGTGTCTATACTGTAAATAATTATGCTTTTTAAAAGTTGTAAATAAAACATATAAATAAAACAAATAAAAATTACAAGCTTATTGGAGTGTGTTACTTGTTTCTTTTTAATTATTTGTCAAATGTAGCTACTAGCAATTTCTGAGTGAAAATTGTTTCACCACAAACTTTTTTTTTCAGTGGCAAGATTCAGTTTTCACTCAGAACCTGCTATTAAATTTCACAAATGCAAGTGAAACATTGAATTGAATACTTTAAATGTCAATTTAAAGTATAAAGATTGAAATATAATTTTCTTGTAAAACATATTCCAACACTATTTTTACAATGCACACTACATTTGTGTTGGTGTAATGATCATTGTCCAGCAGATGGCAGCATATAGCTACAAAGTGAAGCGGTTTTAGCCAGGCTCTAAGAAGCCTTCAGTCAGTGTACTTCAATTTTTACAACAGGCACCATAGATAATCAAATAGTTTTTATTTAATAGTCAAGACATGTTATATTTGTGTACTATATTTTGTTATACATTTGCACTAATAAAAAATAACAACAAAAAACCTGTATCGTATACAGTCTCTATTTATAACATCAGTAACATCACACACTTCCTTTCTCCAAGGTCATGCCTTTTCTGATGACATCATAGTATCTGATTCTTTGCATGAAGTGATGATGCCATGCTTTTGGTTGCTAAGTGATCCCAGGTGGAGCCATATCTCTGTTGCCTCCATTGTCTGTTATCTGTTATTTGAGCAGTCTGATTTATAAAAATGTTTCTGTTTGCAGCTTCATTAACAATGAATGAGGCTGGATGCCTAGTATATATTTAACATATTTTCAGAAATGATTCCCAGAATAGCCACTGTGTACAGATCAAGGATACCTGAGCAAGCACAAAATATATGGCTGCAATCAATGTGTCATTTAATGTAAACTGCATCTGGATGTCATAAAAATAGCAGCAAGCTGATATTTCTGGTAGCGTGGATATCAATAATGCCAACCACTGTCTCAATATGAGAAACAACCAATATTGCCCGAGGGAAACTAAAGCAGGCTGTAGATACAATCAAACCCTAGCTATTGCTCCTTGTTAGTCGTTAAATAAGAGACAAGGTCACAAAAATAAATGTAATGAAATGTTATGGTGTTTTAGATGCACCCTCATGCTCCTGATACGGTTTCTCTCAGAGGCTAAAAATACACCATAAGACAAATATAAACTGACAGTTAATTTAACATAAGATTGTTTTAATTCACAGCTATTTAGAGCATCAGCTTTATTAAGCTGCAATATAGTGATTGAGCAAGACTTTAATATCAACAACGTGACTTGTTCGTCAATCAGTCAACTGAGATTTAAAAGGGATAGATCACCCAAAAATGAAAATAAGGCAGAATTACTTTCTTTTATTTTTGTCTTTCTTTCTTTAGCCGTAGGGGTTTATCTATATCTCCTAAACTGCTATAATATGTATACAATATTACTATTATGTAATAATTGGTGTAAGTAGAACTATCATCTTCATATAATAGAATGCGTCATGAAATTTTTTTTGAAAAGCAAGAAAATCCAACCAAAATCTGCCATATATTTGATCTTAAAGAGACTGAACTATCCCTTTAAATAGAGAGATGTAGATCAAGCGGTTTGAGTGACTAATCAATATCAAACTTGAAAAATATTTATTTTAAGTTATCCATTATACAATCTGAATTTGGAAATGTTGGGACACTTTTTAAATTTAAATAAAATGAAAACTAAAAGACTTTCAAGTTACATGAGCCAATATTTTATTGAAAATAGAACATAGAGAACACGACAAACGTTTAAACTGACAAATTTTACATTAATTTCGATGTCTACTACAGGTTTAAAAAAAAGTTGCAGGGCATGATTACCATGGTGTGTATCTCCTCTTCTTTTCAAAACAGCTTGAAGACGACTGGGCATCGAGGTTATGAGTTTCTGGAGTTTTTGTGTTGGAATCCGGTCCCATTCTTGCCTGATATATGTTTCCAGCTGCTGAAGAGTTTGTGGTCATCTTTGACATATTTTTTGTTTAATGATGTGCCAAATGTTCTCTATAGGTGAAAGATCTGGACTGCAGACTGGCCAATTCAGCACCCGGACTCTTCTACTACAAAGCCATGCTGTTGTAATACCTGCAATCTGTGGTTTTGCATTGTCCTGCTGAAATACACTAGGCCTTCCCTGAAATAGACATCGACTGGTGGGGAGCATATAATGCTCTAAAACCTTTATATACCTTTCAGCATTCATACTGTGCGCTGAAAGGTATATAAAATGCACATATGTATCCCCATACCATCAGAGATGCTGGCTTTTGAACTGAACGCTGATGACACGCTGGAAGGTCTCCCTCCTCTTTAGCCTGGAGGACATGGAGTCCGTTATTTCCTACAAGAATATCAAATTTGGACTCCTCTGATCATATAACACTTTTACACCTTGATACGGTCCCTTTTAAATGAGCCTTGGCCCACAGGACACGACGGCGCTTCTGGACCATGTTCACACATGGCTTCCTTTTTGCTTGATATAAATTTAGTTGGCATCCGCAGATTGCACGGCAGATTCTGTTTACAGACGGTGGTTAATGGAAGTATTCCTTTCTCTGAATCTTTTGATGATGTTATGTAATGTAGATTATGAGATTTGCAAACACTTTGCAAGGACCTCCAACCAACTAGATCCACTGCTCAAACCCATTTTCTCCTTCTGTCCCCTCAATGAGGCGGAAGTATCCATACTTCTCCTCTCCAGCCATCCTACAACATGTCTTCTAGACCTAATCCCTTCGCACCTTCTCCAAGCTATCTCTCCTTCACTCTTACCAGCGCTCACACACATTATCAACACATATCTCCTCACAGGCATCTTCTCCACTGCATTCAAGCAGGCTCGGATTACCCCACTGCTCAAAAAACCTATATTAAACACTTCTCTTATAGAAAACTACAGACCTGTCTCTCTCTCCTTCCATTCATTGCCAAAACACTCGAACAAGTTGTCTTCAACCAGGTCTCATTGTTTCTTTCACAGAACAACAAACTGGACGCTAAACAGTCAGGTTTCAGGAGTGGCCATTCAACTGCGCTACTCTCAGTCACTGAAGCTCTGCGAATTGCAAAAGCCGATTCCAAATCATCAGTCTTCATTCTGCTGGATCTGTCTGCCGCTTTTGACACTGTCAATCATCAGATCCTCCTGTCCACCCTTTCATCACTGGACATCACTGGGATTCCACTTCGCTGGTTTGAATCATATCTCACTGGTCGGTCTTTCAGGGTGGCATGGGGAGGGGAGGTATCCAAAGCACATCAATTGGTCACTGGGGTTCCCCAGGGATTGGTTCTTGGACCCCCTCCTTTTATCCACATACACTACATCACTGGATCCCATCATACAAGCACATGGCTTCTCCTACCATTTCTACGCTGATGACACACAGCTCTATCTCTCATTTCAACCAGATGATCCAAAGGTAGCTGCACGGATCTCAGGCTGCTTGGCAGACATCTCGGCATGGATGAAAGAACATCACTTACAGCTCAACCAGGCAAAGACTGAGCTTATTGTCTTCCCTGCCACTCCAAATCTACAGCATGACTTCACAATTAAGTTAGGTTCATCAATAATTACCCCATCAGCTTCGGTCAGAAATCTTGGTGTACTCTTCGATGACCAGCTGACCTTCAAAGAGCACGTTGCAAAGACTGCTCGATCTTGCAGGTTTGCACTACACAACATCAGAAAGATCAGGCCCTTTCTGACAGAGCATGCTGCACAACTTCTTGTCCAGGCCCTTGTCATTTCCATGCTGGACTACTGCAATGCTCTTCTGGCTGGACTTCCATCAAATACAATCAAACCTCTACAAATGATTCAGAATGCAGCGGCACGACTGGTCTTCAACAAGCCCAAAAGAGCCCATGTTACACCTCTCTCTGTGTCCTTGCACTGGCTACCAGTTGCAGCTCGCATCCAGTTCAAGACACTGATGCTTGCATATAAAACAAACACAGGCTCAGCACCCACCTACTTCCACTCACTTTTACAAATTTACATTCCCTCCAGAAGTCTGAGATCTGCTAGTGAGCGACGCCTCGTGGTACCATCACAGAGAGGCTCAAAATCACTCTCCAGAACATTCTTGTTCACCATTCCTGGCTGGTGGGATGATCTTCCCACCCCCATCCGGAATGCTGGATCCCTGTCAATCTTCAAGCAACAACTGAAAACTCATCTCTTTCAACACTACTTTACTTCATCATCATAAAAAAAAAAAAACACTTTCAATTTTTCAAAATCTTCATCTTTCTCTTTATCTTTCTCTCCTTCCCTTGCTAGCTTGTATTTATTTGAACAATGCCTGAGACTTGGTGTTATGGGCTTTTCCTCTGTCTGTTTGCCTCTTCAAGATTAATCGCTTTATGTATTCCCCAATTGTAAGTCGCTTTGGATAAAAGCATCTGCAAAATTACTAAATGTAAATGTTTGCAATTTGATGTTGAAGAACGTTGTTTTTAAAGTATTCCAGAATCTTTTTACGCACTCTTTCACAGATTGGAGAGCCTCTGCCCATCTTTACTTCTGAGAGACTCTGCATCTCTAAGACATCCCTTTTATAGCTAATCATGTTACAGACCTGATGTCAATTAACTTAATTAGTTGCTAGATGTTCTCCCTGCTGAATCTTTTCAAAATGTCTTGCTTTTTCAGCCCTTTGTTGCCCCTTGCCAACTTTTTTGAGACCTATAGCAGGCATCAAGATATAAGCTTATTTAGTGGATAAAAGTGTAAGAAAGCTCATGTTCTCTGTGTTCTATTGTGGAAAAATTATTGGCTCAAGTGATTTTAAAGTCTTTTAGTTTTCATTTTATTCAAATTTAAAAACCATCCCAACATTTCCGGAATTCGGGTTGTATTTCATCTGAAACAACATTGTGAACTTTTATTAAGATACATTTGGTCATTAACTTTTCAATGCATCATTATACTAACACATGAGAAGAATACTTGCACATGAAAGACCAATGACTGGCAGATCGATGTGCTACTTCATTTCTCTCCAATATGGTGGAAAATATTGCAATATGGTGCAATATGGTGGGGCAGTTTAAACAGAGATAGGATGCATGTAACAATGCAGGACAGCGGCATTGTTAAAGATGCAAAGCTTGACTACTCTTCTGGTACACACTCAAATATAATTATTTTCTTCACAAATACATATAATTATTTTAGGACATAGTGTATACGTATGTGAATTGGATTGCACTTTAAGTGATTATTTGCATTCAGCTTTTTGCAGACTAGAGTGAGGAGATGGTTTGAGTGTTAAACTGCAGGGGGCAGTCAATGTAGGCCAAGTTAAATTCCCCTTACATCACTTCACAGGCTGATGTTGCCATGGTTACAAACAAACAATCTGGCACACTTCAGATCTATATAGCCTACCTCTTAACAAGTAATCTTTTGTCTTTTCACATCAGATAAATAAAAGGACACTGAAATATCTTCTGCATTTCTGTGAAATGCGATGTCCCACATGTATTTTTATCCAGGTATGCATCATGAAGAGATTTCAATGAAATTCCCCTATGTTTCATTCGCTGCCTGAGACCAATAGGAGTTCTCTTCTCAACCGTGATCTTGAACCTTCATACCCTGTCAAATCACAGCTCAATGTGACTGTCACCATTAGTCACAGCACTGAAGCTATATACGTAGGAAGCATGTGTGATTACTGATCTGGCTATCAATAACTCATCATAGGGGTCCATATGTTGGGGGTCAGTGGTGGTCCACGTATCCACTCTGACATGACTGACTGGGTCATTTACCAGCAGGGTATACGGTTACAGGCTTGGCGGGGTTAGTACCAGCCTGTCATGCTAAAATAGCATTGCTGAGAAGCGAGAATCTCGGGAAGACCACAGGCATGCCTGTTTTATGTATGTATTAGTAATACTATTGGCAGAGGTGCTAAGAAGGGTTGTTGATTCCCACACACAATTTTCATTGATGAGAATTACTTTATTACAGACCTGGATGCCATCATCGGTCACACGATTCAGCCAGTCTGAAGTTTTTCCCCAGATGATTATGGTGACATGGCCTGGCTGCACTCTGTTGGCACATAGACTCAATGATATCAATTCGCTTATTTATCGTCGAACCATTTTAATCATCATCATCATGGCAACCAAACAGCAAAGCAGCGTAGGTATTACTGGTAAAGTGTAAAGGATATTCAAGGCTGTATCATCCTGACATATCTTGCAATATTTTGGAAATGACACATCAAGTATGTTCCCCAACCCTTAGTGTGACATTTATAAATAATTTGGAAAGATTTATATTGCAAATGTGCATTACATCTAATACAGGTGCATCTCAATAAATTTGAATGTCATGGAAAAGTTCATTTATTCCAGTAATTCAACTCAAATTGTGAAACTCGTGTATTAAATTAATTCAATACACACAGACTGAAGTAGTTTAAGTCTTTGGTTCGTTTAATTGTGATTATTTTGGCTCACATTTAACAAAAACCCAGCAATTCACTATCTCAACAAATTTGAATATTTCATAAGACCAATAAAAAACATTTTTTTAGTGAATTGCTGGCCTTTTGGAAAGTATGTTCATTTACTGTATATGTACTCAATACTTGGTAGGGGCTCCTTTTGCTTTAATTACTGCCTCAATTTGGCGTGTCATGGAGGTGATCAGTTTGCGGCACTGATGAGGTGGTATGGAAGCCCAGGATTCTTTGACAGTGGCCTTCAGCTCACCTGCATTTTTTGGTCTCTTGTTTCTCATTTTCCTCTTGACAATACCCCATAGATTCTCTATAGGGTTCAGGTCTGGTGAGTTTGCTGGCCAGTCAAGCACACCAACACCATGCTCATTTAACCAACTTTTGGTGCTTTTGGCAGTGTGGGCAGGTGCCAAATCCTGCTGGAAAATGAAATCAGCATCTTTAAAAAGCTGGTCAGCAGAAGGAACCATGAAGTGCTCCAAAATGTATTGGTAAACGGGTGCAGTGACGTTAGTTAAAAAAAAAAAACACAATGGACCAACACCAGCAGATGACATTGCACCCCAAATCATCACAGTCTGTGGAAACTTAACACTGGACTTCAAGCAACTTGGGCAATGAGCTTCTCTACCCTTCCTCCAGACTCTAGGACCTTGGTTTCCAAATTAAATACAAAACTTGCTCTCATCTGAAAAGAGGACTTTGGACAACTGGGTAACAGTCCAGTTCTTCTTCTCCTTAGCCCAAGTAAGACGCCTCTGACAACAACTGTAGCTAAATTCTGTGACACGTCTGTGTGTGGTGGCTCTAGATGCCTTGACTCCAGCCTCAGTCCATTCCTTGTGAAGTTCACCCAAATTATTGAATCGATTTTGCTTGACAATCCTCATAAGTCTGCGGTTCTCTCGGTTGGTTGTGCATATTTTTCTTCCACACTTTTTCCTTCCACTCAACTTTCTGTTAACATGCTTGGATACAGCACTCTGTGAGCAGCCAGCTTCTTTGGCAATTAATGTTTGTGGCTCACTCTCCTTGTGAAGGGTGTCAATGATTGTCTTCTGGACAACTGCCAGATCAGCAGTCTTCCCCATGATTGTGTAGCCTAGTGAACCAACCTGAGAGATGATTTTGAAGGCTCAGGAGACCTTTGCAGGTGTTTTGAATTGATCAGCTGATTGGCATGTCACCATATTCAAATTTGTTGAGATAGTGAATTGCTGGGTTTTTGTTTAATGTGAGCCAAAATCATCACAATTAAAAGAACCAAAGACTTCAACTACTTCAGTCTGTGTGCATTGAATTTATTTAATACACGTGTTTCACAATTTGAGTTGAATTTCTAGAATAAATAAGCTTTTCTACGACATTCTAATTTATTGACCAATAATTAGGGCCGAGTTTTGAAACAAATTTCATGATTAAATTTGTCTGTGGCTCACAAGCTTTCGTTTTGATTTTATTTCCAATTCAATTAAATTCAATTCAATATGTGACCCTGGACAACAAAACCAGTCATAAGTAACACGGGTATATTTGTAACAATAGCCAAAAATACATTTTATTGCCAAAAATCATTAGGATATTAAGCAAAGACAATGTTCGATGAAGATATTTCATACATTTCCTACTGGAAATGTATCAAGCTTAATTTTTGATTAGTAGTATCCATTGCTAAGAACTTCATTTGAACAACTTTAAATGCGATTTTCTCAATATTTAGTTTTTTTGGACCCTCAGATTCCAGATTTGCAAATAGTTGTATCTCAGGCATATATTGTCCTATCCTAATTAATTAAAACCAAACATCAATGCAAAGCTTATTTATTTAGCGTTCAGAGGATGAATTAATCCCAGTTTATGACTGGTTTTGTTGTCCAGGGTCACATATTGATCATTTTGTATATATATATTAGGTAGCCCACATGGCAAATTTTCTTAAGGAATTTTTCTTTATCTCAACCATTTTTTTTTTAAATATAAACATTTAAATGGTGGCTATCATAAAACCTTGACATATTTATTCAAACATAAACTAAACACTGAAGAACAGTAAAGAAATATAATGAATATGTCATATGGTGCATATATTTATTTATTTCTCTCTAGAGTAAATTTTTCTAGCTGACTAATGAGTTTATGGTCACCAAATACAGTATGTTTTTAAAGGTATAGGCTAAATGGGACGTTGAGTAGTTGTTTACGCTGTTATACTGGAGTCTTTTTTGCAGTTGAAACACAGATTGAGTGATTACATAAAACAGAATACAGATTACAAAGTTGTACTCTTTCTTTTATCATACCTTAATGTTTAACATATCTTAGGATGTTCATTCATGTTTATTTCGGAGATGATCAGATCACGTCAGATCTGCTGCTTCTGTTGAACAGAGGCGCTAAAGCGATCAATCACTCCACATTAAACAATTCCAAAACGGCATTTATTTTTTAATACTGTAATAAAATGGTAAGAAAATGAAATCTGAGACTTTGTTTAATTTCAAAAGTAACCAAGCACAAAGCTTATCGAAATTGAATGGATGGGAGATGCGCTACAATGTTCCCTTATTAATGAAAAACAGGCTAGATTAATCGATTGTTGGGATTTAAGAATCGATAATTGTTTTGTAAAAATTAGAAAAGCGAGAAATCAATATTTTTACCCAGCCCTCCTAATAATCTTATAATACCAGTATTAAATGATTCAAAGCCATCTCACCCATCCCTTCATTAGACAGGCAGTGACATCTCACTTTTAAACCCACTGTCACTGACTATATTTATATATGATTTCCTCTCCCCCACACATTTAAAAATGGTTGTGTGTGTACATGCCATACACCCAGATAGAGGAAAATATCCCCCAGATAGATGATTCTGTAATTCTGTGACTATTGAATTCACTCAAGCCAACTCAGTGATGGGAAGAACAAAGTGGCCACCATGTCTGCTTTCTGTCAGTTGAAAAGCCGCCCTCTTGAACATGCCATCACATTAACCTTTCACCCCAAAAACAACACTCGGATGTGTCAGAATGGTCAGTCTCCCACTGCACAGGTCACTTTTCTAGTACACTGTCACATTCTCAACCGTTAATTTAACATGTTTTGATGTTGCGAAGGTCAGAAAGAGGTTCAGATTATGCATGGAATATATAACGGGTTCCTGTGGATCAAACAGCACTGCAACACTAGGTCATGGGTTCAGTTCCCAGGAAAGATGTGCGCTGATATAATATACCTTTACATTTACATTACATTTATGCATTTAGCAGACACTTTTATCCAAAGTGACTTACAGTGCATTTAGGCTATACATTTTTTGTCAGTATGTGTGTTCCCTGGGAATCGAACCTACAACCTTTGCGCTAACCAATGCTCCATAACTGAGCCACAGGAACACTATCAAAAATGTCACTTTAAAGTGTCCGCCAATGTAAATTACAAATTAAATCTTGCTATTGAATAATATTAAAACAAAGAAATGGCTGGAAAATTAATTAAGTAGTTATTTCGTTTTTAATATTATTATTATATTGTATTATCCATTTACTGATCCAGGGTATTTTTCCCTCATGTTTTATTTTGTTTATCAATTTATTTATCCATAGGGTATTGTTTCAGCTCACCTTAATATATTTTAAGTAAGCCTTTTATTTTATTAATTGCTGAGCATATTGAATGACATTTTGTTTATAATGTATAAGCCTCACACCGCATCTTAGAGCTTCCAAATACAATGTAATGTAAGTTGCTTCGCAAGTATCTGCCATTGCAAAAATACATTACATATTATATTTTTACAATTAATTGTTTTATTGTTTTTATTAATTGTTCAGTTTAAGTTTTACAAAACTTAAACTGAAATAGAAATAATTGAAAACTACATACATATTTTATATACAAAATAATAAAAACAACAAAAAACACAGCTTTTACAAAAAAAATTTAAATATAAAAATAATTACAACATATTAATAAAAATAATAGTTTCCCATTAAACTAAAATAACTCTGCCTCACAAGGATGAAAGCCATTCTGTACAACTTTAAATTTGTACCTTTAAAAATAAGTAGTTTTTTCCCAAGAACGGGAAATGAATCTCATGCTTGTCACTGTCATATTGTCATCTTACTTGACTGCAAGGTTTTCCTTGAGGAACTCCACCACAGGGGCCCATTACTGCAATAGCATTTTGTCCTGGACGGCCTCCAGTACATATACAGACTTTGGCTGCGGTGTCACTCACTCTGCACCCAGCACTATCTCCCAAAACCCCAGCCACACTCAGGCCATTGGGGTCAGTCATGCATCCATCAGAAGTTTCCATCAGAGTCAAAAAATAGACCCCTCTGCCTTTTATAAATCAAAGCTTCCCTATAAAAAGCGTAGCTGGTTGGTGGCGATGTTGGCGAGGCCCTATCTTTAGCTTTATTTATGCTCTGGTGTTGACAGTAGCACTTGCATGCTTTCCAGTCACCATTCAATGGGTCACGTGTCCGCCAGGGCTTTGTTACTGGAAAGCACCACCTTGCGAGAAAAGCCTTTGCACGTGTGTTTCGCCAACAGTCGTAACCGTAACTGTACCAATTTTAACTTAAAGACAAATCAGCTGCTCACATTCTTTCAATTCAAATACTGCTTCAAATACAAAATACTTATTTAGACAAACAGTGGCAAATACTAGAAGTGGGGAATTCTCCATTCTGACTGACTAGAGTCAAACTTGTAAATAAAAATACATTTCTAAAAAAACAGGGCAGAATGATATCTTTCTAAGATAAACCATAAATTAATTAATAAAATAAAATATAATATATATATTTTTTTAATTAAATTAGATAATATTAAAAATTAAATTAAATAATCAAACACAGTAATCATAAATGCCATCTATTGTTATTCTGAGTCTAAAAACAAAGATACATTAGGCTGTCTGTAATCTAAAAATGGATTCTGGCTGATCTCCATCCTGCTCTCTTGTCACCTGTGTCTTTATCTGTGTAGTCAATGCAATACATTTTTCAAGTTTCCAGAGAACGTGCTCAACAAAATAGCCACCATCTTATCACCTGCTAACATGATACAGGAGTACATGGCAACTTCCGCAGCTGAAATCAAGGGGTGCGTGTAGGGTTACTCCTGGCTCTTATTCTGTTTTTCAACTACAGTGTTTCCTTGGTAACGGCTGAAAAAACAGGTGACCTGAAACCAGTCTTATTTATGGGATGCAGGATGGCCAGCCAGTCCAAGGTATTGTACAGGATAATTTGGGAAACAGCTGATCTCACTGAAGACAGAAACAGCCTTTGGTTTAATGCAGGTTAAGGAGCAGTTTACCATTCAATATAATGCATTAGTGGGAGCTTATTTGTGCAACTCATTAACAAAACTCAACTGAGAAACTGATTAAATCAACAAAGAATTAACTTCTTTAAAACAAAATTCATAAATTAGGTTTATAATTTGGAGTCCCTGTAGTTCTTATATAGACATTTTCACCTTGTGGATGAGCAGCCACCATATAGAGCAGGACGAGAGCAGGACGTCTGCTGGTCTCCAGGGTTTAGGAGGGAGGCAAAGGCAGGGTCCGGCAGGCTTTACAGGAGATCTAAGCTGAGCAGCTGTCCAACTGGACTGTCTAAACTTTTAATGCAGCCTTATCAGGGCTGTTGTTCCTGGAAGAGCACAGTCAGATTAAAACCACTGATAGTTCCCTCACAGTGGGAGACTAAACAAAACTCTCCAGTTAAGCTCTCAGCCTGCCTGCTCGTAAATTAAGGGGTCAGAGGTCAACTGTTTAACGGGAGGGCCTGAGCAAATGGAAAAACTGAGTTGAAGCCCTCTACTTGTCTCATTTAGGAGCCGTACGGTTCAAGGCCTCTCACGGGGGACAGACAGACAGATGATCAGGAAGGCTGAATGGTGTTGCGGACCAGTGTTACTTTAGTATTATTTATATGCTGCTCATTATGTGTATATATGTAATTATTAGTGCTGGGCAACAATTAATCGCATCCAAAATAAAAGTTGTGTACATAATATATATGTGTGTACTTTGTATATATTATGTATATATAAATACACACACATGCATGTATATATTTGAAAAATATGTTCATATATGTAAAATATTTATATATAATATAAATTATATAAATATATACTGTATGTTTGTGTCTTTATATATACATAATACATTTACACAGTACACATTGTGTAATGTATATTATACATACAAAAACTTTTATTTTGGATGCGACTTTTCGTGATTAATCGTTGCTCAGCACTAATAATTAGCTATAATTTATTTTTATTTATTTTTACTTTGTAATTTTAATACTTCATCTTACTAAACATATTTTATTAGTCGCCAAAGCAAATTTTTTTAAAAAGTTTTTTTAATGTATTTGATATATATATATATATATATATATATATATATATATATATATATATATATATATATATGTAGTTTTTTCGCCTTTATTTCCATTAATGAAAACTATTTGGTATCACTTTACTTGAAGGGAAGTGCATAAGACTGACATGATACCTTCACAATCATGACATGACATAAATATGAAGCAGGTTTTATGCATGTTTATGACAATTGTCATTAAGTGTCATTCACTCAGTTGTGTCATTTTTAATGCAAAGATAACATTATTTGACCTAACCCTAACCTAACCCCACCCTTACCCCTAAACCTAGCCCATAACAAAGACATATCAAACAATGTCATCTTTGCATTGAAAATTACATAACTGAGTGAATGACACTTTATGACAGTTGTCATAAACATGCATAAAAAACCTTGTCATGTCATGATTATTAAGGTGTCATGCCAGTCTTATGCACACTCCTTCAAGTAAAGTGTAACCAATTATTTTAATAGTTTTAGTTGCAGTTTTACTTAAAGGGTTAGTTCCCCAAAAATGCAAATTCTGTCATTAACTACTCCCCTCATGTGATTGCAAACCCGTAAGACCTGCACCACATGCATGTATCATGGTACTCTTATGAACGTGCAGTGGAGAATGACATGGAAGAGAGGAATTGTTGAATAAAGTCCTTTTTTTTTCTTTGCACACAAAAGTATTCTCGTAGCTTCATAAAATTACACTTGAACCATTGACATCACATGGACTATTTTATCGATGTCCTGACTACCTTTCTGGACCTTGAACGTGGTAGTTGTCTATACTTTCGAAAATATCTTAATTTGTGTTCTGAAGATGAAAAAGGTTTTATGGTTTGGAACGACATGAGGGAGGGAAATTAATGACAGAATTTTCAGTTTTGGGTTAACTATCCTTTTAAGTGGACAACAGCAACACGAAATTGTGTTATGTAATTAAAGCAACAAATCACTCAACATAGAAAAAATTGTCACCTCTTTTAAAACATGCATGACTTTCTTTTCTCCGAAACACAGCATAAGATATTCTGAATTGTTTTTGTCCATAAAACCATGAAACCGGTATTATTTATTCACCCTAACGTAAGCGCTATATAAAAAAGTCAATGGGTACCAATGCTGTTTTGGACCCTATAGATTTTTATCATACAGGGGTGACATGAGGGTGAATACATGCTACAGTTGTCTTTCTTGGGTGAATATCCCATAATGTTTTCAATAAATATTCAAATTTATGCAGTATGACATGATTTACTGTAAATGGGCAGCTTTATACCACTGCTCCATCTTGAGTAATTTAGAAAGCCAAATCGCACAGAATAATAAAGAATGAATCATTACTGGCAACTGGCATGTAACAGCCAGTATCACAATGATAATGCACTTGGCCCACATGCGTTCAGAGTAGTGGATGTAATCCCACACATAGCTGCTATATGTCTGCTCGTGATGGCCCGCGTTCACACAACCTAGTAAAGACTCAGACAGTGGGCAGCTCGTGTGGGTGACTGGTGGGCATATGACTGTAGTAAGACTGAGCCCAGAGAGCTTCACTACCATTGGCAAGACAGAACGGTCAGTGTGTGTAGGTGGCTATGCTGTTGCTTTCTACAATCTGGCTCCCTCGGGAAAGAGTGATGAAAAAGAGCTATGAAGTGAAAAATACACATATTGATCTGAGGACAGAGCTGTATTTGTCCTGAGCACTTCAGCCCTGTTCTGTGTCACATGGTGCACATAATAATTGAGCTGTAGCTCTTCATGTCTGGCAGACAGTCTAGAATTAAGCTTTTCATTTTGCAGAAGGAGTCTTTTTGAGCGCACTCTCAAAAGGTGTGGATAAACGCAGTTATTTAAGTGCTAGTTTTGCTCAGCAGGATATATTCAGCACAAAAGAGAATGACATACAAAATAGCGTGTCGTTCAAAAGGAAAAAGAAAGAGAATCAATCTGAATTAAAACCCGAGAGTTGCGTTGTTTCTATGACAACCGAGACAATGCAGCGGATGTGCCCACAGAAAAATCAAACTTGCTATTCAAGGTACAGAAGAATAGCACAATTTCACTTTTTTTTACATTAAGATCACCCCTTGAGTAGGAGTATTCACTATGATGCACTGCCTATATAAAGGTTCAAACAAAACTAATGTCTGCCTTCTAATGTGGAATACAACACGTAATGAGGCTATTATGTTTGGGTTGTATTGTGCTCTCACACTTCTTTGATTCGATGCTTTCAGCCAGGCTTTGATTCTCACACTATCTTTGATTCGCTGCTTTCAGCCAGGCTATGAATCACGTCAAACTATTTTTCCAGCAGTGTGATCATGCCTTTATGTTAGAATCAAGCCAATCACAACAGCCACACTGTCTTTGGGACTTATGTCACCAGTGTTGGCGCGTATGTCATCAGTCTTTATAGAAACAGAATAAACAGTATGCTTTTAGCTAAAGCTGAACGTCACTAAGTTAGACTGAATAACGAATACAAAGAAGTTTTGTTAAGTGAATTTGATTACGCTTTAAAGAGTAAAATTCTGGCATACTTTGATAATACGTAGAGAGGAGACTCTTTAGGGCCATACCAGCCAAGTATTGAAGTTAAAGGGATAGTTCAGCCATAAATAAAAATTCTGTCACTACTCTTCCTCATGTTGTTCCAAACCTGAAAGACCTTCGTTCACTTTCAGAACACAAATTAAGATATTTTTGATTCAATTGGAGAGCTTTTTGACCCTCCATAGACAGCATGGGTACCACCAGTCCAGAAAGACAGTAAGGACATTCTACAAATAGTTCATGTGATTTCAGTGGTTCAACCTTAATTTTATGAAGCTACGAGAATACTTTTTTTTGTGCACAAAGAAAACTAAAATAACAACTTCATTCAATGATTCCTTCTCTTCCGGATCTTCTCTTCCTTTTAAAAAGGTTATTTTTTGTGCACAAAATGTATTCTCATATACTGTAAAAAATTCAAGCTGTTTCAACTAATTTTTATATAGTAAATAGTTTCACAGAAATTCAGTAAATTTCTGACTTCAAAGTGTTGCCTGAATTGTTAATTTTTAGTTGGCTCAACCTTTTTACTGAAGTTTTATAATGCATGTGCACGTGTTTTTATTATTTTATTCAACATTAGCATAGCTAATTGTTGACTTGATTTGAAAATAACCATTGCATATTTTTAACAAACATATTTTTATTTTACATTTCTAACTTTTTTTCCTTCACAATTCTGAGGTTATATCTCAGAATTATTGCCTTCTCATAATTACAAGATACAGTCTCAGAATTGAGTTGTTAACTCTTTTATTTATTCAGAACTGCAAGTCTGAATTGTGAAATATAAACTCACAATTGTAAGAAAAAGTCAAAATTGTGAGATATAAAGTCAACATTACCTTTTTATTATAATTATTATTTGAAAGATGTGTTGTGAGATGCAAGCTCAGAATTTTAGAAAAAAAGAAAGATTGCATGAATTGTTATGAAATAGTTATTGTTACTGCATAGGCGGTACTGCTGTACAGTCAACCCTTCTGTTCAACATGCTGGCATTTAGAGATCTTGACAAAGACAGACCATCTGATATGTAAAGCATGTTGCATTGTCCACAGTGTAAACACACTTTAATGCAGTTAGCATGGCCAGGCAGCATTTTCACTGAGCAGCAACTAGCCGACATCATAATTCAATAAAAGAAAGGTCTATTCTATTAGCCCCAAGTCTGTAGCTTTCTTTTAGCGATAACTAGGGCCATTAGCTAGCAGGCATTTTTGAGCAACAGGACCTCTTTCTGAAAATAGCAAACCATGTGGCCACCTAAATCACAGTAAATGCCATCTACAATCTCATCATTTTAACTATAAAGTCTGCAGTGTATTTATGACACAAATTATAATAGAGGTCCACATACAGAAGATCAGGCTGACAAGACAAGAACATGTGATTTTATTTTAAAAATAGGAAACGACAAACCAATGCAGAGGTTCACATTCATATAATGCATCTCCAACCCTCAGTCTATTTTAGCACTTGCACGTGTAGCCTAACAAATGATGGTTGAAGTGGCTCTGAAGTGAGTCTTTTTAACCAAGTACATTAATAGCCGCTGCTAAGGACCTCTATGCGACGTCAGAAATGATAGTCAACACCCCATAGATGCAATATTAATCTTCCTGACATAGTACACTCATACAGAAAAGTTTTGAAACCATTCTCCTAACCATGTTCTATCTGAAAATGTATCATAAACTAATATATGAGCCCTTTATCTGGTTTTAAATTGAGTTTTGTTGGAAAGGAAATAATTATTTCTAACGAAACCTGATCTCATTAGCTGATCATATTAATTATATTTGTAAATGAAATGTCTTTTTACATTTGGAAATAGACTGAAATATATATATATACATACATATTTACAGCTTTAGAAAAACAGATCTTAATAAACAATATTATTATCCTTCAATATTATAAATATTTGTACATAGTTACATTTACTGTTATCTCTATCTATCTCTCATAATCTGTCTAGGGCCTATTTACAGATACAGCGAATCCGTGAATGGTAGTGAAGCAATACAACTGATGCTGGTAGGTCATGTGACAGTAATGGCCGATGCAGTATATCTGAATTTCACTCATACTATTCATATTCATACTTTATAGCACATATGGCTGCAAATTCAAATGTTGGACCTAATCAGACAGTATGTGATTTCAGACGTACCGAATGTGATCACCTTAATTGGAGCTACTGATAATGATAACTGCCCAAACACTTTTTTTTAATCTGTACAATCTTTTTATTTAAAGTTGAAAAAAATCACAGAATCATGGTCAATAGGTCAATATCATAAATATTGTACTCCATTAACTAGCACCTCTAATGAGACATTTGTGTGGATTATGATAAATTGGGACCTGATGTGAGATGCACCAATCTGAGACGTTCCTGAATCTCAAACAATTTTTACTTGGTTAAAATTAATGGAGAATATCTTGTGTTTTTCTTGTGATCTGCATCTATGATTAGGACCCAGTACAACCCCTGCGGTGTGCCAGATCCACTAAGCACTACTTCTATTATCACGACTGGCCAGTAAAGTGGTTAAATATAGATCTGGCATTCACGTAGTTGCAAAGTCTTACAGTACGGAAACTCAGAAGTAGATGCCTCACAGCATGTCGCAGAGTAAATATCTCATGTGCCTGACTGTTGCTAACCATACAGAAGAGAGGATGAACTGTGGTGAACTTACTGTGCAGAACAGATGACGTGATTCTGTTCACAGACTATGTTAATAAAGGCTACCATTAGAAAAACAGAAATTAGAAAATAATAATAAAAAAGTAATAAATAATAATAAATTTTAGCAGTGTTCACTCAAAAACGTAGGTGCCTAAGCTTAATGAGGCCTATGACCAGTCAGTTACAAAAATAAATTAAGTGCTAATTTTAAAAAAATACATTACATCCAAGATTTGGCAATAATATAGCATGGTGAGCATAACATTGGTTTACATGCAATTTAAACCAATTAAGTTAAAAGGCCGGTCATATTTGACAGGGAACACCAAATTAAGAACATTATTTTTAACATAACAAAAGCATTAATAGTGAAAAACTTTCAAAAAATGAGTTTGACAGCAAAAATTACATGTGTTTGTTTGGACCAACAGAGGGCACTGCTCACAATAGCAGCCTTAATTTGTCAATGTCATTTATATACAACCCGAATTCCGGAAATGTAGGGATTTTTTTTTAAATTGAGTGAAATGAAAACTAAAAGACTTTCAAATAACATGAGACAATATTTTATTCACAGTAGAACACAGATAACACAACAAATGCTTAAATGGATACATTTTATAGTTTTATCCACTAAATGAGCTCATTTCAAATTTGATGCCTGCTACAGGTCCCAAACAAGTCGGCACAGGGGCAACAAAAGGCTCAAAAAGCAAGACATTTTGAAAAGATTCAGCTGGGAGAACATCTAGCAACTAATTAAGTTAATTGGCATTAGGTCTGTAACATGATTAGCTATAAAAGGGATGTCTTAGAGATGCAGAGTCTCTCAAAAGTAAAGATGGGCAGAGGCTCTCCAATCTGTGAAAGAGTGCGTAAAAAGATTGTGGAATACTTTAAAAACAATGTTCCTCAAAGTCAAATTGCAAAAGGTTTGCAAATCTCATAATCTACAGGGCATAATTTCACCAAAAACTTAAGAGAAACGGGAGAAATCTCTGTGAGTAAGGGACAAGGCTGAAGACCTTTGTCGGATGCCTGTGGTCTTCGGCTCTCAGATGACACTGCATCACTCATCGGCATGATTCTGTCATTTACATTACTAAATGGGCCCAGGAATACTTCCAGAAACTACTGTCAGTAAACACAATCTGCCGTGCCATCTGCAGATGCCAACTAAAGCTCTATCATACAAAAAGGAAGCCACGTGTGAACATGGTCCAGAAGCACAGTTGTGTCCTGTGGGCCAAGGCTCATTTAAAATGGAGTTTAAAGGTGGAAAAGAGTTCTATGATCAGACAAGTCCAGATTTGACATTTGTGTTGGAAATCACAGACACCGTGTCCTCCAGGCTAAAGAGGAGGAGACCTTCCAGCATGTTATCAGTGCTCAGTTCAAAAGTCAGCATCTCTGATGGTATGGGGGTGCATAAGTGCATACGGTATGGGTGTAAAGCTTGCATGTTTTGGAAGGCACTATAAATGCTGAAAGGTATATAACGGTTTTAGAGCATCATATGCTCCCCTCCAGACAATGTTTATTTCAGAGAAGGCCTAGTGTATTTCAGCAGGACAATGCAAAACCACAGATTGCAGCTATTACAACAGCATGGCTTTGTAGTATTAGAGTCCGGGTGCTGAATTGGCCTGCCTGCAGTGCAGATCTTTTACCTATAGAGAACGTTTGGTGAATCATTAAATGAAAAATACATCAAAGACGACCACGAACTCTTCAGCAGCTGGAAATAATGGGACCAAATTCCAACACCGAAACTCCAGAAACTCATAACCTCGATGCCCAGACGTCTTCAAACTGTTTTGAAAAGAAGAGGAGATACTACACAATGGTACACATGTCCCACAACTTTGGTTTTCATTTTATTCAAATTTAAAAAACATTTCCGAAATTCGGGTTATACCTTTACTAATTACTTTGTCATAAAGGTTATGCTATTTAAAATGATAGACTTTTTAAATTCATGGTAATAACCATGTGTTGGGGAATATAGCTACAAGTAGCGACGCTACTAACGTAACTTTCTTTTTCAGTAGCTGGACAGCTCAGCTACTTTTAAAACAATGTAGTATTTCAAGTAGCTAACTACTTTTCCCAGCAAAGAGTGTGTAGCGTGAGAGCAGCTACATTCCATTTTGTGAACCTGAAATAGACTGAAGCAGCGCAGCGATTGAGTCACTGAAAAAAGCAAACACATCAACAAAAAAGCAACACAGGCCAAAATCTTCCCAAAAGAGAAGTGTTTATAAACCTGATGTTCAACAAAAGAGAACATTTAATAGCATGATTTTACTCCACAACATCAGTTAAGAGTTCAAAATAACAGAATTTTCTGATTTGAGGCAGAAAATATATTCTATAATGTAATAAAGGCTATGTCAATTAGCAATGGATTATACATATATTTAATATATAAATACTCGAGATGGCTTGAAGAACAAATAAATGATACAGTCGCAGGTTTATTGTCCTTATTTTTAATCAGTTCAATTGTTTCTATCTTCTTTTTATTCAGTCACAAGGATTAGGGATTTCCTGCAGCGTCATGAGTTATATTACTTCTGTGATGCATATTTGTAGTTTCCGCTCGAGGGACAGTAGTTTCAATGTAGCTAGCTACTTTTTGGTAGTAACTTGTAGTGCAGCTATACTTTTTCAGAAGGCTAGATTGACTGTATCTTAACTACTTTAATTTATGGGTAGCTTGTAGATTATCAAGCTACAGTTTCAGAGTAGATTCTCCAACACTTGTAATAACATTGGACATTTTAATGTTATTTTGACTGCTGAAATAGAAATACCCTCACCTTACTGTTATGCATAACAGTGATCAAATTTAACATTAAGTCTCAAGTATGTAAGCAGCCCCTCAAAAAACAATGACAAACAAACAAACAAACAAACAAACAAACAAACAAACACTGTTATTGGGTGATGTAAATGTAAATGCTGAAGAGGACAACTGGATAAATATACCACACATGGTTGTGCTGCAGGGAGAAATAGGGTGATCTTAATCTGAATCACTGACTAAATTGGATTTCATGCTTGTCCCTCTTCACAAAGCTCCTCTGGAGATCGCATCACTCAACGTGGCAAGATTAAATATGCATCAAATCAAGACAATTACAGGTTTATCTGGTTGAAGGAGGCCTCTCTGATTTAGACGGCTAACCTTCACTCACCTTTTCCAATCTCAGCTGCGGTAAACAAGATGGGTTGACAGAGAAAATTGGAGAGAGGCTAAGTGGCCGAGGCCCTATTAAACTAATCAGGAAGGCGAACACTTGGCTAATTTTGGATAGATTAAAAGGATTATTAATAGAAAGATGCAGTGCACTGCTGATGTTGAATCCTGCCCAAGTGTGAGCACATGGCCTGTGTGGAAGGGTGTTTCTGAAACTGGCAGGGGCAAGAATAGCCAATCTTCATGCTGGCCTGCTCACTGTGGCATTGCTTTCAGGTCACCAGTCTCAGCCTCCACATGTGTAAACAGCAAACGATAAGAGCTGCCGATGCGCTGCATGAGAACCTTTACAGTCGCTGGAAAAATTGTGAGAAATTGAGGAAAGGGGACACTATCCAGCTCTGGAAATTACTAAAAAATTCCACAGAGACATATTCCGCAGACCCGCAGCATCATGGGTACTTCATCACCCTGAAACATGTTTATATGTCTCACGTAGACATCACAGCTGCACTCTTCCTGGCCAGGAATAGAAGCAGGACATTTGGCAAATCACTACAGGACTTGTGCAGAATATATATATTTTAACCCAGGCTCAATGGAAAAACGTGCCTGTGGACATTTCTGAAAAATTATATTATGCTGCTTCTTGCACATTTAGTGACACTATTAAAGTGGAAAATGGCCAAATGAGTGGCGTTACAAGCAATTTGGAAATGAAATGTCTGTTGGTGCTAAAAGGTTATTTCTCCATTGTGCTTGAAACTAATGTTCTCCCTAAACTCTACCGATAGTCTTAAAAAAATCTATAATAAGATCAATACACATTTCCTGAAACATCCATGCCAGTTAGCTTGTTTCTACAAAGCCTTTAAGTATTTTGTTGTTTCATGGGACTCGCACCCAAGCTTTATACATCACTGTACAAGTGTAATGCTGTATGTGAGCTACTAAGCAAGCTTGTCAGAAAAGTCATACATATAGAGCTGTGTTAAGAATATGTTACTGAACAATTTGATCCTTTGCAGGGAAGTTTTTTGAAAGGCGAAATGACCAATCATGATGCTGAAACTGCCATTTTTGTCTGACAAACAAACTAGAGAGAAGAGAAAATTAACAACGGTGTGCTTAACAATATGGTGTGTATTGACATCTTTCTGCAGTTGAAACAGGACACCTTCTGATGTTAATTCATATTTATTTCATACTATAACTAGTAAAGAGGAAGAGATGATTAGTTCACTGCCGTTTGAACTGAGGCACTACAGCAATCTATCACAACACATTAAAAAGTCACAAAATGCTATTTATTGTTTGAATGTCTTAAAAAAAAGACACAATTTGAAAGTTGACACTTTGTTTCATACCTAAAGTAACCTGCTCTGTCTTGTCAGCTTCCCCTTTTTTTCTCCGTGATGTATTTTTCACAGTGTGAGTACATGATGTGTGGCGTGAGAGGACCCTGGCTTGTTGGATATAACAGTAATGAAGGGGGGCGAGGCTTTGTGAAGGGTCAATTATGCACTATGATAAAAGTGTTTCAGGTCATAAGATAGTATTGTTCTATAGGAACCAAACACAAATATGTCTTTATTAATCTGTTTTACCTTGTGATCATAATTTAAACCGGAAACACCCTATTTTCCAGTCTGTATTTTCTCTCTTTATAACAAAATGCACATACATTTTGACAGAGGTTAAAAGGTGAAGCTCACAGTTTCAGCTGGTTGATAGTTTAATCTGACCTGTTTGCCAGCTGTACTGATCTGATCCTAAGAGAACTAAAACAAGGCCAGAGAATCTAAATATAGACCCTGCCTTTCACAGTATTATTAGGCTTGACCTACGAATGGCTGGGTCTTTTTGTAAACATTCTTTTGGGCTGCTGCCCTTCATAAATATGCAACATAACCATTCATAACCCTCATGGGGTTGTTCGTAGCAAAATAACATGTTGACAGTTTCAAAAGCAATTCATATTTCGTAGTATTTGCGTACATGTTGTATTTTTAAGATTACATTAGGGAACATCCTGAAAACGTCTGTATCGGGAACTCTGCTTGAAGGTAAATAATCAGCATGTTGTTTTTGGACATTACAATTCTTTCCTTACGCCTAGTGGAATGAACAACCCTGGATGTGATAGTATTATTATATGCTTTAATAGCAGAATACTCATGAAAGAGATCCTAAGAGACTACACTGTTCATCTGTTGCCTGTGAATGTGTTCCTCGTGGCAAGATTTAGCAGCAACATGAGAGGAAAGCGTGAGGCAATGTGACAGGCTTACCGATATTTTAAGAGCACCTGAGGATGGAAATGTAATAATGCCTGCTATACATTCGATGCCAAACAGGTTTAATTTACAGTTGTAGCGGGAAGGCTGCTGTTTTAGCGTCACGCAGCGGCGTGGCTATTTTTGGCGCACTGAATGCCTATATATAGCATAGTTTTAAGGTCATCTGGGTCACGTTCGCCAGTGTCATCTCAACATAAACAGGAGATGGGTGGCTAAAAGGGATTGTGAGTAATCTTTCCTGTCTCACTAAATATGAAACTGTTTGAGCCTGGTAATTATCCCGGGGGATGGGGTTATTATTCTCCATCTCTAAAACAGCTTGGCCTGAAAAAACACGAATGAGGTTAAGCTCTCTCTTGCTTTCTCAATGTCAGTCTATTTTCTTATTTACATGAGACATCATCAAACACAGATTGTTTATTATATTTGACCTAAATTGATCATACCCCTCAGAGGGGAGAAAAATATTTAATTATCATTCCAAATGTTTTAATCGCAAACATGATATTCCAGAGTAGATTGTATACAAGTAACAGAAATATAAAGAAAATCTGAGGCTCTCGTGAAGTTTTGCTCAGTGTAAATGAGTGATCAGACAAGAGCTTGTTTTCTGATTTTTATTTCAGTTCATCAATCACACAACTCAGAGAGATTTTTTTTTTTTACTGATTTATTTATCGATCCCACAAAGTTTATAATCACCACTAATTATTATTAACTATGATTGCAATAAAGATAGTAACTACATAGATTAAAAACAAATAAATAACATAGAAATATCACATGTAGGGAGAAGTTTTGAATTATTCAAAGTGGTCCTAATAGATATATACTGTCTAATATGTTACTTTTCAGTAAAACCAAAAACGTATGGTTTCAAAACTTTTTGCTACTTTCAAAACTGTAGTGACCAAATGGTCTGGGATGCTCAGAAGTTAGAGAGAGCCTTTAAGTGGCACTCGTTCCTGGCAGCCTTTGTTTGGTGGTGTTGAATTCTGGAAGGACAATCTCACAAATATAACAATCAGTATGACGCCTGTAAACAAGAACATAAAATGTGATTGCAGGAACTGCAAATTGTGTTATCCTCTTCCGTTTCCAATCATTTCAGGATGTTCTGAACGAGCTGTGTACGTGTCTCACCTATTACTCCCAGAGTTCCGAGCAGGATGCCCACTGTTGACTGAATAGTGGGCATGCCCTGAAGCTGTTTTGGTGCTGTTCTACAGTTCCCCCTCACGTTGCATGGGCAAACCGTCACTGTGAGAGAAACAACGACCATTGAGCTCTTTTTAAATGCATTAGAGGGGCAATGGTTGCACACAGGAAAATAGGACATATTTATGGAGGACTAGGTGAGGGTGATTGCATCGGTGAGGTCTCGTGGGAATCTAGCATAAGTGTCACACAAGATGAGACCGTGACAGGGAACGAGAGAGGAGCCATGCACCTGTGGCCATGCCATGCATCACTGGAGACTGTGTGAACAGGACACTTTAAGAGAGAATCTAATAAGCCAATGAATGCGAATGCGTGACAAAGCAGAAACAAAAACACACAGCATAATAATTATTTATTCTGTAATTAGAATAACACTGCTTGTTGTTTTGGGTGTGCGGTGTTAAAAATAACTAATTGATAATTTTGTAACAGAAAATAAATAAAACTCATTTGATTAATTTGTATATTCATTAAAATTAATAGAAAAAAGTGGCCTAAGCTTACAATGACAATAAGCAACAGTATAACATTTATTAAGTTGAGTCAAATTGATTGTGAAAGTTGATTAAACTTAAACTGACTTAGGAAGTTGTTTTATGCCATGACTTTTTTATCATATTATTACCTGCACCGAGCCCAAATCAATAACTAACGACCATTTCTACAGCCATTGCAAAGATACAGCAGAGAAAGATCGAGAGCGTCTATTTACCTCAGCAGCAAGCAGTCTTGCATCTGCAGCGCTTATTTTGATCTTTAACGTTAGATCTTTCGTATTCTTGGAACAAAATTAATGCTTAAGGTTGATTCAGTATTCAGTGCTACTCTTAATGAAACAAAAAAAAAATCCCACACAACATCAGTATAAGTAGCTTATATTAAACATAAAACTTTTATTAACTGACTGAAAAAAACATACCCGCGTTGTAACAAATAAATAAAAGGTATTTGGATTTCCCCCTTACTTCAAACGAATGCTTATTGGCTCATTATTGTTATTATTAATAAAAAAAAGTCTATAGCCTACAATGACAAATTCACTTAGGCCCATATTAAACTTTGAACTTTTATTAACAATATGAATAAGGGAAATATGTTTTACCCGCATTGTAACGCAAATAAATATATATTTTTTTGATTTCCCCTTTCTTTAAAATGATCATAGTTTGTGGTTCATTATTAGCCTATTAATTAAATCACATCAGCCATAAAATATTACAATGGCAAATTCGCATAGGCCTATATTAAACATCTAACTTTTATTAACAAAATGAATAAGACAGATATAGCTTACTTGCGTTGTACAAGGTCTTTTCTCTCTTTTAAAACAAATGTGTTGTGTTCATTGTTTTATTTTTATATTTATGAAAACAGAAACAATAAAGAAAAACTCGCTTATATTAATTGAAATGATGAAAATTATTAACAAAAATTGCGCTTTTGGATCATAGTGTCTCGCATCACTCTTGTCACGTGACCCCCCTTTATTTCTCAGCCCCCCTGCTCAAAATACGTTCCTGTGGCTATGCTCACAGTCACATCAGTAAATTTTATGAGACAAAAATTTAATTATCCCATTATTACAGATACTGAGTGACATTAGTGCTAAATTATTTGTTTCACAAATATCCTCAGAACAGTCATTAAGCTTATTTGTAATTTTTTAATAGCATGACTCTGCTTGCTTTATCATGGAAATGTGGCTTAATTGCGTTCTTTATGTGTCGGGGGAACATTAGATGAGAGATCTAAATTTAAAAATGTAATTTGTGACGTCCAGTAAACATTACAGTCTCCAGTGAGCCCATTTAACACTTTGTTCAGACAGCTAGTGAAAGCAATGTATGCATGTAATGAAATGACGCATGGTTTCGTTCTTTACGTAAACATGCTCTCTTTTCATTCATTCAGTTCTATGTTAGTCCCTGTGCGTTAACGTTACCTGGCAGATTGATGAATGTGCTTCTGGGTGGAGAGCTGCTGTCTGAGATGGTAAAGGGTACAATGTAAACCTCTGGAGGCAGGTATGGGACATTCAAAGACAGGTTGGTGTGAGTGTCTGTGGAAAGAAATTAGATCCCAGCTTACATTTCCATGAAAGATTAGTCATAAAGAACACTGTTATTGCTCTGTTGGCTTGACAACATATCAATATAAGCAATGCAGTAAAATATGCTAGTAGCCAAGTTAGTAGCCCCAATGTTAATAAAACATGCTAGCTAGCAACGTGCCAATAATGGGTTAAAACATGTTAGCAACATGCTAAAATGCTAGAAATGTGCTAAAACAGCTAAACAATTTGCTATAACATTCCAATAATGTGTTACAATCTGTTAGTAACATACTAAGACAATGCTAGCAGCATGCTAAATATTGCATTCAATGTCAAGGTCGCTGTATAACATCTAAATATCCATCATACTTTAAACTGTTAAACTTTCAGATGAGGCTATGTCAAGCCAGCATCAAAAGTCTGTACACATATGCATTTTCTCTAGTTATGAATATGAGTTATAATATTTACCCTTGACATGAACAAAAAATATTAGGTGACAGAACATTAAGCTAAGTCAAGCAGTCAAGTGTAATGCTGCTGAGTAAGTCTTGTGGAAAAACTCCTCACTCTACCCAATCAGGATCTGGCCTTGTGACGCAAAAGCAGGAACTCAGTTCAGTAAACAAGGGGCTGCTATCAGTCTCTGCTCACTCTTATCAATGGTCCAAGAAGCCCCACTAGTGTCATTTACACTAGAGTCCTTTAATGTGCTAGTCAACAGGGGACTAAAGGGGTCACCTGTACTAAACTAGTACAGGATTATCTCTCACAGGTATCTCTCCTGTCAGAGGTGGCCGATATGTTGCCCAAGGCCTCCACACCAAAAGCTTTCTGGTGGAAGCACTTAAAGAAATGTATTCTGCACAATATAGACAGAACACTACAACTATCTATTGGGCCTATTCATAGTTTTCATTCACGTGACTGGCATGGAGGCTGTGAATACTGCAGCACAAGTGTGTCATTTTTCTAATTTGTTTCAAGCCTTGAATATTTAGATCACCTCTCAAATGAATAAAAACAAATATATATGATCAGACCTCAAATGTTTGTGCATGTGTAATCCATATACAGCACCAGCCAGAATTTCAAATCACAAAAACTGTTGGACATACCGAAACTCTTAAAATGAAAAACACTTAAAGATGAGATTTTGAAAATATCAAATTCTGTGTTTGTGAATGTCAAAATCAATGTTTGAAAATGTCAAATTCACCTTACTGATGATGGATACTAAATACAGGCAAGCAGATTATTCTTATTTGCAATTTTGTATCTTTATTTTTTAAAACCTTAATTCAAATACAGCTCAAATTCAGGAACTGAACTCCATCAGACATTAAAGATGTGCATCGGCTTGTGTCATGAGTGGACACACAATGTTCAGGGTCAAATATAAATTGAGACCTACAGACGCCAGAATACGTCATCCCTCACCATCATTCTCAACACGCCTTCATGATGGAGCATGTAAAGCTGGATGACTAAAAACAAAGAAGAGAGAGAGAGGTGTGGAAAAAAAGAAACTCACTGTTGGATGTCTAAAGATCAATTAGATGAAAAGTCAATGAAAGTACACTTTTAGCCTCTCAACCAACCGGCCCCAGCTGTGAGATCATATAAATTAAGGCAACATAATTACCCCATGTCACTAGAGGGGGCCTTTTTATTCTATAACAACAAGGCAAAAAGTTAAATTGAGAATTACTTAAGCCTGGCTCACACTGTGCGATTTTGGCCACGATTTGGTCGTCTGAGACAAGTTTTTAAAATCCGAAAAGATTCCTATAATCCAAGGCTAAAATCTGTAGTCTTTGATCGCCGGTTTGACATGTTCACCAACAACCTCCGACGAAATTCTGGCAGTGTCAGAAGATTTGGCACACAGTCCTGCAGTGTGACTACCCCTACAATGAATGTCCGAAAAAATTCCGGACTAGTTTCTAACGTTTTCTCCCATTTTTAACTTATCTTGACTGTCGTCTGACATTAATGACAAATGCGATCCCATAGTGTGACATGATCATCATGTTCATACAGTCTGACAAGTACTAAAGAAATAAAAAATTGCAGAGTGTGAGCCCGGCTTAAGCCACAGACCGAGAGGAAAAAGTTGAGCATGAAAGAAAAGGTGTGAATAACAGAATCAAAATCTATTTGATTCTGGTCCATGACTCAGATGCTGCAACTAAGTCAACCTGCTCACCGGCATGAGCTTGGCACACTAATGATGCCTGAAGCTATCGGGAAAGAGCCATTACGCTTATTACATCCAACACAGATTCGTCTGAAGACACTAGACATGGAGGGCAATTTCCTTCTTTGTCAGTACGTTCTTTTCCCCAGACCTGCACTGTGTGTGATTCAGCAGGTGGAAAGCATTACACCCAGTTCTGATGACGTCTCAATTTGCCTGCATGGATGTTACAGCCACAGAACAGCAGTTTTGTTCTTTTCAAATCTCTAATTTTATCCACATTGACGTCATTGCTAGAGGTCGTCAACATAACAGGCATGTCAGCGCTATTGTGATTATAGAAGGTTTGGGCCAGTTAAGATTGTCTGACATGTATTTTTTAAATGACTGACAGACAAATAGATGTTTAAATATGGGTTATGTAGTTCTTGGGTGATAGGGGAGATTTGTCACTTCACATTCAACTTATTCAATATGTAGAGGGGCTGGAAGTGGGTAAAGAAAGAGACAAACCATTGATGGGAGTGAGCTTCCAGTTGCGGTGAACAGTGGCATCACTGCGGAGGGAGAAGTTGAGCCTTCCTCCATGCTGGGGCCCATCGCTGTCCCGAGAGGCCAACACCAGAGCCTGATCCTCCCAGTGAGGTGTGCACAGGTACTTCCAGGAGTAATCGCCCACCAGAACTGGGCTGTTGTCATTTACATCCAAAATGTGCACTGTTACCAGCGTGGAGGCTGACAAAGAGGAGTTACCTGAAGGCAGAAGAGGTGGCCCAACATATTAATAATTTTTATCCAGAGCTGTATTAAGTGTGCATTTAGTATGTGTATTTCAGTATGTTGCTGTTTGGAAACTCTTACATGGATAGCTCACTCAAAAATGAAGACATTTTGAAGAATGTCAGTAAACAAAAAGTTTTGGTGAGCATTAACTTCCACTGTATGCACAACAAGAGACTTAGGTTTTTTCAAAATATATTCTGTTTCAGATAAAGAAAGTCATAAATGCTTGGACTGCCATAAGGGTGAGTAAATTATGACAAAATTTCATTTTGGGTGAACTGTCCTTTTAGAATCCATACTATTTTCCATGTCTTAAATGCTTTATTATACTTTGCTCAGCTGATCAAGCCATGCATTATTAATATACTGTCGTATAAGTTGTATAAAAAATATACAACTTCAGCCATTGTATGAATAAGCTGCTGCTTGTACTGTTTCTTTGCTATCTTCACTGCAGGAGATGTTTTAAAACAGACATTAACCTGAGGCTAAATACGCAGTCTGCATTTAACCAAGAGAGCGCTACAGTATTATAAAACATTTAAAAACTGATTTGAAAAGGAATATCCAACTTACATATTTATCTTGCAAATAACAACTCTTACTGCCAGAATCACAACAGATGAAAAACTCCATAGACTACATGATTTTACAAACTGCACGCAAGAGGGAGGAGAAAAAAGATCAAGGATAAAATACTAGCGAGCCACCAGCAAACTAATAAATACAACTGCAACTAATTTCAGATGAACTTCTTTAACTGAGTGTTTGCATTTTAAGCCTGTCCTGCAAAAAACGTTTATATAGTCATACTTTATGTATTAACGTAGTTTGTTATGACACCTATATAGCAAAGACAAGAATATATTGACCTGAATTTTAGCCTCTTATCTATAGAATTGCTTAACTTAAATTTGTATTTTTGTTAACATTTTTTAAATAGGATTTAATATAATTTAGTTTGAGATGATCAATAATTGGCAGATCTCCTGTGGTACTGGCTGATGGATCCCCTGTTGAAGCCCCTTCACTAACGAATGACCCATAAATGACTTGCAAGTTAAAGACCAGACCTTAAAGGATTTCTCTGTCAAAATTCAGTCTCTTAATCAAGTTTGTTGTTCATTGACTATTATAATTATGTCATCCATGGGTTTATCTCCCCCAAAATTGTAAACATTGAACTTCCACTGCTCAGATTTGTAAACCTTTTTCCAGCCTAATCTGAAATGAAAGATTGGGGCATAAGCTACTGTTGCAGGCAGGCGATGTTTAGCCAGTGTGATGCGTTATATGGGAAAACAAATTCAGATTTGCTTAAAGAAATGCAAGTCAAAATGTGTAGATTTGCTAAATATACAGAGATAGATATCATAGTAAAACAAGGATAAACATTTGGCGGTGCTTTTAAAAGTTAAGTTAAATGGAAAGTTTGGGTTTCAATAAAAAGGCGAACTTGTAAAGTTTCTTCTTAACAGGTGAGCTCAATTTATGTTTTTGGCACACGTTAGCTGTTTAATAAACAAGATATTTTAAGCATAAGAATACTCCTTGCTTTATTTTTGTAACTACGCAATAAACTAGTAGTGCAGAAACTACATACTTCACCTTTAACTATGAAAATGTCCTTTACCACAGGCAGTATATTGCAATAACCTATCAAGCATCACACTGAATAGATTTTGTGTGTGTATGTATGTATATATATATATATATATATATATATATATATATATATATATATATATATATATATATATATATATATATATGTGTATGTATATATAAAATAAATAAAATATTTAAGCACAAAATGATCTGAAAAGCATGTAGCATAATTTCCTTCCTACCCTTTCTGTCTGTTTTTATGCATCTCTTTCAGCAGCTCAGAGTAAAATACAATTCCTTGAAGGTCAAAAGCTCTCAGATACCAAGGTATATTATTTTTGTCTATCATCTATAGTTTCTTTATTCCTCCGCTTATTCCTCCCTCTCATTTTCGACCCTGCTTCAACACTCAAGACTACGCAAGACAGGGAGTTGTGAGTCATATCTCTTGTTCTCATCTCATCTCTCTCCTTTTTTCTCCCCGTAAACATCTGTGACTGAGCATTCAGGACTGGACTGATTTTTCATCTGAGAGTGCTGATGGGGGCAGAAGGTAATTGGAGGGTGAACCGTGTGACCTTCACACCTCAAATCTTTGATCTGCGCCCTACGTTCAGGTGCGGAGGAAAGATGTGGAGTACTATACCACACACACATCGCTCACACACCGAATCATCTCAGCCGGTGACTCATTCACTGCTAGTTACAATGTCTGAGATTTCTCTCGCGGCGTGTGGATGTGGTCCAGAAGTTTAAATGAGATTTGATACTGAAAAGAGCTTGTCACAGCGTTTTGAAATGTCAAGTGTCTCGGCAGCTCTGATGATTCTGAAAGAGAGAAAGCTGAGGGATGTTGATTTTGCCCAGATGGCTCGCATTGATAGCATCTTCTTCTTGTACTTGCTCTATATAATAACTTCAGTTTGATGGACATGTTTATTCAAACAAACAACATGAATTGACAGCCATCCACAGTGAATGCCCAGCAAGAAGAGGGGGTAAAATATATCTTACGCCCATCTTCAGCCACCACCTCCATGGTGTAGGTGCTGTTCTCCTCTCTGTCCAAAGCCTGGACCGTCTTGAGCTCTCCTGAGTACTTCCCAATGGAGAAGTATTTCTTAGTGTCTCCTCTCAGTGAATACCTGAGGAAACAACAGTGAGAATTTGAATTTATATATCATTGTCTGTCTGGTTACATTGTCATTGACTTGTCTGTTTACATTGTCATTGACTGTTTTCCAATTATAACAATATGGATTATAATACAAAAAAGGATGTCTTTGGGGGGAAAAAAGGGTTACAGAAATGTTAATGCTAACCAAAAAATAAAAATAAATGGGTACTTTTATTCAGCAAGGATGCATTAAAGTAATCAAAAGTGACAGTAGAGACTTGTTATGTAAGTTTTTATTTAAAAAATTATGTTATTTCTGTTCCTCAAAGAATCCTGAAACCAATTATTTTAAATTGTAATAATATTTTACAGCATTACTGTTTTTACTGTATTTTAGGTCAAGATTCAAATTCTTTTCCATCTTCCAATGGAAAATGTATGATTGAAACCTATATGAACAAGTAACTATTCTTGAGGGAGTCCACTGAAATCACACAGATGCCTTTCATGTTATGCACTACTTCCACTGCTGTCTAGTCAATGAACCAGAATCAGTCATGTCAGGTACATTAAATTATGTGGCAACATCTGAACGTCAGGATAACACCTGCTCGTACATCGTGTACAATCTACAACCTGAACAGACCATAGTAATTGACAATGACAATAAGTCACATTCAATATATTAAATCATGCTTCAGCACGTTTACATTTAGGTGTACACTTCTGGACTAAGAGTCAAGTTTTAGTTTTTAAGCAAATAGTGAATTTCCCCCGTGTGGTTTAGATTTTGAGAATGTGGTATTTGTGTCAATTGAGATTTATTCATTTGTGGAATCTCTCATAGATTATTAATGAAAAGGACAGCTGGAACATGTTGCAGGGTGAAATACATGTTTAAATGAGTGAAATAAAACCTTACCTGATTGGATGAGAGTCAGGGTCATAACCTCTGATTGTGGCAATAACCCGTCCTGGCTCCTCCCCTTCTCTGACAGTGACTTCATAATGACTTTGAGACAAAACGGGCCCTTCATTGATGTCATCGATAAAAATGGTGACAGTTGCTGTGGATGCTGGTCCGTATCTGCCTCGGACCAGAGCCACTGGGTTCTGAGCGCTCAGCACCAGTATGTACTCATTCTCCCGCTCAAAGTCCAGCACCTGCACACAAATGAACACACTGTTAGTACAGTATTTAATTTTTTTATGCATGGAGGATGGCTTCAAGAGAAAATAATGGCACTCTGTAATTAAAAAAAGAACACACAAAGCAGTGCTCTGATTTTCACAGACAGTTCTCTTCATAATCTGTACCAGCACACTAGACCAGGACAAAATCACACCATTTGAGAGTGTCTTACTAGTCATCACAATGTGTCAAACTGCATTTCTGAAGGTAAAATGTGTTCAAATCAGGCTCCGAATGACCCATTGTATGCTCTGATGTTATTCATCCAACTGAAGGTCAGATATTTATGTGGATGCGCACAAGCTGCTGACATCACTCTGACTCTATACACTGGGCTGTCTTCCAGGAAAACAGGGCTGCAATACAAAAGGTAACAGAATGCAGATAAATGTCGATCTGAGAGTGGGCGGTAATGACACGCCATTACCAATGTCAAAACACTCTTTGTTTGTCCATACCTGTAATTGTCAACTTAATTCTCAAGGCTTCACCTTTAAAGCATGTTTGTTGAAATTGTCAGTGGTAGTGCAAATGCTGAATTTGAGTTTATGTTCCCAGAAAGGAGAAAATTAGCTACTGACTGGAAATAAACAGCATTGCCATTTTTTCCACTAGTAATATTACATCCAAACTTCACTTAATGGAATTAATTAAGTCACTTAATTCACTTGTATTTTAAAGACCAGAGGATTCTGACCAGACCCTGAAGTTCTGCCATTCTTAGCCCTTATTCCAGATGTTATCTCAGCCAACCAATCAGTCAACCACAACAACAGTGTCCTGTACAACTAGGATCTAATCAAATGGCAACCAGAAAACTGGTAGTAGTGTTTGATGAGCACTTCATTGGCCACTTCTCCACAAACACACAACCTTGCAAGTTCAACTTTATGACATCAGGAAAAAGAGACCCTTCTTGTAATGTTCCTTTGACCAATTCAGTTTAAGAAGCTCTAATTAAGAATACAATACATCTACTTAATTTCTGAGCCACAGAACAACAACAGAGAGAGTTGTGCAGAGTAATCGAGAACACATATGAACACACGGTAAAACAAATGGCTCAGTTCGTTGACTTATAAGTAAATATAAGGATTCAGAAACCCAACTCATCTGCCAGCTTGCAATCTGACAAAACACGAATAAAAGATGTCAGGATTGGATCAAACTATCGTATATCCCATATAGAGTGGCGAGAGTCAAGATCAAGGCAACCAGTGACACTAATCAGTGGAACAACTGCCTCACCTGAAGGGAATGTGGGTCACAGTGTGGATCAGGCCTTGAGCCCTGGATGAATGGCCTTCTAAACAATGACCTCAAAAAGTATTTAAAAATAAGCCCCACATAATATGTATAAATTTAACTGTGTCTGATCAAACCAAGTGGTATTTGAAAACAAATGATGCTAGACGTTTTCTGGTAATTTATTTACATAAGCCATTTTAACCAACTGGGCAATTTTTTACTGCATTATTAGTTCACACCGGTGTTCGTTTTTGAACAGTATGTAAACTCTTTGAGAAATATTTAGTTTGAAAAGTAGTGTCTGAACTCTTGATGGTGGTGAACAACTTAACACTTAAACCTCATCTTGTACTTAACATTACCTATAAAAATACCATCTAGTATAAATAAAACTGTTCAGTGAAGGTAAACACAGAGATAATTATAGTAACTCAAGAGTATGAACAATCATACATTTTGACGATTTGACGATGAGCATCTGCAGTGTCAGTCCCATTCTGTAAGCACTTCACAAAACTGCATGTGGCTGACTTGGATGTGTTTAGACGTTTCCGACAGAACATCAATTTCAGTTTACAGACTAAAAGTTGTATAAACAAAGAACAATCTCATTATGTCAGGGTGATAATTCAAGATTTTTTCCCTAATTCGGTGAAAAACAACAGACCACTGAGAGTTATTTTTTTTACATCCTAAGCTTTTCCCAACCCCTTTATTGAAATGTGTGCTTGTGCTTTAAAAGTGCATTCTTTAAAACAAGTGCAACTTGGTTTAATGTTTGTATGTATGACTGACAATAGTATTGGACCAAAAACGATACCTTATCAAGGATGAGGGCAGCTTCATTGGTCTGTCTGTCAGTCACTAGAGTGAAAACCTCCTCCTCGTTCCCAGATTCAAGTCTGTAGTCCACCTGCCAGCTGTCTCCACCCCACTCATCTGCATCCCATGCTGACGCTACAGTGACTGTGGTGCCCACTGAGGAGTCCTCAGCCAGGTGGAAGGGTCCATACTAGAGAGAGAGAAATGAATGAACGATTTTGGTAACACTTTATTTAAGGACCAATTCTCACTATTACATTGCTTGTTAACATCCATATAACAAGCATATTGACTGTTTATTAGTACCTTTAAAGCACATATTGATGCCTTATTCTACATGACAATATTTCGGATCCCTTCCTACCCAATACCTAAACTTAACAACTACCTTACTAACTATTAATAAGCAGCAAATTAGGATTTTGTTTTTTGTTGTTGAGGCAAAACTCTTAGTTAATAGTGAATATGTGTTCCCTAATGTAAAATGTAAAATGGAGAATAAAGAAATAATTAAAAAGTGTGTGATTAGAAAATAGAATATTTGTGACAACTTTATGGTCAGAGCCTTTAAATAATATTTAGGATTCTAAGGCAAAACACAATGAACAATGAATGTCTGCATAAAATGTGTAATTTTTGAGTGTTCTCCAGTTTAGATAAACATAACATTTAATGCGATAAAACATTACATAAACACTACTGTTAAAATGTTGGGGTCAGTAAGGTTTTCTAAAAAAAAAAAAAAAAAAAAATATATATTTAGAACAAAAATAACTAAATAAATAAATCTGCAATCATTTACTTACCATCAAGTTGTTTCAAGATTCTTCAAAATATCTTCTTCTTTGCATTAAACACATTAAATAAATTCAGGTAATACTTTATAATAACTGCACACTATGAATCATCAGTTACATAGTCAATTCATCCCTTATAAAGCATTGTTCCAACATTAATATGCATTAGTAAGCAGTTTATAAACACAGCTGTACATGTTTTGTTCTTGAGCATATCTATAATGTTTAATAATTGTATTGTCAAACTTTAAGATCAATTTATAATTTCTAAATTATTACGTTATTTACAAACCAGTTATTTAGGAGTTGTCAGTGGTTCATAAGTTCATTTAGAAAGTGTAAGTAAATGATTAATAAACTATTTAAATGTACATTTAAAATCAGTGTATAGTTGCTCAGTGTGTTAATAAATGCTTTATTAACAGATATCCCTGCTGTAATTCATGATTAAGTCAGGTAGTTATAAAATATTTAGTAGTTACCAGCCATCTATTTTTGTGAGCTCATCTAAAGTGAGGACTATTTATACCTTGTTAAGCATTTACAAAGCAGATTTAAAGGATCATTTATCTCTCAAACAAACACAACACAGAGGGATACAGAACCCAGAAATATATTTTCAAGACGCAAAAAAATTTACTGTACAACTGTACACTTGATAAAAAATGTAAAATAAACATCTGCAATTTCATTGAAAAAATAAATAAATTAAAGTGTACAGTTTCATTCTTTTGCATCTTGAAATAAATATTTCTGAGCTATGTATCCCTGTGTTGTGTTTATTTTTTTTCTGTTAGTAAGATGAATGATCCTTTAAATCTCCTTTATAATAGAGATGTTTCTAAATAAAGAACAAGTCATTTATAGCTAAACTGCTTACTAAGGACTATTAATGTTGGGACAATGCTTTATAAAGGATGAACTGACTATTTACTAATGCTTACCTAATGATACATAGCGTGCAGTTATTATAAAGTGTTACTGAAATTCATACAGATTTTATAGAGTAAATGATGATAGAATTTTCATTTTTGTGTGAAATATCCCTTTACCTTGATCATAAGTAACAGAAAATACATTTATATATTTTAAAATAAATTCTGTTCTGAGAATCCTGAAGAAGATGTATCACAGTGTCCACAAATAATAAGCAGCATAACTGTTTTCAACAATAATAATAATAATAATACGGACCCAATAGCTCTGGGCCCCCTGCACTCAGTCCCACTTTTTCACACAATAGCTGTCAGTGGAGAAAGATGCTTTCTGAATTCAGATGGTGTAGTTACAACATCTATCAGCAGAAGCTAACAACACCTAACTAGACAACCTCGGCCACTTGGCATAGTGTTGCTGACATTGATAACTTCAGAGTCTAACAACCAAGGACTGTCAACACACCCCCAGCACTTCCCAACTAAACTCATGTCAGACAGACATGACCTTCTAAAAATTGTTTACTTTAAGAGAGAGTGAAATAAAAATAAGGAAAGTGTCTCGCTTAGAGAGTAGAAAATGTGTGTTTATGTGTATTTCTGCAAACAATGCTGTTCATTAATGTAAGTCCAGCACCATTCATCAAAACATCATTCCTCTAAGAAGTTTTGGCTGCATCCTAGTGCCTAAAACTCATTGTCAACTAAATTAGGGGAGACATAATGAAAACACAGAGAGCTTTATGGATGTTTCCAGAATGCAGAAAAGGGCATGTCTTCCTCTTCTTTCAAAGCGGATCTAAATATACACGCTGAATTCAAGCCAGCGCTGCTTTTTCACCCCTCCACTTCTGCTGCCCTCCATCTTCACACCAGCACTCTGTCTGCACCCACGTACATCTCCTGTATTATTCACAACACGTAGGCGTAAACACGCCGGGTATTTTCCAGAAATCAGGGACCACTGCCTGTCTCCATCCTGCATCTGCTCTCCATCTCTCCCTTTGCTCATCTCTTCTCGTCACTGTAGTCAGTGAGCATCTCACTGTTTATTATTCAACTCGGCCGCATCAGTGAACAAAGATGATGACATAAGAAAGGCGCTTAAGGCTGTTCTACATATGCGCTCATGCACCATAAATAGATAGTGCTACAAATTAGTAAGAGGTCATATTTAGAACATCACCTCAGGATAATAAATTTTTCCAAAAATAGGAGAATCGTATATGTTATGCAAACATTTGATCGTATGCTCGACAATAACATCACAGCACAGTTTATTATATTTGATTTGTTTACTCAATGCAATTTTGTACTCATATTAATATTCTGGCCAATATAGATAAGGTGAAAAATAATGTTATTATTCTGGTTGATAATAAAAAAATATTCTATAATTTATATTTATAACTTTTCTATAAACTAAAACTGATATTACATGTCTGCACTATTTTGTCAAAAAAGAGAAACCTAAAAACTTTAAATGCCACAAGTGATTTTGTTTGGTTATGGTCAATTTGACAATTAACTATTATATTAATTGACTTTATAAATGTAAAGACCAAAAGACGTTACCTTCGCCATCACACATTCACTCAAAAATGAAAATACTTTCATGATTTACTCACCTTTATGTGTCATTCCAAATAAAAAAATGCACATGTGGAACATAAAAGAAGATATTTTGAAGTATTATGGTAGGAGAAGAATACTGGTAAACAAACATTTGTACTGTAAATACAATAGAAGTCAATGGGAACCTAAATTGTTGCCAACATTCTTCAAAACAAATGTTCTTTTGTGTTCTGCAGAAGAAAGTAATGCATCCAGGTTGAAATGAGGGTGAGAATCTTGAGTTTTGGGTGAACTATGCCTTCAATCTAAATATTAAAACTGAGAAAGTATCCGATATCAACTGATACAAATAAATAAAAAATGTATAATATAAAGTTGGCTGATAATTGAAATTATATGCATCATTCATTCCTAAATGTAATATATTTTCAGGTACAGATCTGATACCTTGAATATAACAATTTTGAAAATAAAATAAACAAATAACTCTGTTAGTAGAGACAATACTCTGCTTTTCAACAGTGCAAGACGTAATACAATTGAATGAAAAATGGCTTGTAGGCAAGCAATGCAGAGTTCATCTGAATAAACTTAATTGGTGTCATCCAATTATAGCCGTGAACGTTGTCCATTTGCTGTGCTCAAAACTAAAAAAATAAACACTCCCAGCTAAATTATTACATGTCCATAAGCCTGAGATTAAACCATGGATTCCCCCTGAAAGCTCTTTATCTAATCTGTCTCTGTAAATCACATTTTCTAGAACACAGGTCTTGTACACACACACACACACACACACACACACACACACACTAAAATATAAAGAGAAATAAGGAGGGAAAAATGGAGGTGACAGGGAAAATATCAACAGGGTCTAAAGGCAATTGATCTCAACCACAAAACTGAAAATACTATATAACAGAGACATAGCAGTAGTGCAGAGTCCATACCTCATGATGGGAAAAGATTGGTGGGTTATTGTTTTCATCCAGAACTTTGACTAAGACAGTGCAGGAGCTGTTTAGTCCTGAGAAACATATTGTTATAAAGTCAGAGAACATATTGATTATCCGTTAATAACAATATTGTTAGTTCTGTTGACTGCCTTTAATATCAAGTGACATAAAAAGTCTTGCAAGATCTCATGTTACTGTGCGACAGCATATCAGATTCTACATGGCATATTATTTATGTCAGCTGACACACTAGTCACACTTTGTGTGTGGAAAGAAGTGACATTTTGAGAGCCATTATTTGGGTCCATAAAATTACAGAGGACCAATTACAGAGATCAATTATAGCAGCTCGATCATGCTGCATAACTACGTAACTACCTCAAGTGTTATATGAAATTATGCTTGAGCATCACAATGTGAAATCTGAAAAAAAGGCATCTCTAATCAAACAAACCAATCAGAGAAAATTGCACAAAATGACCCCTTTTTAATTACATGGTGCCATTCTACTAGACTAATTTAGCATTGAGCAGTGTTGGGGATGTGTCGACCTTTAGCGTCCTCTGCCGTGATGGTGAGTGTGTACTGTGGAGCGGTGCCCTCCATGCTGTCCGCCTGCACTGTGATCACTCCCGAGTCCCGGTCCACTCGGAACAAATTCCGGGGAGTCTCAGGCATCTGGCCCACCAGCCGATAAAATATACGCACGTTATCAGTTTTCGGATCGTCGTTGTCAGCTGCTTGGACTGTGAGAATCTCTGTACCTGCGAGCAGAAGATCAAATCACTCCCTACACCTGCTTTGTTTTAGTATTTAAATAGCATTTATATAGTGTGTGCGTATGTGTGTTTAACCTTTAGTTGCAAGCTCCTTGACCACAGTGTGGTACTGCATCTGTGGGAAAGTGGGCCTATTGTCATTGGCGTCCCCCACCATCACTCGAAGCTCCACGGGCTTAGCAATCTCTCTGCCATCTGGCCTCTCTACCACTATGTCAATATGAAACTAAAAGGGGAAAAGGGATTCCTGTGAAGTCTCATTTGGAAATAAATCAGTATGGCCAGGAGTACATGATGAAAACAAATCATGCTCGCTCACTGAAATCCCAAATGTACTATGAATAGACAAAATGATTAAAAATAAAATAAGAATATATTCAAAATATGTTTGATTCTCTGTGTCTAAAACACCTGTTGGGTAGATCCATAGGCTTACTTATAAATTTGAGAATGTGAAAAAGTAACTAGTTTTCTGATGGCGAGGAATCTCATAAGCAGACATATTTACACTGGAACACTGGAATTTAAAGTCTTGAAATGTTCTGTTCAAGGTAGGGGCTGCTGTCTGTATGAAAGTGCAACTGAAGTCAAGCTCGTATTGTATTTGTGATCACCTTTAACAATATTGACAGTGATTAAAGTAAATATCAAAGATGGTGACATCCAAAATTGCAAAGTCTCATCACATGTGACATGACAACAGTTCAACTGAAGCGTTCCACATTAATTAATCAACAGAAGGTTTAAACGTTATACCTCAGTAAGGAGGGGATTTGAGTCACACACAGACCAAATAAACTGTCTGGAGTAGCTCTGATAAAGGACAGTGACTGGATTTAAACCTTCAGATAACACAAAGCTCATAGTTGCATCTCTGAATATTACCGGAACCATTTATGAAAAGCCACAACATGCCGCAGAGGGGCTCTCTCGCACTGTATAATGTAACAGACCACTGGTTATGAGTCTTGAAAATTTACTGGTGTGAGTTTAGTTATAGAATGAGGCTGTCACTAATTTGTGTGAATGCAACAATATTAATGACTCTAACACAGCACTGGTAACTGTATTCTTCTGTGTGTGAATGTGGTAGTTGGGGGAGTTACATAGATGGAGGAGTGAAGACATGTAACAACACAGTGTGATTAGTAACAAACAATTGGGATTTAGAATGGTATATTTAGGCGCACTATATATTTACTAGTTCTTTTAATCCTCAAGCATGACAAAGGATTTGGTGTGTTGTCAAAAACGTGCTTGAGTGCAGGACTCGGCTCAAGCATTAACATCCCAGCTGGACTACTTGATTAAATAAATAAATATAAATGGGTAAAAATTTTGCATCAATAAATAATACTGGAGTGTAAAAATACTGGAGTGTACTGGAGTGTAAAAAAACACCAGACTCTCATTCTTGTTCACGTATCATTTAAATATTTAAATAAGCAAAACAACAAAATTACATAAGAGTTTAACCATTGTACATTTGAGTTTCTCTTTTCATAACATTCAGACAGGGTTTTGCAGATTTAGTACTATAAAAGTGTGAAATACTTTTTAAATCTTTTACCTGGTCCTGTGTTTCTCTGTCCAGAGGAGCATTTAGGTAAATGATTCCTTCCCTGTTGATAGTGAAGAGCATTTCTGGAAACTCTCCCTCAAGACTATACTCAACTGGACTGCCACTCCACTTCACCTGCACACACACACACACACACACACACACACACACACACACACACACACACAAACACACAATATAACAATACATTTCACTATAGCTAACTTGAATGAACAAACGTGTATGCCCAAATGCTGATGTTAGATTCAAGATTGCTTTCTTTATGTGAGAAAGCCATTTGGCTGGTCTTTATGCACCAGCCAAATGGCTTAGACATCAGATTTAAACAACGATGAGATACAATGTTTGAGGAAAACCCTGCATGTTTAGGCACTGCTGATAAGTGCGGTGAGGCCGGCACCTGCCAAAACAAACCAGCTGCCCTCACGATGGAGGGATTTTCCACTGCGCTGCAACAAATGATGCAAACGGACCTGGTAAGGGTGTGGAAACGCACCGAAGAAGGAGAGGACCCTGTAGAGGGGAGACATGTGTATCTCCTCAATACCTCGCCCTCCAACCGTTTGTTATGGAGATGGCTCTCCAAACTCAAGCACTTTGTATACATCAGCGGCCCTCTCTAAAGATGACCTGCCCACACTGTTATGAACCATCAAGAGCAGAGCTTTGAAGAGATTAATGTGTGCCGTCCTGCTGTTCTAAAAATGGCGAGCACCAACTGAGGTGATGTCATCTATTTAGTTTCCAAGGCCTGTTTTTGACACAAGTGATATAATCATCTAAGGACAAGTCAGTTCAAGGCTTTGATGTTTAGTGCTGTGGACTGACAAGAGAGAGTGTTAACAGTTGAGTACACCCCTAACATTTTTGTAAATATTTTATTATATCTTTTCATGTGACAACACTGAAGAAATGACACTTTGCTACAATGTAAAGTAGTCAGTGTACAGCTTGTATAACAGTGTAAATTAGCTGTCCCCTCAAAATAGCTCAACACACAGCCATTAATGTCTAAACCGCTGGCCACAAAAGTGAGTACACCCCTAAGTAAAAATGTCAAAATTGGATCCAAAGTGTCAATATTTTGTGTGGCCATCATTATTTTCCAGCACTGCCTTAACCCTCTTGGGCATGGAGTTCACCAGAGCTTCACAGGTTGCTACTGGACTCCTCTTCCACTCCTCAATGACGACATCACGGATCTGGGGGATGTTAGAGACCTTGCGCTCCTCCATCTTCCGTTTGAGGATGCCCCACAGATGCTGAATAGGGGTTTAGGTCTGGAGACATGCTTGGCCAGTCCATCACATTTACCCTCAGCTATTTTAGCAAGGCAGTGGTCGTTATCATGTTGAAATAATGCCCTGCGGCCCAGTCTCCAAAGGGAGGGGATCATGCTCTGCTTCAGTATATTACATTATTTGTTGGCATTCATGGTTCCCTCAGTGAACTGTAGCTCCCCAGTGCCGGCAGCACTCATGCAGCCCCAGACCATGACACGCCCACCACCACGCTTGACTGTAGGCAAGACACACTTGTCTTTGTACTCCTCACCTGGTTTCCGTCACACACGCTTGACACCATCTGAACCAAATACATTTATCTTGGTCTCATCAGACCACAGGACATGGTTCCAGTAATCCATGTCTTTAGTCTGTTTGTCTTCAGCAAGCTGTTTGCTGTTTGTTGTTTAGAAGAGGCTTCCTTCTGGGATGACAGCCATGCAGACAAATTTGATGCAGTGTGCGTTGTATGGTCTGAGCACTGACAGGCTGACCACCCAACACTTCAACCTCTGCAGCAGGGAAGTCATGGCCTAATTGTAGAGAGTTGGACTCATAATCGAAAGGTTGCGAGTTCGAGTCACGGTCCGGCAGGTATTGTCGGTGGGTGGAGTGAATGTACAGCGCTCTCTCCACCTTCAATACCACGACGAGGTGCCCTTGAGCAAGGCACCGATCCCCAACTGCTCCTGGGGTGCCGTAGCATAAATGGCTGCCCACTGCTCCGGGTGTGTGTTCACAGTGTGTGTGAGTTCACTGCTGTGTGTGTGCACTTGGGTGGGTAAACGCAGAGCACAAATTACAAGTATGGGTCAAAATACTTGGCTGTATGTCACGTCACTTTAACTTTCACTTTTCAATGCTGGCAGCACTCATATGTCTATTTCCCAAACACAGCCTCTGGATATGACGCTGAGCACGTGAACTCAACTTCTTTGGTCGACCATGGCGAGGCCTGTTCTGAGTGGAACCTATCCTCTTAAACCGCTGTATGTTCTTGGCCACCATGCTGCAGCTTAGGTTTAGGGTCTTGGCAATCTTCTTATAGCCTATGCCATCTTTATGTAGAGCAACAATATTTTTTTAGATTCTCAGAGAGTTCTTTGCCATGAGGTGCCATGTTGAACTTCCAGTGACCAGTATGAGATAGTGAGAGCGATAACACCAAATTGAACACACCTGCTCCCCATTTACACCTGAGACCTTGTAACACTAACGAGTCACATGACACCGGGGAGAGAATATGGCTAATTGGGCCCAATTTGGACATTTTCACTTAGGGGTGTACTCACTTTTGTGGCCAGCGGTTTAGACATTAATGGCCAGTGATGGGAGTAACGCGTTGCGAAATTAATGCATTACACTAACTGATTACTTTTTGCATTAACGCAGTAGTGTAAGTCATTACTAATACATTTTCAGTAATATTTTACTCGGTACATGATCAGTAACGCTTGCGTTACAACACATTTTTAGCTCAAAATTGAATTGTTCAAAGAAAAACTAAATAAAAAAACAGCCAGACCGCGAGACATTTACTAATAAAAAAAATGCATGTGGTATACGTGTGGTATCCAAATTTGTAAATAAAGACTAAACAACGACAGCGTTGATATATTGTTTTATCAATTTATTTAATTCATCTCCCTCTCGCTGGTGGAACTTTGTATTGTGTGACGTAGTCCAGTGAAGGCATGTTAAGGGCGGATTTTACAGGAATGCCGTGAGGCTACTGGGCTGACAGTGAAAATGCTGGGTTATTTCAGCCTCTGTGCTCGAGGTCCGATCCCATTAGCCCCGCCCGGTTTGCTGTAAGCCCCGGCTCGTACTGGGCCAGTGGAAAAGCGGTTAATGGGTGAAGATGACAGAACACTGTACATTCGTGAGATGTCTGGATAGCCCACAGTCATTATGCTACACCATTTCGCCTTCTACTGGATGTAAAATGCTCTGCAGTACATTTTGTCATTTTAGAATGTTAAAGGATATTTTACCCAAAAATGAAAATTCTGTCATCATTTACTCACCCTCAAGTAGTTCCAAACCTGTATGAATGTCTTTGTTCTGAACACAAAAGAAGATATTTTGAAGAAAGTTTGTAACCAGGATGTTTTGGGGCACCATTGACTTCCATAGTAGGAAGAAAAAAATACTATGGAAGTCAATGGTGCCCCAGAACTGCTCTGTTTGCCACATTCTTCAGAATATCTTTCAAGATGGCGCCGAGGATGGCAGCCGTCTGTTATTGTTTATTGTTTATTGTGTATCCATTATGTTGAATTGCAACTTTTTCTGCTATTGAGGTGGGGAACATGTAAATTTAGGGGTAGGTTTGATGGTGTGGTAAGGTGTAAATTATAGGAAGGGTCAACAGTGTACTTGTAAATGTAACAACATAAATTAATTATATATGTAATTACAGGACAGAGTTTTCAAATAAGTGCAATGTAAAAACTTGTATGTACACAATAATTACATTGTATCAAATACTAATTTAAATAAGTACATAATACGTAGTAGTTAAATAAATGTAATATAAAGTGGATCTATATATTACAATAGAAAAAGCAGTAATATTTCACAATATTTCTGTTTTGGCTGTATTTCTAATAGTGGTGGGCCGTTATCGGCGTTAACGTGCTGCGTTAACGCGAGACTCTTATCGGCGATAAAAAAAATATCGCCGTTAATCTATTCTCAAAGTTGGGTTGGGAGCTGGGTCTATACTACGCAAGCTATGATGACTTTCACCCTGATATTTTAGCGGATGTATACCTAGCCGAATTGCACTGTAGGCGAGCGAGAACGAGTTGAACTAGAGGCTCGCAGTCCGTGATGGACAGATTGTTGTTAACGGCTGGTCTATGTGGTAATACAATCGGGCAGGACATCCAAACGCTCATCTATCATTCATCAACCTCAAATATGGCTTTTCATCTGAAAGATGTATGTAGTAAGCAACTTTACATGGCCGCTCAATATGATGTTAACCTAGAGAAATGTGCGCTATTGAAGTGTTTGTGTGGAAGCGCGTTTGCGCAGGACAGGCTCCGGTGCGCTCACTTGCTCTTAAAATCTCCGTCATTCTTCGTCATACAGATAAAAGTAGCCTAATACATCTTTCGAATCTGTAAAGACTCTACGTTTATTTGTGTGCACTCAGAATAACAACGAAACGTTGCGCTTTTAAGCAAACAGGATGCGCTTTAGGTCTCATGTGAACTTGAGAATTCACTACCCGTCTCACCCTCTGCTTCGAACCTGTGTGTATGCCTAACGTTACTGTGAAATTACCACATCAGACGTGACGTGCTAACATGGATGCAGCTATGAAGCCGGGTTTGCTTCAGGAAAATTTATTTTAAGAAGCTTCCCAATGGAAACTGTAAACAGTTCATCACGACCTCTTATGTAGGCCTACAGTTCAAAATTCATGTTTAACTGAATAAACAGTTAGTAAACACAAGTACATCTTATTGAACATAGTTTATTTTCATCGCCAATTATCATAGTAGAACAGCTTTCTCAAGCAGTTTGTGATGCATTTTGGAAACAGGAGATGAGCCCCTGGTCTATGCGCCACCTGGCTTGAGAAACCCGTTCTCAAAGACTTACTTTTAGCCATTATTTGGGTAGCACACATATTCTGAATGCCTTCGGCAGAATTCAAATGAGCCATTTTAATCTAGATTAATCTAGATTAATTCCAAAATTAATCTAGATTAATCTAGATTAAAAAAATTAATCTATGCCCACCCCTAATTTCTAATCAAATAAATGCTGTCTTGGTAAGCATAAGAGACTTCATTAAATCTTTTTACTACATATTTTACGGTTCGATCTTTGTGCTTCAGCTGTGTGTTTGTTGTTGTTTTTTTATTAATGTGTCCATCTGTCCAGGTGCCTCAACTCTCGATCCAGAATGATCAGGCTTCTCCTGAAATTTTGTTTAGAACTTCATTAAAATGCAGCACAGTGAAATCCCAGGACCCTGAAGCATGTTTAAGCAAGACATTTTTAAAGCACAGAGTATCACGGATCACAGATTTACTGGAACAATGCCATTTTTTTTGCCTGAAGCTGAACATCCTCCACAGACTTGATTTAAACACTTCTGCTGTCAGCCAATCTGTCTCTCATACACACTCAGTCACGAACAGCAAATTGTGACTCTTGAGCTGTGATTCGTCATGTAGAGTCAATTTGAACGAAAAAATGAGAGAAATAATGTGATTCCACTATTGTGGCATCAGCTAAACACAATATGTATGAAATGGGGATGAAGAATGGTTAGCTGCTCGGTCAAGCGGCTCTCCTGAATTGTGTCACCCCTGTATTTGGTAGATTTGAGTGAGAGCAAACAAACAAAGCTGACAAGTCATTCACTAAGCATTATGATCAAATAAAGCTCTTTATCTGAAATACCAAAAGTGTTTTGCAGGAACACATGGAGTTAAGAGGATTGAGATCAAATTTTTAAGGTTTATTTCTATGGTGTTTTAAAATTATAAAAATGGAAAAGGATGAAATGAGGAGAGCACAGCCGATGTTGTCCTGCAGTGTTGCTATGAGAGAAATACACGACTCGCAGACTATGAGTCCTTTATGACCACTAATCTGTTTCATAACCAGTGAAACTCCAGCCACCCACATGCACATGCACATCACAGCACACACGAGTGGGTGAGAAAAGGCTTTTCCCATTTACAAAAAATAAAAATCAAGTCAGACCCAGCAGACACATACTGTAGCACATGTAGTATTGTTCCTTATCTGACTCTTATCTGACTAAATTTATTTAAATGTAATACAATGCAATATCAATCCAATGTTCCAATACAGCATCGTTTGTATTAAGATAATATTGCTTATATCTTATATTAAGATTGTTATTTTTATTTTAAGATGCGTTATATATTAAAATTCAGTTAAGATTCAATTTTACGCTTATTGCAATACTGCATTCACATCACTAAAATATTTTTTCTCATATAAAGTATAAATGTGGTAAATACTACTAACTGATAATTAATAATAAATAAATAAATAATAAATACATAAACTCACAAAAACACATACATTCTTTTACAAATGTCATTCACAGGAACTAACTTGCAATAATGATTATTTATTTTAATCTATCCCTAATATATTTACATTTAAATTTGAGGTTTTACATTAAAAAACAACATAGAAATATTCCACCCTGCTTGAGCACATATAGCTCTGGTTGGGAAAGGACAGCTTTTGTGTGTGTGTGTGTGTGTGTGTGTGTGTGTGATCCAGGAATTTTAGTGGGTGGAAAGGCGTTGGTGTGTGTAGGAGGCACCCATGAAGGAGAGAGAGGAGGATATTTTGCCACAAACCCACGAATAACTTGTGACTGTAAAATATTATTCTGCAAACACATATCGTATCCACTGAATTCTGTGCAATTTTACTCAAATATCACTGGCTGTATTCAAGCTTTTCGTTCACACTTAATATTAACGTCACATTCTCACTATTAAAAACTATTAACAGTTTACCTCAATAAACTAATTTGCTGCTTATTAATTGTTAGTAAGATAGTTGTTAAGTTTAGGTATTGGGTAGGATTAGGGATGTAGAATATGGTCATGCAGAATATGTGCTTTATAACATAAGCACTAATAAACAGCCAATATGTTCATAATAGGGAGGTTAATAAGCAACTAGTTAATAGTGAGAATTGGTCCATATACTAAAGTGTTTCCAGCATTTACAACACTTTCTGCAAAAGATCTCATCCTTGCTTTGGAAATAGATGCAAAATTAACTAAACATAAGTGCTAAGAGGTAGAAAGTGGATAGCCCACATCCACTATCATGGCATCAGGTGTTTCATAGACAATGAGTGTATGCTATGACGGTAGTGAGTCGTGACTAATATACATTCTGAACATCAAGCAAAAGGTCATGTCATGATGAAAGCCATGTGAAATTGTGGGATGCTTCCACACTCGCCTTTGAAGAGGATGAATGCTATATAAAACAGACTCCCCTATGTTAATATATATATATATACACACACAGGATATCTATCTCATGCCATCAGTGCTCATAGAGTCCTCTACTTTTGTCATACCTGTGAGATTGGAATGGGATATGGTCCAGGCAGGTTCTCCTGCAGTCTCACAGGGTCCGGTGAGGCCCATGCGTTCCCAGTCACCTCCACTAACACAGTTCCAGTGGAGAAGAAAGCGTTGGACTTGCCGGCCATGTCCTGTACCATCAGAGACAGCTTGTAGCGGCCACACATTTCTGGATCGAGAGTTGAGGCACCTGGACAGATGGACACATTAATAAAAAAACAACAACAAACACACAGCTGAAGCACAAAGATCGAACCGTAAAATATGTAGTAAAAAGATTTAATGAAGTCTCTTATGCTTACCAAGACAGCATTTATTTGATTAGAAATACAGCCAAAACAGAAATATTGTGAAATATTACTGCTTTTTCTATTGTAATATATAGATCCACTTTATATTACATTTATTTAACTACTACGTATTATGTACTTATTTAAATTAGTATTTGATACAATGTAATTATTGTGTACATACAAGTTTTTACATTGCACTTATTTGAAAACTCTGTCCTGTAATTACATATATAATTAATTTATGTTGTTATATTTACAAGTACACTGTTGACCCTTCCTATAATTTACACCTTACCACACCATCAAACCTACCCCTAAATTTACATGTTCCCCACCTCAATAGCAGAAAAAGTTGCAATTCAACATAATGGATACACAATAAACAATTTAAATGTCCAGGTCTTTGAGGGTAGCTGAACTTTAAAAATACATTTTTTTTCTATTCAGCTGCAGGTTTTGTTAATAACCAAACCATTCCAGTCAATTGCTCAGGAGTGTTTAGCACAAGGTATATCACCCTGTGAGCAACTCAAAGGAATCAGAAAAGACCTACTTTGCAAAACCATCTATTCTCATCATTACCTCATGAAAACACAGTGTACAAACACTCTCTGAGTGAATTAAGCCTCTTTTCATCTCTCTCTGAGCTAATGCCAGTCTGCTCTGGTTATATTTGAACCAGAATCCTCTGAGCTGACCTAATGTCTCGGGCTTTCGGTGGCTCATTCAAAGTAACCATTTTTCCTTTCTGGCTCTGAGGTTTGGCACTGGTTTAAAATCGTTTGAATTTAGCGGCCATGTTTAAAAACAAAAACAAAGGGCAATGTTGTTAACAGCTGATTTAAGCAGAGCGTATATTGGATCGACTGAGTGAAAGAGAGAAAGCGAGAGAGTTATTAGCTGATTTCATGGTGAAATTGGGCTGAGAGGAGTGAAGTACGAGAAAGGGAGATGAGCAGGGACACTGTCTTTTAATTTACACCATCGAGACACTAAAAAAGCATGAGGGCACTAATACAGAATTCACAATAAAGGAGATATTTTTTTATGCATTTTCAGAATTTGATTGACTGATGCAATCGGCATGGTCTTTAGGAGACACTGACTGATGTAATGCACATTATTAATTACTCCTTACCAAATTTATCAGTCTGACTATTCATTTAATTCATTCTAAACTTAGTCACACAAGCAGGAGTAGTTTATTACCATCCTCTGTAAGGGACACTTCTCCAGTGATGGAATCGATGGAGAACATGTGGCTGGCAGGGATGCGTGGTATCTGGTCCAGAAGACGGAAACGAAGGTCCGCGTGGGCAGTGTTTTTGTCGTCTCGGTCCAGCGCTTCCACCTGCATGAACGGGATTCCTGTGACAATGACACACACACACACACACACATGTTGGTTTTTATGGTTTACGGGGACTCTCCATAGGCGTAATGGTTTTTATACTGTACAAACTGTATGTGCTATTGCCCTACACCTAAACTTAGCCCTCACAGGAGACGGTGCATTTCTACTTTCCCCCCCAAAAACGTACTCTGTATGGTTTATAAGCATTTTAAATTATGGGGACACTGAAAATGTCCTCATAAATCACCTTCTCCTTGTAATACATATGTCATACCCATGTCATTATACAAATTTGTGTCCTCATAAACCACATAAACATGCACACACACACACACACACACACACACATCAGAATTATTTCTCACAATCCACATGAACCGACTGAACTGATTCATTTAGATTTTGACGAGCACATGGTGGTTATTTGCATTTTAACAGAACTGAATTTCATAAATAGCTTATTTTTTTACTATTATATAATTGTATTAATACATACAGTGTGAACAGAGACAGGAAACGACAGCAAGAAGAGGGAGGAATGGGACTAGCTATATACTGTGCAACATGCCAAAGTAAAGTTGTTTATTACCACAGAAAATAATTATTTAATTAGTGGCATGAGTTGACAGCTGGCGGTATAGAGTTAAATTTAGTTGAAAACAGAATACATTTTACTTTCTTTAATTGCCCCATTCTTAATGTTTGATTGCTCTCACGTGATTACAAAACAGCATACAATCTCACAACTAGCCTGACATTCAACACAGGTCATTATTGATGTTCTATATTCAAATAATTATCGATGTGTATTCAACATAAGAGGATGACTTCACTGGTATGATATAGATGTTGAATTATCAACATTGGTTAACATAATGTTAAGTATGTTAATTTTCTTCCTTATTATGATGCCTCTGAGGTCATGAGTACATAAGTCTCTTTATTGCGATTTTCTAAAATAAGAGATGAGTAATCTTTGAGCATTATTGAGCAAAAGCATTTTTCCATTTGTATTATTCACTCCAATCTCTGTTAGCAATTCTGAGAAAACATTCAAGAATGTGAGTGTTAGCGATTCAAGGGAATTTCATCAGTCATCACAGATGATGAACAGGTAAAACAGCTTGACCTTATATACGATAGAAATATAAAACTCTTCTTGTGTCTCATTATGAATTTTTTTTTAATTATGCCACACTAAGCTATATCTAAAAGAGCTACTACACTACTCTAATTTATGGTGTTGCGTAATAAATGTGTGACATTCAGACTAACAGTTTATCTCATTTAGCATTGCACGCCTGTAGAATTTAAGAAAAAGTCAAGGCAATTAGGATGAGCATCAAGCAAAGGAAGTTAACTGGTGCAGGCCTGCTGTGCTCTTCACCCACCCACCTTTGAGAAGCCTCAGCTGCACGCTGCCTCTCATGCTCTCCTCCAAGAACACCGGCACGTTGTCGTTCTTATCGATGACGCACACCTCGACAGTAAAGCTCTGAGTGTGCATGGACTTTGTGAAGGACACCTGGAAAAAACAATCAGGTCAAAGCACTCAAGCAGCATGTCTCATTAGACCTTTTTTCTTCACATTTCATTGGCTAGCAGTTTTCTTCAGTATGTTATTTTGGGCTGCCACCGGATGTATTTGACGTGGATTTTTACATGCTGAAAACTGAACTGAGTGGCATTTGTTTCATTTAAAAATTAGGGAGACACTCAAGAAGCCATGTGCTATAGAAGTCAATGTTGAATTTAGGCAAATGTTAAAAGAATCAATGGCAAAAACAAGTCTTACATTATAGAAACTTGCATTAAATATGGGTCTAAGACAAAGGAACATTTCTTTATTGATTGGTTTTAAACAAATTCATGTCCTTTATGACTCTGCACCTGCAAGGAGTAAGACAGCTGCTTCTCTCTGTCCAGAGGTTTAAGGGCGTACAGGAAGCCTGATTCCACACCAAAAATCCCTTCATCGTCACCGCTTACAGTCAAATCGGAATATGTCAGGGGGAGATCTGGCAACTGTAAAATCAAAATGTGATTAGTATTTAAAACACAATATTTAAATATTCATATCAGTGTACTCTTCTTAACGATATAATCATCATATCTACATAAAAAAAACACACACAAATCACGCCCACTCCACCAAGGGCTTTACCAGGTCTGATATGCTCAACCACCTGATTTCTTTTTTTAAAAGAATCACTAGCTTTTCACTTGAATGCTACTTTGCATTGGTGACAATTATTTGCTTGTCAGTGTCTACTTTTTGCAGTGTATAGATGGCCAAATTCTTTTTAACAGCATGAAAAACTTTCTTTTCAAATAGCGAATAGTTTGTATGCAGACACGCACAAAAACATTCCCCTTATAATCACCGAAGCTATGAATCACTTCAGTTCTGCACTCTTGCAATGAAAAAAAACACACAAAAAACCCATTAACAGTCAATAAAGCTGTCTACAGAGAGTATACCTTATTTACATTATTTATGTACTTTGCTGGTAACAATAAAAGTGTCTGCCCTGAAAAATGTTTGAGCAGGTGACATTCAAATGCATCCGACTGGCCAAATGCGCTCTGTAATTAGTTACAATGTTCCACTCTACAAAATAGCACATTGTTGAAAATAACATTCACCATTGTGGTACTATATTTGAACAGAATGTTGGTTTATCTGACACTTTTACAGTTATTTTATTGCGGGAGCCATAATCATAATCACATTTTAGTTTTTTTTATTAATTATGTAGCCACAATTTAACCAGTTATCTGGCTACAAAGAAGCTACTTTATGTGGACAAGTTAAACATGCTACATTCTAATTGGCTGATGATATGAGCTGCTTGATTAAATCACGGTGACCACATTTTGCAGCCTTCAAGTGCATATGCAGGGAAACTCAGAGTCAGGTGTTCTTTACAATGACCTCATGATTTCAAGTTGGAAGTATAACATGGAAGGACCCTAAAAAAACAAATTAATTATATTGTGAGCAACAAACCAACATAACAACCCCAGAATTCAGAATGATATATTTAGAAAATATTCATTTCTGTCATTTACTTAGGTATCACAACTAGGCCTATATATGAAGCAAATCGTGAAAGATGAATAATAAACACCATTCACTACAGACTTGCTTTTTAGTTCACTTAACTTCACTTAATTTATAGATTATAAATATATAACTCATATTTAGATCAGTGTTTCTTCCATGTTTCAAATCGGCATGTTCCTTCCAACGTCACAACTCGGCACCTCATGTACCATCAAGTAAATACAAGTTCCAACTTGTAAATATAGAACTTAGCTTGGTCATTTGTGTGCTCGGAACTTGCACTTATGATATTTACGAAAAAGAGCACTTAAAGAGCACATTAATGGCTGTTAGTGTAAACGTCTCGGTTACATAGGTAACCCTCGTTCCCTGAAGGAGGGAACGGAGACGTACGTCGGCCTGACCGACAAATAGGAATCTCGCTAGAGAGGCCAATCTACTTCGAGTGTAACTAAACGAGCCAATGCACATTGGCATGCAATCATATGCAGCAGCTGCTCACCTCGCAGCGTGGGTATATAATGAGCAGCAGGTGCGTTGCATCTTCAGGTTTTCGCTGAGGAGCCGAACAAGTAAGACGGCAGCAACAGCGGGTCCAGCGACTGTGGCGGACGGGGCGTGCGTCTCCGCTCCTCCTTCAGGGAACGAGGGTTACCTATGTAACCGAGACATTCCCATTCAGTCGGTCACGTTCGACGTACGTCGGACTGACCGACGAATAGGAAGCCCTACCAAAGCGCCACAGGAGCTGACCCCTTCCAGCGCTCTGTAGCAAGCCTCCTGACCCCCTTGCTTAAAGACGGTGGGACAGGGCCAACACAGAGAGTGTCGATCACTGCTGTTCCCCAACCCAATCAGTGAGACTATTGGATAACACTGGGAAAGCGTACCCTTTCACTGGAAAGGAACGCTGCGGAAGCCACATCCTTCCCCGCAGGAGTTATGTGGAGAAGTACATATGGACTAGCCCTGTAGGGCTGTACTACATATAGAAGCACTGGGGTGACTCCAACGTCTGGCTGCCGAAGGGTGATTGGAGGACTCAACAGGGTCTGCCTATAGGGACTCTCTGGAGCAATAAGCGCATGTAACGCAGCAAGCCGACACTAAGCCGGTACCTCTCTGTGCCCCTGACCTGAGGTGAGAACACAGGAGGAGACCGGCTCGACATGAAGGCTATAGAATCTAGCGAACATGTTAGGTGTCGCCCAGCCCGCAGCTCTACAAATATCTGTCAGCGAGGCGCCACGAGCCAATGCCCAGGAGGATGCCACGCCTCTCGTAGAGTGGGCACGCAACCTGAGTGGGCAGGGCACGCCTTGAGCTTGATAAGCCAAGGCAATGGCATCCACTATCCAGTGGGCCATCCTCTGCTTGGAGACAGCCTTTCCCTTCTGCTGGCCTCCGTAACAGACAAAGAGCTGGTCTGAGGTCCTGAGGCTTTGAGTTCTGTTTGTGTATAGTCGCAAGGCGCGAACTGGACAGAGCAAAGCCAGGGCTGGGTCTGCCTCCTCCAGGGGCAGCGCTTGCAGGCTCACTACCTGGTCCCTGACACACGGTTGAGTACACCAGGGATATGAATGGCGCGAAGTGACCTCAGATGCTTCTGACTCCAAAGGAGGAGATGGAGGGCGAGTTGCGACATGCGAGGGGAGCGCAGACCTCCTTGATTGTTGATGTACGCAACGGTCGCAGTATTGTTCGTACGGACCAGCACATGCTTGCCTCGTAACGGCCCCTTCAGGCGGCCCAGGGCAAGGTATACTGCTAGCAACTCGAGGCAGTTGATGTGCCAATGTCGTTGGGGGCCCGTCCACACCCCTGACACTGCCTGCCCGTTGTACGTGGCCCCCCAGCCAGTGGCAGAGGCATCCGTGAAGACTACAGATGCCGGGACACCTGCTCTAGGGCTACTCCTGCCCGAAGAAACAAGGGGTTTGACCACGGGCTGAAGGTTTGGCGGCATTCCGGAGTGATTGCCACTTGGTACGTGCCGCGTTGCCACACCTATCTCGGGACTCGGCCATGAAGCCAGTGCTGAAGCGGTCTCATATGAAGCAAGCCGAGCGGGGTTACTGCCGCTGCGGCCGCCATATGCCCCAGGAGCCTCTGAAAAAGTTTCAGTGGGCCCGCTGTCCTGCCCCTGAATGTATTCAGGCAGTTCAACACCGACTGAGCACGTTCCTCTGTGAGGCGTGCTGACTGTTCGACCGAATCCAACTCCATACCGAGAAAAGAGATCCTCTGCACTGGGGCGAGTTTGCTCTTTTCCCAGTTGACCTGAAGGCCCAACTGGCTGAGGTGACTGAGCACCAAATCCCTGTGTTCGCATAACTGTTCCCGAGACTGAGCGAGAATGAGCCAGTCGTCGAGATAGTTGAGGATGCGGACGCCCTGTTCTCTCATGGGAACAAGGGCTCCCTCCACAACTTTCGTGAAGACGCGGGGAGACAGGGCCAGCCCGAAGGGTAGGACCTTGTACTGATATGCTCGACCCTCGAACGCAAAGCACAGAAACGGCCTGTGTCGAGGAAGAATCGAGACATGAAAGTACGCGTCCTTCAGGTCAATCGCTGCAAACCAATCTCGGGGACAGATGCACTTGAAAATGCGTTTCTGCATGAGCATCTTGAACGGTAGCTTGTGAAGGCTCCGATTCAAAACTCGCAGATCCAAGATTGGTCGTAACCCACCGCTTTTCTTGGGTACAGTGAAGTAAGGGCTGTAAAACCCTGACCTCATATCGGCAGGAGGGACCAGCTCTATCGCGTCCTTCGCCAGTAGGACTGCGATCTCCGCACGCAAGACATGGGTATCGACAGCTTTCACTGAAGTGAAGTGGACACCCCTGAACTTGGGGGGACGCCGGGCGAACTGAATCGCATAGCCGAGCCTGATGGTCCGAATGAGCCAGCGAGATGGACTGGGGAGCGCTAACCAGGCTCGCAGAGACCGCACAAGTGGGACCAAGGGGACCACCGGCGTACCCGCAGTGGGGCAGCGAGGTGGAACGCAGGGACGCAGCTCGGGGGGCTCTCTTTGGGAGGCGGCCCGTAGCGGGGTCTGAGTGTGCTGTGCAACACTTACCTGGTTCCATGGCCGGACAGGGGGTGCAGGAGAGGCTTGGGTGCCCATCTCGAACTGCGCGCTGCTGTCCGCTGGCGATAGAAGAGGTGGATGAGAGTGGAGAGGTTTTGCTCCTCCCACTACTCTCCGAGCCCTCTTCAGACCCGGAGATGACAGAAACTGCTCTTTTATGAAAAATTTGGGTACCGGCGGAACAGAAGGAAAAAACAAAGGATTTACCACCCGGCCCTCCTCCGGGGGAAGGAGCGGTGCAGTCACCATCTCCTGAAGAGCAGTCCCAATCATCTCCGGGTCGCCCGTCCTAGGTCCTCTTGCTCTTGGCTTTGCCGCCCCTCTTGGCGGGGGCCTGGACGGGCTGGGGACCCCGCTTACGACTGGCTCCACGGCGCCACTTGGGTGGAGGCTGTTGCTGCGGTGCGGGAACGGGGGCAGTCGCAGGGGGTCGCCCTCGGCGACGCAGGCAGGTTGAGAAAGCTGCCGGCGGCAGAGTGGATGCAACAGCGGACCGCCGGGGCAGGATGTGGCTAATCGCCTCAGACTGCTTCTGTACAGCCGAGAACTGCTGGGCGAAGTTCTCGACCGCGTCGCCAAAGAGGCCGGTCTGGGACACGGGGGAATTAAGGAACCTGACTTTGTCGGTATCCCTCATGTCGGCCAGACACAGCCAGAGATGGCGTTCCTGGACCACCAGAGTGGACATCGCACGGCCCACTGCCCGTGCCGTAAACTTCGTCGCCCGAAGCGCGAGGTCTGTCGTAGCACGAAGTTCGTGATGAACTTGTGGGTCATGACCACCCTCGTGCAGGTCTCTCAGTGCCTTGGCCTAATGGACCTGCAACAACGCCATAGCATGTAAGGCGGAAGCGGCTTCCCCACAGGCCTGGTAAGCCCTGCCGGTAAGGTCCGACGAGTGCTTACAGGCCCGGGAAGGGAGAGACGGCTCCCCGCGCCAGGTGGAGTTAGGGCACAGCTGCATAGCCAAGGCCCGCTCCACAGGGGGGATGCGCGTGTAACCCTTAGCCGCACCGCCATCAAGGGTGGTGAGGGAGGAGGGCCCACTGGCGCGGTTTCGGGCAGTAAAAGGTGCCTTCCACGTACCAGTGAGCTCTTCATGCACCTCTGGGAAGAAAGGAACAGGGGTGGGTGGCTGAGAACCAGCTCGTGCTACCCCGAGATACCAATCGTCCAGCCTTGAGGGTTCAGGACACGGTGGAGGATTCCACACGAGCCCGACCCTGTTGGCGGCCCGGGAAAGCATAGCCATCATTTCCGGATCTGTATCGGGCACAGCCACCGTACCCGAAGGAGGTAACTGCGCCGACGCGTCATCTCTGGCAAAATCTGACTCACCCTCCGATGCAGCTATCGACATCCGGTAATCGAGAGGAGCGCCGAAGGACACGGATGGTGCACACCTTTGAGATGGCCCACCGCGCTCCTCGGGCAGCTCTGCTGGCTGCGGAGTGCAGGAGGAGTGAGGCTTCCTAGGGGGTTGGTTCCCCGAAGGAAACGCACTCACTGTGATCCACAGATCACCAGTGTCACCGCTCGCAGCAACCCTCTGAGGGGGGTTGGAACGAGGCAGCGGCACTGGGACTCCGCCCCTTTGCAGGAGCTGGAGTCTCGATCGCAACTCCGAGATGGTCATCATCCCACAATGGGTACATGACTCATCCACAAACGCTGCCTCAGCGTGCGCTAAGCCCAGACACGCGATGCAGCGCTCGTGACCATCTCTCGGCGCCAGGTAATGACCGCATCCAGAAACACACAAGTAGAATGTCATCTTTAAAAAGATGCAAGCTCTACTTGTGTAAGCTCTTTTAGGGACTTGCTCTTTTAATCAGTGCTGAAGCACGCAGGGGAACGGCCGCAGCAACACAAACAGGGATTTGTGCAGCCTGTAGTGTGCTCTCTCTCTCTCTCTCGCCGCAATCTTACCAGCTGTAAAAACAGCTTTTCTGGGAGGAAAAGGAGAGAGATTCGACCCCGCTGCTGTGCTGTACACCCGCACTTTTCACAAAAGAGATCGTCCTGCAGAGACTCTTTTTAGAACACTTCTTCAGTAGAACGATTTGTTCGGCTCTGAAGCGAAAAGCTGAAGATGCAACGCACCTGCTGCTCATTATATACCCGCGCTGCGAGGTGAGCAGCTGCTGCATATGATTGCATGCCAATGTGCATTGGCTCGTTTAGTTACACTCGAAGTAGATTGGCCTCTCCAGCGAGATTCCTATTCGTCTGAATGGGAACACTGGTTGCGTAGTAGAAGCGGCCAGTGAGAAGGTAATGATGTTTAGCTGACCATTTTCTAAATGTCTGTGAATCAACATGACTGCTGCTGTTGACAGCAGTTATGTGGCTCAGTGGTTGACCCCAATGCAAATAGAGATTCAGAATTAAGCTTGGCATGAGCTCCAAATGCTCTGGGTTTAGTACTGGCACATCCAGTACAGGGTACAGTGTGCATGTGGTCACATATCTTAAATAGCACACAAATCTGAGCAGTCAATGTCATGTCAAAAATTCCCATCTTCCTGGCCAGTGAATTGTAATTCTTTTGTCTAGTTACTGGACTGTATCTCTGAATATTTTTTTCTATGCTTGCCTAGTATAATTTGAATAGCAAGCCAGTGAGTGTTTATTAGGAAAGGTAAAGATTGATTGAAGTGCTAATTGCACACAGCATGACTCGCGTGGCACTTTGTAGCTCGCCTTTCCCCTTGTTCAATCTGAAATGCTGCCTACACCCCTGCACAGGACATCCAGGGAACAGTCTTTTAAACCCATGCTTGACTGTTTTGATTGACTGTGGTAAAAAGCTAGCAAAAATGTATCAGTTCTATATGTGGCACCTGCAGTCAGAACACAATCCTCAACTAGAGCTAAAAAAGCACACACACACACACAACTCCCCCCCAAAAAAATAAAATAAAAAAATAAATTTTTTTTTTTATTAAATATATATATCAGACCTCATTTGTCACTTATTTTTGTAAGCCTAAACAAATATTATGTAGTCATCATTCTGTTCTTTCAGTTATCACACAGGGAGCAAGTAATTATCCACCCACTCACATGTAGGCCATTATACTTGATTTGGACACTGAACAGAGACTGTTTTGATAGCATGGCGTCTAATGCAGAAAATGATGTGCGAGAAGCACTAGGACCCAAACCTTCAGAAAGGCGGCCAATTACAGTGTCAAAGTGAAAAGCTTTTTGGAGAGCAACCGGGCTATTACTAAACGACATCTGGTAAAGATGTCTGACACAAGGTTTGAAGTAAAGCATTGTACAGGAGCGCCATATTTAGTCTGGTGACGACTGGTTTGTATGTGAATGCATGCTCATAATTACACCTTGAGTTCTGAGTGCTCTGGGAAGTGGGATGCAGGATTTATTGAATGGCATGTTCAATGCTCTGCTTTTTCAGTCCTTTATGTTGCTCCTAGAAGCAGTCATTAATACATTCGCAGAACTCTTTAGTCATTCACAATATGGCACAAGGACAGTCAATTTTAACCATCTAAATTCAGTCTATAAATAGCGTACACAACAATTTATTTCACTCAGTGGTATTTTAGTCACCATATCTGACAATTAGTAATAGCCTAGTAAGTCAGAACTGCTTATTACAATTCTTAGCCTACTGAAATGTTCAGAACATTGGTGTCACATCCGCACACTTTTGAAAATTACATCAGTCCGTCTGTCTAGACTAAACAACACTACACCTCCGCACCACACATAATATGTAATAGGCTTGCATTCTGCATGCCTTCATCATCTCCCATCTTGATTACTTGAAATGCCCTTTTCATCAGTCAAGTCAAGTCAAGTAAAAACAACAACAACAAACACAGCTAGACAAATTGCCAACATGTATAGTCTTGTATTAAGTGCACAACACTCCTCTTCCTTCTCAGCTCTTCATAGCCCTTCCCCTCTTCATCTGTCTACACATCTACCCACTCTCACGGTCTCAGATACTGGATACCTGCTTCAACTAAGCCTGTAATAATAATAATAATAATCATAATAATAACAATACTAATAATTTATTTTACTTTAAATTTACTATGGACATACCTGATATAAGCCAGGCTAAAGCTTCTACTAATATGTCAACTTTCCAAAGTCATTTAGTGCTCCTTACAGAAAGAACTCACCTTGGTGAGGTACCATGGGAAAATACCATCATAGTTTTCTGGAACACCGATTTTAAGATGAGCAGTCTCAGAAAGCAAAATGTTCCGAGACAGCACCTAAAATAGAAAGCAATTAATTGCAGAAGGTAAATCATGTTGAGTGATAAACATTTATATATTACAGACAAAAAGGCCAACTAAGAGAACTTACACTCAGTGCAATAAACCAAGCACTCAGAGATTCCATCAAGACACTAGTAGCCTTCATGCTTAAGACAAAAAAAAACACAATTTAACATTCATGCTTTGCTTCAAAGTTCAGTCTATTTTTCTTTGATGCATTTTTTTTCTTGTCCCAGCAAACAGTATTTTAAAAGACATACACTGTGAGATTTCCGTGCGATTTCATCAAGACTGTTGCAGCTGTAATTGCATTGTCTGTACTAGCTTTGTTCTGTTAGTTTGTTTGTGAATTTATATTTATCTTGTAAACTGAAACAATTGCATATAACCTTATGTGATAAGGAAATAATTAATAACACAATTTCAACCAGTCATTTAATTTAATAGAAGTATTTACAACTTTAAATGTAATGGAAATAAATTATTGTCAATATATTTGTATGCTGTAAATTAATATCTGTTTACATAGCAATAATAATATTAATGATGATGATAACAATAATAATAATACCAGGATGGTTAAAGCATTTTAAAACATTTTGGCCATATAACCCAAAAATTAGTTATTTTATAGTCCAATGCATTGGTTAAAACTTATTACCCAATCAATTGGGTTAAAATAACCCAACATTAGGTAGGTGCTATAGTAACCCATGATTGGTTATCTGTTGGGTCATTTTCAACACAACTATTTTTAGTGAGTAGCTAGCCTATATCAGCACTCAGAACACTGAATGAACAGCTTAATGAATATTCAGTCAAAGAAAATAAAACCTTTATTACAGATAAGGAAATTCCAAAAACAACTCGTTCAAAACACAAAATACTTTGATTGTTTTGTTGTTGTTTTTCTCACTACGTATATCAGCCAAAAGTGTTGTTTTTTTTTTGGAAAATTAATTAAGACAATACCCATATCTTTAGTCTCCTCTGAGAGAATATGTGCCGTTAAAGCAGCGACAGATGCCAAAAGCTCGGTCAGTTTTTACTTTCACTTTCTGTGTCTTAATGAATTGACTGGATTTTAAAACTTCTTCACGCGCATTACGCTCATGCAGTTAGCAAATTGTTTGTGTGTATGCACTGACTCGCCTTCATAAACTGAAATATTTATAATTTTGCAAATGTTATTCTTTATCACTGATTGCAAAATGATGGAAAAAGATTCACATTTCCTGTGATAACATTATTTTATCTAAAGATCTCCCTCTTTTCCTTTTATTTCTTGCTGCAATAAAGTTTAAATTAAAGTTCTGTTTCCATGCAGGCAGGGGCAATTCTAGGATTTTTTTAATGGGGTGGCACAGAGGGCCAGGATCCAGTCAGGGTTTGGGGGCATGGGCAAAGTCATGTACCCTAACACAAGTTAGGGATGCCATAAGAAGGGTACAGCACAAGTGCCTGGACAACACATCTCTCTTTTTCTAAATAAAAACCACTGAACAGACAATGCTTGTTCTCAACTTCTTTCATTGTGTGTGTGTGTGTGTGTGTGTGTGTGTGTGTGTGTGTGTGTGTGTGTGTGTGTGAGTGTGTGTGTGTGTGTGTGTGTGTGTGTGTGTGTGTGTGTGTGTGTGTGTGTCTGTGTCTGTGTGTCTGTGTGTCTAGTGAACTTTTTGTCAAATTTGCTCATGTTCTGTTGCTGCAGATAGATGGCTGCTGGTAAGGTCCTCACTGGCCCTTTCTGGCTGGCTCTGACCTGTGCAGCCAGGTTCAGGGCTGCTAGTTTGCTGGCCTGCTTGCCCCTGCCGGGTGGTTTGGCTCTGACCTGCACTGCACTGTACTTCATCTACCCGTCTTTGACATGGTTTCTTCTGGAAGAAACCTTGAATGTATTGCTGCTGTGCCTTACTTTGTCCCCTTAAACATTTTTTTTTTACACAACATTCGGAAAAAAAAAGAAAAACAACTCTAACTTAATCATCAATATTACATTTAATGTGAAGATGTTCTTGGACACACACACAAAAAAGACTAAATGCAAAAACGTTTGTTTATTCAATACAAACAGGTGTTTGCTATTCTATATATTACAATTCCAAGTGTCAGAACGCTAATGCACCCAGACTGCTCCCGCACTGCAGCTGTTATACTATAATCCTGCGCTGTACAAAGGGCTGGCAATCATATTTTGAGGGCGACCGGTGCCACCCTGTGCCCCCCCTCAGGCACAGTGAGGGAAAAAGCACTGCGTTCAGGGCAGTCGGTTCGTAGCTTTGCTTTAATTGTGCGATACCGGAGGAGGAGCGACCAAAATTTCTGACATGCAAGGAGAGGCTAATCGCTTCTCATTTCCCCCTGTATACTGCACAAACACTGCACGACAAACAACGCACAACAAAGCTGAAATTCAGCCTGACTCGCATGAGTCAGAATTCGGCTCAAAGTCGGATGAAAATCGCACAGTGTATGCACAGCCTAAGGCTAGCTGCACACTAGAGGATTTTAAGCCCAATTTTAAGGCAGATTTGCACCCCGAACATTTTGGGGAGTGAGGGGTGGCCCGAATTCGCAGCTTGTCGCAAGCGATTTTTTTGTCAAAAAATCCTCTATTGCGTGGTGCCATTATGATTATTTATCTGCTCCCGATCGAGACTGAGCGTCGCAAATCGTAAATATCTTGAAATATCTAAAACTCTTGATTGGGCTGCCTCTGACATGATACCTGCGATAGCGACACCCACCGGATGTTGCATGCTTATAGCTGAAACCTGGCAGCCACAAACATGCCTTGAAAATAGAGAACATCATCCATATTTAAATCTAGATTAAAGACACATCTCTTTAGCCAAGCATTCATATAATGCATCTCACAAGCTTGTACTGCAGGTATATCTGATCAAACGCACATTATTATGCTTTAGCTTGGGTTGAACAGATCATTTAATCCAGGGTTGTTCCTGATGGAACAACTGCTTAGCTAATTGTCTTTATTTGTTTCTCTGTTTCTTACGATTGAATATTCTTTTGTATACTTTTTTTCACTGTGAAACAGAACAGGACGGTCTGCTGACAAAGCCGATAGTCCTATTTGTTGGTCTTCTCTAGTCACGTTTGATCTCGCGAGTCTCCATGAGATCAAGTCTCGCTGTGAAATCGTGTCTACAATCTTCAAGTGTGCGGTCTCCTGGTCTGCTCGAATCATATAGTGTGCACATTCAGAGGATTATAATCAGAAGCGTCGTGCCCATTGAAAGTGAGAGGGCAGGCGCCCCCTCAGATTTTTGAGCCAAGTGGGTTTTGAATGCAACTTCCAAAAGACAAAAAAAATGCCAAATAATATTTTCTATATTTGATACAATCACACCAGTGTGATTAAATCGTTCAGTGCATCAGCTGCTATATTCAGATCTGCGTTCGCTGAGCCAGAGACAGATGCATTTTTACAGCTCCTTGCATAACCAATCACACATGATGCTGTTGAGCTTATAAATGCCAATCAGACCAATCAGACATCATAACCAATCAGAGGCGTTCAGATGAGTTATTGCTGAAATGCTGCTGTTTTCTTCACTTGCTGAGACTGAATATCTCTTTTTGGCAAATTCTCTTGTTAGAAACAATAAAGTGCAAATGTATGCATGAATCTGTAATATATTCATTTCACAATGTAAACAGCTTCAGTGCTTTTAAAGGGAGTTTTTGAGAGTGCTTGAAGACTGTCAGTGAAAATTACTTAAGTAAACAGACAGGTTTTTATGCATAGTTAAAAGGTTATATTATTAGGTTACTTTGACCATCGCCCACTATAGATCAACTAACATAAGCTATAAAGGTGAGAATCGAGATGTTTCATGATATAGTTCATGCGTTTGGGAATGTTTAGAAAAACAAACAAACAAAAAACAAGAACATAAGTGCTTTTGTGGCTGTTGTGTGTCACATGATGACAACTCTGATAATTTATTTATATGTGAAAAAAAATAATGCACCTCAGAGAGAAAGTAATAGTTTGAGCGAAAAAAAGTAAAATAAACCAAGCGTGCCATCAGACAACTTTTCCCTTCAGTTAATGTTAAACTCAAGTACTTACACCTCATTAATGTAACATCACGTCAGGTGTCGAGTTACTTCTGCAGCCACGCATTTTCAGAAATAGATACAGGATTTAAGCTAAAGTTATTTTCTTCTTCTTCTTTTTTTTAATACAACCATGATTATAAAACAAGATATCCGTCAGGGATAAGAATAAATTATGTTCGTACCCAGCGGTTGAATAAAAACAAACAAACAAAAGTCTTTAGACTACTACAACTACGTCTAACAAAGACAAATAAACGATTAATAAGCTACACGCCTTACACAACTAAATTATATTTTTTTGTCGAACTTTAAAAGAATTATTTAACTCATAAGCCACTGCAATCAACAGTGATGCGGTCGTTTTAAACTGGATAACGCTAAACAACGCAAATTATTTTAAGCGACAACACAACTCTGCAAATTAACGTCACAGTGGACTGTAACCAAATCTCAAGTGCTTCTTTGTTTATTGATCATATGCTGTTTAATAAAAGCAGCTCTTACCTCCAGACCACACTTCCCCTGAGCGAAATTGAGAATGGCTTTAAGTGTTAGAAGAGCATTGCATCTGCTTTGCAACTGATTAATGATTAGCTTTCTGAATGTGGCTGAGAAAACTTTTAACTACCTTGTTTCCTCTAATTACACAACTGACTAGCAAGTCCCCAGCTTGCATATGTATGGAAAATAAATGACATGGTATAATAGCCTCGAGTCTGAATGTGTATTTTGTGTTTGCAGTAGCACCAAATACATTGAGATTGTATTGTTTTATTATTATTTTATTATAAAATCATTTGTAAACATGTAACAAAATTAACAACTCAATAATATTAAATGGCATTAAGTGCAAATCATTTTTTTAAACAGCTCACAACACTAAATGTATTGCTTCTATGTCATTCATTTGCACATGGAGCATAGAATAACCATATAATAACTCTTATATTAAAACATCCTATTTATATTGCCTCTTGCCCCCAAAAAAAAAACTAAAAAAAAACTTCTAGTTCGATGTTTTGGCTGAGTTACGAACCTGCGCTCTCAGTTTCAAGTAACATTTGATTCCATATGTTATTTCAACAAGAAAAATGACTTGTGCTCATCCCTTAGACATCTGTTACAGCTCGAGTCCACATAAGGAAAATAGCCTATTTATTTTCCTTTGTTCAAACATACCCACAGCTCTCCAAAGGGAACATTATGATTTGTGGATTTACCTATTTACATGCGCATAATTTGACAACTATGCATATTAAGGCAGCAAAACACAGAAAAAATAACATAACAATAAAAAGCCTCATGCCAACATGATCAATTTGATTTTGTAAGCTTTGTTTCATATATAATCTCTTCTCAGTTTACAAAACAAGTTCATATTTGCCTGTACAGCTAAACAGTCCTCATATTAGCATGAAAAACACAGCTTCTGGTCGTTGGTATCAGAGGGTATTAGTCCAGTTTTTTATAGCACTGACAGGTCGTGACAGGATTTGGATTTCTGTCTGAAGGCCATCTTCTTGTTCTTCCGGGCCACTATGCGGCCCAGGAAACGTTTGGCCTTTTTGCTGATGCTCTCGCGGCGCTTGCAGTTGGCCATGCGGCGGGCGTTTTCTTCCTTGCTGTCCTTGCGCAGGCGAATTTGTCGGACGATTCCCTCGAAGAGGTCGCGCACATTGTGATGTAGGGAGGCTGAGGTCTCAATGAATTTGCAGTCAAACACAACGGCACAGGCACTGCCCTCTAGAGAGATGAGGCAAAAGAGACACATGTGGAAGTGAGCATTAACTCCATTCCCAGAGGGATGGAGGCTGTGTGTCACATTTACTATGACTCTTGGCTGTTCCTCAAAGCTCAGGAGACCGAGACATATTTATCCAAAACATCTACAACCTGACTCCAACCAGAGACTGCTAAGTATGTAAATATCTGCCATATTTAAAAAATAGAGAAGAAGTTTGGGGAAATCTTACCATCTATAGAAACTTCTCGAGACCGCACCAAGTCACTCTTGTTTCCCACCAGGATGATGGGGATGTTTTCCGACTGCCGAGCTCTGCGCAGCTGGATTCTTAGCTCTGAAGCTTTCTCAAAGCTGGACTTGTCTGTCACTGAGTACACAATGATGTAGGCGTCTCCCATACGCATGCACTGATCTTTCAGCCATTGGCTGTTATCCTTTAAAAAAAGAGAAAAGAGGTTATGCATTGCAAAGTTAATGCTGAGCATGATTAGTGACAATGCTATTACAAATTGAAATGTATTTTATTATATTTTTTTAAATTCAGTTAAATATTTTATTTTAAACATTGTATTTAAATTGTAATACATATTGTTTTAATCGAGATACTGATAACTTTTTTATTTATTTAAATTTGTAATTTAATTGAATTAGTATTTTTTGTTTTATATATTATATTTTATAGTATATATATAAATATTTTATAGTATAGTATTTTTTAAATATTGTATTTCATTTAATTTATTTAAAATAAATATTACTCTCAATGCTCATTGTTTACCTGTTCCCATATGTCATAGAGAAGGATTGATGTCTCCTCATCATCAACCACAAGGGATCTGTCATATGTGTTTCCTGAAATAAAGGTGCAAAATACATAAATACCTATCTGTAATGTTACACAAGCTTGTAAATAATAAAAAAGCACCGAATCACTTGGACTTTCCAGAAATGATTAGAAGGGAAATCTAAATTCAATCACTTCTGAATGAACCAAGACAACATCAAGACATTTACCTGTTTCCTCGCAGTCGTTGCTGTCTTCAACTCCTCCAAATACCCTGGCCAAACTCGACATCCCGACGCCGTGCTCGCCCAGGAGGACCACCTTGTATATCTGCCCGTCTGAGTCACTGCCGGACGAGATGACCGAGTCGGAGGAGTCTGACACGCAGCTGTTCCCGTGCTCGTCCGCCGGACTGAAGCGCCGGAGGCTGGGCTGATTCTCGGGCATCGAGCGCAGCTCCCGGTCGTCCACAGGCATGCTCCTCCTGTGCAAGTTCTGCAGGTGCAGGGGAAACGGCATGCTACCTCTCCTCTTGTCCATGTTCCTCAACTTGTCTCCTTTGTTCAAAGTCATGACTCCAAACCTGTCTGTGTGAAACTGTATTATAACAACCAGGCTACTGTACAACGACGCTTTAGTATAACTATACAACTAATACCAAGAAGAGTTGAGAAGATATGAAACCATGTCAAAATATAATGCATACTTACATGTGATTGCGGCTACAACGTCTTCTGTTTAATGTCACAATTCCAGTTAGTCCGTTTAACGCCGTTGTTCCTCCGCTGAGGGTTTCGCTTATGATCGGTGATGAGACGGATCCCTTATTTATGCGAGGGAGTGACGTCAGCCCGAGGGAGGGCTTGCCTCGGAGAACTAGTAGTATCATCGTTTTGAGGGAGGAGCGGGATCCAGTGTGATTCACAATTCTGCGAGGGTCTTCCCTCCCCTGCGCGGACGAAGGGCTGAATCATGTGCCGCTTTTACTACAGCATTGAGATGCGTTCTTCAGCGTACGAAGGTAAAACATAGTCCGAACATGACAAGTGGTTAATGGCGGAACAAAAATAAAATAATTACAATTAGGGTATACATATTTGTATTTATTATAATTTTTAATCTTGCTAGTTTTAACTGGTTTAAGCTGGTCTCTCAACCTGAACTCAGCTACCATGTAAAATTAGCTAATTTAAAGGTACAAAAGTGAAAATGCTGTGAATTGGTGTACTAAGACAAGACACCTATAACCATATATGGTAAAATGTATTTCAATGGACATAATTTGACTGTCAATGCATTTAGAAGTAAAACGTATGACTTGTGTATTATATTTGTCTGTGGCTTTTCCAAAATTCCTTGACCAAACATTTGTAATCTTCTAAATATCAGTAATCTTGTTATTGTACATTAACAAGATTAAATGGCTCAGACAGATTGGTAAACATTATAACACACAGTTATGCACTGAAATCAGTCACCATGTCATTCTTGAAACATCATCACTTTTAATTTCTTTGCAATTCTATGAATGACAGAGAATTAGCCCAGACCAATAATTTACTGCTTTTTTTTTTGTCAGCATTCAAAAGGTATTACTTAAAAATATGTTCTGATTAGAATCAGAATTAGTATCCAGTGTCAGATGATCATTTATCATATTTGTTGTATGCTAACAACATTATTCTATAATTCTCACGGGCAAAATCCCCTTTCATCATATTGGTGGAGTAGGTTTATAGGTTGTTCAATGTTGCCATCTAGTGGTATTTGATAGTGTTGTCACGTACAGACATTTACCAGCAGGTGCATCAACTAACTTGTGCTTAGCCAATACAATACAATTCTACTTTATTATTCCACAGTTATAATGGAAGATATATTTACACATTTTTGACTGTTATTTAACAGCTCACTGTATAGTACAGGAATTACATATTACATTTTTTTATGCTTTATCATATCTGATTCTATTCTAGTTTTAGATTAATTTTATTTGCACTTACATGTAAAGACTGATTCTTGGAAACAACTTGAAATTATTTTGGAAAATAGTCAGCACACATAAGTCTTTTATCCATGCTAAGCTGATTTCAGATTGATTATGTTGATGAGGTTTATGTATTGCGATGACTTGCCAATGGAATTTTTATATCCTGCTCTAGCTGCTTAAATTCAAACCCATTTCCACCACGTTTTACACTACAAAGCATTAAATGGTAAGCACATACATATATATATAGAAAATGTTTTATTCAGACAATATATGCCTTCTTTGTTGTCTACTTACAGTGCAGATGCACGACAAGCAAACATTTCAAATAAATAATAATAAATTATTGATTAAAAAATATTTAAAGTTTGGCATTTATTTTCATGCCTGGACCAAAAAAGACTTGCAACGTTAGCTAGTCTGGCAATTTATAAAAAACTAAAGTATTGAATAAGAGTTCTATTACGTGAAATATTATCTATCATGCATTTTTAATGCATGCCAGTGAAAGCACTTTTGTGACTTGAAAGCCAAGCAAGTGTAATCTAAACAGACTCTGCAAGCTATTGTGCTTATTATAGTATCTGTATAATCACATCCTTCTGCATTTGGCTTAGGCAGGCTATTACCCTTCAGACTTTATAAAATAAAAGTTTAAAACATAACTTAACACAGGTCATGTATAAAAGACTTATCATTTTCATAAAGAAATCACAAGAACGTGCGATTCTTGTCATTCCCCAGATTGATTTGAACTAAATACAACAATATTTTAACAATACCTAATTCTACTGAAGTTACCCTGCCTGTATTATGAAGTGTCTAGTGTAAAATTAATACTGTATTATGGTGTATCGTATACCGGTGAAGCCATTTATCCGATATATCTGGAGAAATGAAATATTTATACCACAGTATACAAAGTGTATTTTAGCTTTTCAAAAAGGTTACCTATTAATCACCCTTGTTCACGAATAGCTGAAATGTCAATGCACTCCTCTGCACTACAATTGGCCATATACAATTACTGATTGCTCATGGTTAAGTGATTGAGCATTTTCAATTAAACTAACAAAACTGATTTCACATAGTTAAAAAAACATTTATTGGCAAAACAATATGTACAAAACATAGTGCAAATCATTTCTGTTGTACACTTTATACATGTTGACCAACAGTAATTTACTTTGAAAAGTCCACAACCTTCTAAAAGGCATTTTGTACATATTCAGAAACATATGGCATAATTAAAGAATGACGGTTCTTTCTGTATTCACATACTGACAAACGGGGAAAATACAGTTTCCACATAAGTTCTCTATCATTCTGACACACTTTTAAACACAACTTGGATACATCTCTTACTTTATAAGCACTAAACAGTCCTCCTGATCTGGTGCTGTTTATCGAGTACAGGACGTGATGTATAAGAGAAGCAAAAAATATTAACGCTGTAATTATCACTAAACGCTGTAGGAGTTGAATCTGATCCGTCAAAGGACTACACGACAGCGCCGGGATTCTTGGGATCACATGGTTCTGGTGGACAGACACTGGTTGACCACCTCCAGCAGCTGAGAGTTCTCCAGAGCTGCTGCCACTCTCTCTTTGTCTGCAAGCTGCTTATTGACTGAAGGAGAAAAACACAAGTTCATTTTTATTTAAAAATAAAAAACAGGGTGCTGTGTAACAGAAACATATTCCTGACGTTAACTATATAAAGCCTTAATGTTTTACACATTCATTTCTAAGGCCTCTAACGTGATCAAAACTTGTTGCTGGCAAACCAGTTACACACAGCTTTGTCATCTGATGGATAGTTTATACTTTTATTAGTTTGTAAATGTCCTTTTAGTGGCCTACAATTCATTATTTAATTCTACAACCATACAACGTCAGGTCTTTTTGCTGTTAATTATAATGATTTTTATAAAATAAACAATTAGAAATATCATGTTAACATGTATAACATCTGAATTGCATTTCATTATGTTTTGCCCCCCAAAAGCATTGACATGTAACATTTATTGAGACACATAAGACATATACAGTGCCCTCCAAATGTATTGGAACAGTAAAGACAAAATTGCTCTGTTGGCATTTGTAAATTTGATTAAAATATGAATATGAGACAAAACTACAGAATGTCACATTTTATTATTAGCAGTTTTAACACATACATGTTTTACCAAATAAAAAGAACAGCACTTTTAGAGTTCATCCCACTCATTGATGTGAGTATAAGTATTGGGACAGTTGAACATAAGGCAGATACATATTAAAAGCTATTATTTAGTTGCAGATCCCTTGCACACAATCACAGCAGTGAGTCTGTGACCCATAGACATCCCAAACTCTTGGTCTCATTCTTTGAAATACTTTTCACAGCCTTTAATGCAGCAATTCCAATTGTTGCTTGTTTTAAGGGAGTTTCTGCCTTCACTCTCCTCTTCAGCTGGTGAAATTCATGTTCAATTGGATTTAAATCTGGAGATTGACTTGGGCAATCTAAGACTTTCCATCGATTTGCCCTTATACATTCCTTGACTGAACTGGCAGGTGTTTTGTGTCATTGTCATGATGCAATATGAAGCACTTCCCAATGAATCTGGTGGCATTTTCTTGAATATTGGTAGACAAGATGGTTTTGTACCCTTCCAAATTCATTCTACTACTGTCATCATACATTAAGTCTTCAGTAAAGTTGAGAGAGCCTGTTCCAGAGACAGCCATGCATGCCCATGCCATGACACCACCTCCACCATGCTTTCCCATCACTTAGCTAAAGGTTAATCTTTTTCTCATCGGTCCACAAACACAGTTCTAAAACTCTTCTGGCTCACCTTTGTGCTTTTTTGCAAACTCTAATCATGCTTTTCTATTTTTGGTGCTGGTCAGAGGTTTGCATCTTGCTGTGTAGCATCTGTAATTCTGTGTAAAAGTCTCCTGAGGACAGTAGATTGTCAGAGCATGACCCCAGCTTTCTGGAAGTTGTTGCTAATTTTACAGACACGTCTTTTAGGGTTCATTTTCATAGCTTTTGTTATTTGTCTGTCATCAACTACTGTTGTTTTCTCAGCTGATCAGGTAGTTGCTGGTTTCGCTGGTGGTTTCCAAACTCCTGATTTCTCCATGCCCTTTGCTTTTGCTAGAGCTCTAATTGACTTCCTCTTTTCTGTTAGCATCAATATTGCTTGCTTTTTTCTCAAAGTCAGCTCCCTCATCTTCATCCTGGTTTTGTTGTGTCATCATTGAATGCAAGATTCAGAATACAGAAGTAATGGATATAACGGATACGACACATTCCTTGATTATAATACCTGAAGAATTAATGCAACAGGACACAGCTGATCATTTAGAAAGACCTGTGAGGCAACTGTTCCAATACTTATGCTCACATCAGATAGGGGGATGCAACTCTTAACTTCTTAGCTGGTAAAACATCTATGAGTTGAATCACCCAATAATAAAATGTGACATTCTGTAGCTTTTAGAAATGTATTTGACATTATGGGCATATAAATAACATATGCACCAAATAGCATATTATGTTCTCAGTTTGGGCCTCTAAATGAAATAGTTCTATATTAAGACTATATACTAGGCCATAAAAGCGTGATGTATCAAATGATACAAAACAAAACACAGTTGCAAACTTATTTTATTATTATTTTTAACTTTTGTCTAAAGGTGCAATACACTCTTCCATTTTCATTCGATTTCACAAGTCTTTGACTTTACAGAGTTAAAGTTTAGCCAAGAATGAACAATTCTGTCATCATTTACTCAACTTATTTACTGTTCTAATCATTTACAGTTAATGGTCCCCACTGACCTCTGCAGAATTTGTGTCCCCCCATATTGTGGAAGTCATCAGGGACCATCAACTGTTGTTTACCCACATTCTTCAACATATTTTAGTTTGCATTCAGCAGAGGAAACAAACTCTTACAGGAGGGTGACAAACGATTAAAGTATTTTCATTTTTGGGTGAAGTGTACCAATTTAAACTTGTTTTGCATTGTATATGCAAAACCTGTGTTCCTTTGGCTCAGTGGTTAGAGCATTGTGTTTGCAGCACAAAGGTTGTGGGTTCGATTTCCAGGGAACACACATACTGACAAAAAATGTATAACCTTAATGCACTGTAAGTAGCTTTGGATAAAAGCGTATGCTAAATGCATAAATGTAAATGTATATCAGGCATTTACCTGCATCCTCTGAGGCATGTGTGCCAGGCGTGATGTGAACATCAATCTGACAACAAAAAGAAAATAACAAATGACTTAGATGGGAATAAATTGCGCTTAAATGTGTTTGGCTGCTCACTAAAATGACCTTAAATCTGTCAGGAAGGGAGCGCAGAAGCTTGACTTTGATGGACAGACCAATGAGTGTGGCCATACTGCAGTGTGGGATGGTCGGTGTGAACTCCACAGACACAGTGCTCTCCTCATCACTCACCTACTCAAAAACATGTTAGACAGATAGAACGACAGAGATGGATAGATATATAGGCAGACAGACCGATAGATAGATGGATGGATGGATGGATAGATAGACAAAGGACTCACATTGACGCGCATTTGTTCCACGACATTGAGCTCTTCGAGGGACAGCGGGTGCTCAGGGTCATTGATCGATCTGATCAGATGTAAAGATGTTAAGGTCTGACTCAAAATATTCAAAATGGGGTTTATGAACTAACGCAGTTTTGTAAGTACAACTGTCATTATCGCAAATAATTTACAACAACAAGGCTAATATGTCAAAGTAGTTCGTTTCGTGCTTTGAAAGGATATCGAAGATCTCCCTGTCATCGATGGGATCCGCTACATCCTCATCTTCATCAGTAGCAGACAGGAGTCTTTCCCCTGATCGCTCAAATATCAGAGGATTGGCGTTTTCTAGGCGAGTTCCCCCTGACATTACCTTCTCGGCGATACAATTATAATACAACGATCAATACACTATTTCGTAACTTTCTGCGAAGTCGAAAACAAGCAAGCAGGAAGTCGAGCTAAAAGACGGAAACAGTATCCATTTTCTTTCAAAATAAAAGTTATATATATAAAAGTCAGATACAATGTTTATTTAAACAACACATAGAACATCATCATCATCATCGACAACAACAACAATAACAACAACAACAACAATAATGATAATATAATAACAATGTCGTTGTACAGAATAACCTAAGAAGGTATAAAAAATAAGAGGGATGATTGTAATTCTATACGGTATAACAGAAGAAGGAGAAAAACAAAGCTCTTTCTTCCTTTAAAATTGTTAGTTTTTTTAGGTTAAGCATAAGCACATTAAAACAGTGCATCAAATTTGAAAGCTTGACCTTGATTAAACTGTGATGTCAGGCTAATAGTGAGCCAATCATGGTAAATTACCGGTAATGAAGATCATTTTAAAATATTGGAAATATTTAAGCTATCGCAAGGAAAACAACAGAGACCTGCTTTCATTCAATTATACCAATCATACCAATCAGCATTGCAAAGCACAACGCCTTGCGGTCCATTCACAGTGACAGAGTATAGTACCAATCTTCTTTATTGTGAGACAGCCAGCATGTCCTTGCACAATAATACATACTTGTAGATATAGTCCAAACAATGTGAATAAAGTTATTTATTTATTTTTATATTTGAAGGTTTGTACTTCTATGTATTTTAAAGAATCATGCTTAGCAGTCTATTGAAAAACCAAGACATTGATTATGTTTGCTTACACTCCTTATTAAATGTACTGTACTCATTTTAACTGTGCTCTATTACACAGTTTATTTAAAACTAATGTTATGGCATTCTGAGATTAAAATAACTGCATACAATAGCTGCCACAGAGAACTCATTTGTTAATATTTCACATTTGCTGTGTTTCAAGTTATAGCTTCTTATTATGAGTTTGCTATGGCATTCATAAAACATTATTATTCTTATTCTTAGAAGCTCTGACATTTTGAGAATGCAGTGTGTGCATTATAAAATTATAGATCACGTTAAACTAGCACATGCACTACTATTTGGCCAAGCTACTTCAGTCCATAATGAGTCTCTTCCCGAGTTGCTGAATCATCCACACAAAGGATTTATAGACAAAGGGATTATCAAGAGAGTCACATCTTATATTTAATGGACAAATTATTTTATTTCAGGCTCTTTTCCAAAGAATGAGGCTATAAATGTGACTGCACTGCTCTGCATTGGCCTGTAAATGGATTGCCATTCCCCTGCTGACAGCTTCTGTGTGCATCTGTCAAGGTCAAAGGTTAACAGTATAGGGTGCAAATGAATGAAGGAATTTATTCATGCGCCACAACCCCAGTCTTCTTTCCAGGAGGACATTATTACATTTCTAAATCCACAGAGGCGCTGGTACTGATCAGAGCCTGTTGGGTGAAATGTTGTCCCACATGTTTGAATAATGTGCACATGTGTTAATATTTTCATTAGAACTGGACTTATTTCCATTATTCCCACTACCACTACTTCAAAAATCTGACATCAAAATGAAAATACTCACAATATTATAAATGCTATGATTTTCAGGACCAAATAAAGAAGTTAAAATAACAACTTGTGGCTCTCTGAGATGCTCCCTCTTGTCACAAAAACACTACCTAATTTATATATTTCTACATATTTCCATTAAAGCGACAATTGCTGTGAGTGCTCTCCTTTATCTGCTATTTAATATAACTCTCATGTGGAAGGAGAACAGATCTTCTGCTGGTATAATTTTCAGAGAGAAGTTGTAGTCTCATGTCAAGTGGAAAACTTTGACTAGCGGTTTGATGGATAGTTAGGGCAGGGGACACTGCGTAAGAAGGTTGAGATGAAGCACAATGAGCTCTACATGCAAATACATACAGAGAGCTTCAAGAGAGGAAGGTCTACTTGTATGCCTGAAGATCTTCAGCTGTCTCTAAATAGCAAATGACTCATTTTCTCCAGAGCGAATGATTAAACCCAACGACCGCTCTCAAAAATGTCACGATTCTCAAAGATATCTGAGTGAGGATGCAAAAAAAAGAGGCCTTTTGAGCTGATTTAAATTTTATCTCAGCATCTCAGTTTATCTGAGGGCAAAGCCACAGCAGAGATGATTTTGAAGCCACAAGGGGGCAATCTTGCCACATGAAAACAACAACCATTTATTCAATATGACAAGGACTGCAGCAGTCTGCACTCAGGTTTAATGCCAGTTGATAAGGAAGGAAGATAATCTCTGACATCCTTCTTTCTACCCCCATTGGTTGAACAATAATAAGAGGATTATTTAAGGTGATGTGAAAACAAACTCAATATCTTCCTACAATACCAGAATCAGATCCACTGGTGAACATTTTCAGTATTGAGATTTGTATAGCTAAAGAAATCAAGAGGTACTGCTGACTCGAAATGGCTATTCATTTTCAACAGATGTTCAACAGATAGACACACCTCTCAATACCTCTCAATACCACTCAATTTAACAAATAAACATGTGACCACATGTTTCTTACCATTGTAACCATTAGCTTGCTTTGTTGGGGTTTAAAAGACAACGGACCTATGTTCAGTAATATTATTAATTTTAAATGAGAGCAAAACTTGAACTGAACTGAGCTGAAAAATGAACAATGACTGCTTTTCTGTCTTCTGCAAAGCTGCTTTAAAGCAGAATCAAATTTCGCAACATTAACACTGTTATCGAAATTAATTGAATCAATACTGAACTGACTTGTACTGAACAAGTCAGCTGTTTTACTGTATAATTCATTCATGCATTTAGCAGACGCTTTTACCCAAACGACTTACAGTGCAATCAGGTTATACATTTTTTTGTCAGTACATGTGTTCCCTGGGAATCGAACCCACAACCTTTGCGCTGCTAACGCAATGCTCCACCACTGAGCCACAGGAACACATAATTAGGATTTGCCTCATAGTTGATGAAATTTGTATAATTCTGTATCTTTCCTGTTAAATACTGTTCAACTGTTTTGGAACAATCTGTATTCTATACTGTAACTGTATTATATAATATATACATATATATATATAAAGGTGACTTGCCTTAACTTGACACATCAGGACTTTCTTGAAGGTCATCTGACTGTACCACACTGAGAGTCACAACCCTCACACAAAGGGCCAGGAATAAAACTTGAATCTGGGCCTGTCTTGGCCCTGTTGAGTGCTTTTGACATTTTAAGTGCATGTATGTCTATCATTATTTTATAATAGCAGAAGTTGTTCAAAACTTCACAGGGAGAGACTTTAAAATCCTGCAAAAAAACTTTGAGTGGCTGGTTGTGATGAATAAAGAATGAACAGGTTTGATATAAGAGGTAAGACGAACACTAAGTAGGGGACACATACAATTTTAAAATGAGGGCATAACTTGGTAGGAAACAAGTCATGGATTACAATATCATTGTCAGGGTTGGTGAGCATGAGGGGGAGGTATATTAGTGGAGAAATGTGTGCCACACAGATACTAACTCAACAGTACTGACCTATTTATCTGAACGCTGCCATAACTATGAACATAATGACCTTCCTCTGTAGCATCCCTTCCCATTTAGTCAGAGAGTTAAATACCTCTTAACCAAAGTCACAGCTGTTCACAAGTTCACACTTTTGTGTCTGGTATATGTTTATGCAAATGACTTTGACAGAGATTTAGACCATATTTGGCGGGCCTCTCAGGGTGCCAGGGTTAACCACAGGTTTTTGCTGAGGGTATTACAGATATTCAGTCTTGCGGTAGATTCATTTGTTTACTCTGGATTTCAGCCACACTGCTGAATAAAGACTCAGATTGCTGGTGGAGAGCCAACTTGTTGCACACTCTTTGGAGCACACTGAGCCTATGTGTCTGATACACACGTATCTATTCTAGTTGAAGAAGTAATGATGCTGACTAAAGAGCACTATAATAACTACAAATAAACAGTTCAAGTACCGGATAATGTAGTTGCCGGTGATAATCAGAAAATAAGCCCATAAAATAAAGGTTCCAGAAAGGGATTTTCACAGTGATGTCAAGGAAGAACCATTTTAGGTTCACCAATGGACCTTTCGGTGCACTATTAAAAAATAAAGGTTCTAGGCATTAGTAAAGAACCTTTAACATCAATGCAATCTTTCCTTTGAACAACATTTTATTTTTAGTGGGAAAAAGGTTCTTTAGATTATTAAAATGATCTTCACATTAAGAAAAAAAAAGATTTTTTTAACTGAAAGGTTAGGGAACCCAAAATGGTTCCTCTATGGTATTACTACAACAAACCCTTTGGGATGTAATATGACAGCAGTCCTCTGAGATCTTTATTTTTTTTACCACAATCAATAGCTGACAGGCAACAGCATTTATGTTTGTATCAAACAAGAGAATAATTCAGTGAAGTAATATGAGATGTAAAAGTATTGCCATTCATATACATACATACTTAAATACAGCCTAAATACCTAAGACTTGAATTGTGCACTTTTTTAACAATTACTGTGTGCAAAAGATGCTGACTGCCATGCAGACTTAGGACTGAGCGGTTCTCAGGGACAGTGAAAATGCTGAGGGTGTTGGCATTGGGGGTGTGACTGTGTTTTTGGTTCTTTCTCCAGCAGGGTTGACAGGTTGAATCACTGGGTTGAAGCAGCTGCAGACCAGTTTCTTCAGCAGTTCAGCTGACTGGGCACAGAGAGGAGAAGAGAGGAGAGCAAGTCACTGCTTTCATTTTGTGTCGTTTTTGAGTTTTCAGAGTCAGACCAAACTGAAATATTTGCTCTCACTATTACCAACACTTACTATGTTATCAGAACCAATGAAAGTGGCATTACAATTGTAATTTCCTGTATGAATATATGCAACAGCTTTTACTATTCAATGGGCATAAAGCAAGGAAGCTATATATTGCTCATTTTTATGTGGTCTTCTGTAGATATAGCAGTAATAAATGGTTGTAGTCATGTATTTGATATATAATGCTATATATGAAATCTAGCTTCTGCAGTATCTTCCATAAATAGCATGCAGCAATGAAGGAATATTTGCTACATTTCTTTTAAGATGTTTTCTGCTGGATGAAGTTTATTCTACCTCAGGGAATCGCACTGGATAAACAAAACATGGAAAACACTTTCATAACGTCAAAATGATTGTAAGAAAATGATGCTTTGTATGCATGCAGATGTGTGAACCATTATGCACAAGTTTAATTAGAAAGACTCAGAAAGCTTGCTGCTCTAGCATACTGAGCGAGGACTGCCCTCATGTGCCCTGCCAGAAACTCTTCACACTAATCACAACTTTAATTCAAAGCCAGCAGCACCAGGGAACAAACTAGGCTGTTTATCCTTCTCAGGCCTCAAAGAGGAAATTTAGGTAGTTATAAAATAAATTGCAATTCAATTCAAGATTATTTGTATAGCGCTTTACACGATACAATCGTTGCAAAGCAGCTTTACAGGAAATTAGGTTTCCACAATATATTTTATATTGTTTTTCTGTGAAGGGAAACTAATTATACATGGAATTTGGCCTTACGTGCATGACATTTATTTTGCTACAAGATAAAAGCAAGCATGACAGTCTACTTCATAATCTTCTTTTTTAACTATAGCAGGTTTATCAGATGAAATCCATATAATTATGCTTATAATGCAACTAATGAATGTCTCCTGTCCTATTTTGATGTTATAGCTTCATTACATGAGAAAGTAGTATGCATATGTCATTATCACCTGAAGCAACGTTCACTTTGTTATTATTAACATGCCGTGTGTGTGTGTAATACTGTATTAAACTGTCAGACTTTGTCTTCCTCTACCTTTGTCTCCTCACCCTTATATGGTTCTTCCTGTTCCCCATCATTAGTTGATTAGTCTTCGTCTGTGTCTTGATTGTGTCCCAGGTGTTTCCAGTTATGTCTCCCTTTATATAGTCGGTTCTGCCCCATGTTTGCTGTGGATTATTGTTAATGTCAGCGTGTCAATGTTCTTACCTGTGTTCCTGTGCCTCCTCCGTCTGTTCGACATTAAATACCCTGTTTGTTTCTATCCTCGTCTCCTCGTTCCTGGATCCCGTGCAGCACCGTGACAGAATAATCCACCCTAAAGCAGCGATGGAATTCGCCGCGGCGTTCTGCCCTTATCCGGCGGGATCTCTCATTGTGGAGTTCGCGGGGAATTCTGCGGGCTGGCTTGGTGGCGGAGCTCCGCGAGCGGCAATCCTCCATCTATTTCGGCTCGGGGCAAAGTACCAGCGCCCTATGGATCTCCCAGACACTACAGGATTGTGTTGGAGAGAGGGATCTACGGTGTCTGGGAAGTTACCGGTCAGTCGAAACCAGCCCACAGTGTCTCCGCTGGCCCGTTCAGCTCTTCTTCGTCTCCGCTGGTCCTGCAGCTCTTCTTCGCTGGTCCCGCCCAGCTCGTCTTCGTCTCGGCTGATTCCCGGCGCGCCCCGCGCTTCCCGGCGCCGCCGAGATCCAGCGCCTGCTCCGAGACTCGCCCTCCAGTGCCTGCTCCGAGACTGCACCCTCCAGTGCCTGTTCCGAGACTCGCCCTCTAGTGCCTGCTCCGAGACTCGCCCTCCAGTGCCTGCTCCGAGACAGCGCCCTCCAGTGCCTGCACCTCGCCAGTGCCCTCCGGTGCCTGCACCTCGCCAGTGCCCTCCGGTGCCTGCACCTCGCCAGTGCCCTCCGGTGCCTGCACCTCGCCAGTGCCCTCGGTGCCTGCACCTCGCCAGTGCCCCCGGTGCCTGCACCTCGCCAGTGCCCTCCGGTGCCTGCACCTCGCCAGTGCCCTCCGGTGCCTGCACCTCGCCAGTGCCCTCCGGTGCCTGCACCTCGCCAGTGCCCTCCGGTGCCTGCACCTGCGCCAGTGCCCTCCAGTGCCTGCTCCTCGCCAGCGCCCTCAGTGCCGGCTCCTCGTAAGTGCTCATCGATGCCTCCGCTGGTTCTGTCCAGCTCATCGATGCCTCCGCTGGTTCCGTCCAGCTCTTCAGCGCCAGCGAGTCAGCGGCACCCGGCAAGCGAGTCAGCGGCACCCGGCGTAGCGAGTCAGCGGCACCCGGCGCCAGCGAGTCAGCGCCACCCGGCGCCAGCGAGTCAGCGCCACCCGAGCACCCACGAGGCTTCCAGAGCCCCTGCTGGTCCCGTCCAGCTCTCCAGAGCCCCTGCTGGTCCTGTCCAGCTCACCTGGGCCCACGATGGTCCCGTCCAGCTCATCCTTAGCTCCGCTGGTCCCGTCCAGCTCACCTCATGCTTCTCCGCTGGTCCCGTCCAGCTCACCTTGTACGCTGGTTCCGTCCAGCTCACCTGGGCCTCCGCTGGTCCAGTCCAGCTCACCATTGCCTCCGCTGGTCCCGTCCAGCTCACCTTGGCCACGCTGGTCCCGTCCAGCTCACCTGGGCCTCCGCTGGTCCGTCCAGCTCACCATTGCCTCCGCTGGTCCCGTCCAGCTCATCTGGGCCTCCGCTGGTCCCGTCCAGCTCACCTGGGCCCACGCTGGTCCCGTCCAGCTCATCCTTAGCTCCGCTGGTCCCGTCCAGCTCACCTCATGCTTCTCCGCTGGTCCCGTCCAGCTTCCCTGAGCCTCCGCTGGTCCTGTCCAGCTCACCTGGGCCACGCTGGTCCCATCCAGCTCACCCTTAGCTCCGCTGGTCCCGTCCAGTCCAACTTTCCCTCCGCTGGCCCTGTCCAGCTCGCCTTCCACGGCTCCTGGCGCCCCTGGGATGGGAGCTTCCCAAGAAAATTTTGGGGGGCTACCCTCCATGGCCGCCTGAGTTCCCCGATCCGCCATGGCCGCCCGAGCACCCGCTCCGCCATGGCCTCCTCAGTTCCCAGACCCTCCGTGGCCGCCTGATCCGCCGTGGCCGCCTGAGTCCCCGGATCCGCCGTGGCCGCCTGAGTCCCGGATCCGCCGTGGCCGCCTGAGTCCCCGGATCCGCCGTGGCCGCCTGAGTCCCCGATCCGCCATGGGTCCCGGAGCGGGCACCGCCCTGGAGGTCACCTGTTGGGCCTCCACCCTCCCTCCCCTTTCGATGTCTTTGTCTTCCTCTACCTTGTCTCCTCACCCTTATATGGTTCTTCCTGTTCCCCATCATTAGTTGATTAGTCTTCGTCTGTGTCTTGATTGTGTCCCAGGTGTTTCCAGTTATGTCTCCCTTTATATAGTCGGTTCTGCCCCATGTTTGCTGTGGATTATTGTTAATGTCAGCGTGTCAATGTTCTTACCTGTGTTCCTGTGCCTCCTCCGTCTGTTCGACATTAAATACCCTGTTTGTTTCTATCCTCGTCTCCTCGTTCCTGGATCCCCGTGCAGCACCGTGACATAAACTATACTCAATTAATTCAAATGTTCAGTTAACATCACATGATATCACTCAAAATTGTTGTATGAAAAAAAATAGTTGGCAAATATTTAATAACATGGTTGTACCCCTGTGTCAGTTTCTTAGCTAAAATAAAAACAAACAAATGGAGTTGTGTATAACATTTTTAGAATTTGAAACTGTTGCCAAATGTCACGAAAATCTAAAACAAATTTGTCCAGTTGGAATGAGGAGACTATAAACAGACTGCGAGTCTGTTCATCTTTTAAGTGCCTCTTCACTCTCTTCATCTGTTTTTCACAAACTCACAAATATATTATTTATACAGCCCCAACCTTTTTTCTTAAATTTCTCTTACCGCTCTATCATTGATTGCCTTCATCTCAGCTGGATCCAGAAAATCTCTTTGCTTCTCCCCAGAGTCTGTCTTTTTATTTTTCTCTTTATAGGTTATGAGACATGTTTGGTCAAACGGACACAGAGATGACAGTGCATTTGTGACAGTTTGCTTTTGTGTATAAAGAGACATTTTTCTTTTGACTGAGCTGACTAGACTTTTTATTTTCACTTACCCACACACATTTGTTTGGACAAAAAAAAAAAAAAAGTTAACTACTTCTCCTATTGAAATTACATGTCATTTCATAAATGGAAAGTGCAAAACTAAACAATAGCTTATTTTAATCTCCGATTTGCACAAACTGAAAATGATTATGTAATTTCTGCAGAAAGTTTTACTTCTCGGATGACTGAATTTGTATCTGTGGACACTGCAAATCTGAAACAGTGTTTTATTTACACTAACAGATGTTTGTACACAACAACAATTATTAGTCTATCATTTTCTACATTACTCGATACTATACATTGCAATAGTTTAAACAGAATAAAAGGCTGGGGAAATAAAATAATAATAAAAGTATGATTTTATTCAAATATGTTTTTATTCTCAATAATTAGAATTCATTGACACAACAAATAGAACAAATCTGATAAAGAATATGCATCTAATTGCATCCCACATTTACATTCTGGGTAGAGAAATGCACACATTTCCCCTTCTCAAGTGCCTTCTATTTTGGCAAGAGAGTGCATAAATTATATTCCCAAAACACAATGGTTTGCTGCTTATGAGAACGATTGAAAAAATAACTGAGTATATGGATACTAAGATGCATGTTTTGATTTGTTAAACATTTATGGTCACTCCATTATTACCATAGCAAATTATATTTCTTAATAGTTTTATTTGTCTTTTTATTCCAAATAATTCTACATAAATGTGTTAAAATACAGACTATGTGTGCTGTTTTGTCAAAATAATTAAATATAACTGATTAAGTTCTGAGCATTACCGATTTGTCATTTTGTTTATCAGATGTTAAATCGTGAAGTTTTCATTTCAGTTCCTCATAGACAGATGCATCCGACTTAGAACTTGATTTGACAGAAATCAAAGCTGTCAGCAAATGTTTTCTGATTTCAGACAGGCATATGTTACGATTTGTCATGCTTTTGGGATGTGCATGACTGATTGTGAGGAAGATGATACTGACAGTGGTGATGATTGTAAGTAAGATCATAGTGACAATATTGACGGTAAATTAAAACATCACTAGAAATGACAATAAAGTTATGCTTTTTAATTCAGTGCACTTACCAAGGCTTACAATCCTACATTGTATACACCAGAAAACTGAGTAACCTTGAAAAGTGTTGAAACTGCCCTATCAAAGAATGTCCTGCAATTTTCATTTATTTAATTGAATTTCACCTTTCAAAGGAAAAACTAGCGGTGACCTCATTAGCAGTAAAATTACACAAGGGCACTTGTCAACTCAGAGTGAAACCACCATGCTACAAAAATGAAACAAATAGAAAGAGTTTCTGATGTTAATGATGAATAATGAAAGGGTGTTTCAGTTAATGACAAACCTAGATTCACATGGGAAGGTAATACACTCTCCATTTCTCTCTAAATGGTTGAAAGTGGCAAAAAAATCACACATGAACTCATTCTTTTCAAACAACTTCACCAATTTTCTCTCATCTAAAAGTGTTCGGCTTAAGTGTGTTTGCATTCATTTTCTCTTTTGATGTTGCTTTGAGAAATACCAATAACAGGTGCTCTTCTTGTAAAGTCCTACTTGCTAGCAATTGAACTATATCTCAGACAACAGCAGAGATTACAGCACAAACATCTTATCACTGGTGCGTGTGCAGAATGTAAGAACCAACATGAACCAACGGGCTCTTCTATGGTTGCCATTATTCAATCACGTGCAGACTATCTGTCCTGCATCTCTTTGAGAACCTGTCCACTGTATACGGCTCAGGTGATGTTGATTAAACCACACAGGCGACCTGCTACATTCCCTTAACTGAACACTCTAATGAGCTTCTGATCTAGTCATGGATAATGTTATAGTATTCCAGAAATAAAAGACTGGTTGTGCTAGTTAGGCCCTATTATCACTGATGGGTTTTGCAAAAAATGGGCCAGTTGGTCCCAAGAAATGAAAGTGTGAGTGAGTAATTGTTGGGCGTACCATCAGTTGCATCATGGGTATATTAGTTGGTATGGGGAAAGTTGCATATAGCACGGCAGGGGACAAAACACAATGCTTCTTCAGACAAGAAATCACTTTTTATGGAACAAAGCCATCGTTAGTAGCAAAGGGCTTTCAAAACCCCAAGACTACGGGTTTGATTTTCCTCTGTCGCTGTTAAATGCATGAGAAAAACTGGAGCGAGCTGATTAGATCAATCTAATAGTGAAGGCTAAATGAAATTTCAGAGGGCCACTTTAGGGAGGCAATGGAAATGATTCAGCTCCAAAGTCAGGTGGGAAAGAAAGTGGAGGCATGTTTTTTCCCTGAGATCAAATTAAAAGTGTTTTGCCATCGTTGTTCCTTCTTTCTTCTTCTCCTTGATACAATGCCCTGTAAGTTCTTATTTCACTGCAAGAATGAAAGATGCATAATGCTTTTCTGATGTAGTTCAACAGTGTCGTCCAAAATCTATTTAACACTATGCATTTTTGAAATGTTATTAATATTTTGTAATGGTAATGGCTGTCGTCTATCATCGTCTCTCATGGAATTATAATGACGGAACATTGAATATTAATGAATCTGTCAAAGGCATGAGAAAAAATGAAAATGGATGCACTGAATAAAATAACAATGTAATTTACAAAGTAGAGTATAATCCTTGAGTGGTCAGGTAACAATGCTGTTTATTGGCTATATTACCTCTGCTAATACATTTTTGTCATCACTTCATCCCTGATGAAGGCATCAATCCTTGTCTGGCAAATGAGTGTTTAATTATGACTATTCATGTGCTGTGGTCAATCACTTTCAGTCTTATCACAAAATATATGCAAGCAATAATCTATATTAACTAAAGTGTAAAATGATATTGCAACAATCATTTTGATTCAGTATGCATTACGTACAGCATTCATTTAATTTTTAGTGCAATAGTGGACTTGGCCATTTTTTTGATGTCAGTTGCTTCAAGTTATTTTAGTGGTACAAAAAAAGTTAATTATGCTGCGTTTTGTTCCAAACTGAAATTTGGTATCATATTGTTTTAATTTATTATTGCAATCATAAACACACAGTTACTGAATTTAATTATTCTTCTAGTTATTATAGTAGCTAATGAATAGGAAATCTTGCACATTCACAAAACAGCTCACTGCTGCAATAAAACATAAAGTGGATACAAGCTTCTCCTCTTTCTATTATTTCTTCCCTGGTTCTATGTATGTATTTATGTATGTATGAATGCATGCATTGATGTTTGTGTGTGTGCATATTTATGTGTTTATGTAAGAGTGCCTTAAGCATCCCTTACTTCTTGTTACATTTTATGTTAACTTGTTATTTGGGTACACATGCAATTTTTCATTTACTTATTCATGGGTGAAGTTAATTATTTGTTTAATAGCATCTTTATTTTTTTATTTTAGCCTTCTTAATCTCTGCTGAATGTATCACACGAGCCTTAAAGAATGTAATATTTTAAAAATAAATCATGAAAATACAAACATACCACAATTTCTGGAGCATTTTAATTGAATCAACATGCTACATATTTGGCCTCAAAATATTAATTACCTTTCTTGTGAACTTACGATTTTAAACTTTTCATTATGGCACACAATTAATTTGATCCTTAAATACTTTAAACGTGGCAGCTTTAATAACTGTTTTTGGCATGCAGGTTCAGGCCGGTATTATTGTTTAAAGGATAATCAGGGTAAACCAGTTGTTCTGGCAGAGACCTGTAACTCTCTCTGAGTGAATCTATTAGCCTGCTGATGGCTGTTCATCAGGGTGCTTCCTAGCCTTGGGGAACAGATCAGCTTGATAAAATGATGTAAACGGATTAGGACTTCAGAAATCCAAGGAGTGGAGACAGAGGGAAAAATAGGATTACTGATCTTCCTCACGATGGTCTCTGTACATGCTGGGTGGTTTACTTCAATGAGAAACAAGTTATTCACATGAGAAAAAAGGGAATTATAAATGATCTAAGATAATGTTTTGATCTTGTACATGTCATTGCATTAGATATTTTAGTTTTAATTTTTTTAAATCACAATGCATGAACAAATTCAGCAGAAAGTATTTGTAACAACCGGAGGGGATCTTTAATTATGAAGCACTTTTGTTCACACACCTACCACAGAGCAATGTCAAAGTGGATAGAATATGTGTTTTGTAAGTAGTTCACAGCTTGTTTCATGTCTGTGAAACATGGCAATATGTTCCAACGAATAAGAGGTGTTTTCGTGATAGATTGTGACCAAAAATAAATAGTGCTGGGTCCAAGCGAGTCCACCTTGTTGATTCTGAGCCGAGTCCAAAACTTTAACCAACTGAGTCTCAACTACCCCAACTATAAAAACAAATACACTGCTTTGATAGCTGAAGTGGTCTTATATGACTGAAAACAGGATGAGCTGTATCAGTAAGTCCCTTCATTGTTAAATTCATTGCTTTGCTGGGAAATTGCACATATAGATATGTATCTCAGGGCTCAGATTGTAATAAAGGCAAGAATTTACCGTCCATTTGGCGCCAGCCATTGTCTTTGTTGATCTTGGGTTGAGGTAAGGCCATTTTCCTCATTTCCTCTCATTGAGCAGTCCTGAGGGCAGGATATGATTTAAAGTAGACAGCAATTTCACACAAAATGACTGGCACAAGACCTCCCGAACCTTTGCAATGGAACATTGCCATCGGGGACGTTTTCCTGTTTGCAGTTTGCATATTTGTTGAAAGTTGCCTGTGGCTCTGCTGCGCTCTAATTTAATGTTTCATATTAGAGTGGTCTATAGCTGTAAAATATAAGTTATGATGTTATAGTCTTTATTGCTTACTTGCGCTTGTTGGTGAAAACATTAGGTTTGTGAAAGTGCATATGTTACTATGTATAACACTTTTCTGGCTTTTATTACCAGCCAGACGGATCAATTAAAGCGAGAATTAAGTTCTTGTGCCTGATGTAAGACTTGGGAAAGAAAAGGCTTTTTTAACAACTGGACATTTTTGCCATCGTAAAATCAATGACTGCTATGAAGTCCTTGAGGGCTTTTCCGGGCTTTTCAGGACTGACAGACCAATTATGAACTTGGGAATGTGCAATACTATGATAGCTACAGTTGCACTAATGCCGCCCCAATCCCTGTCACAGCACAGAGACCAGATAAGATGCAATCAAAGGCTGTGCACCTCATACTATTTGTGCCTGTGCAGCCCTACACACTGTGACCTAATGAAAAGAAATAACACACTGAAATATTACTTAGCCAGAGCAGCCGGAGACAGCAGTCTTAAATTAAAGCAGTTCTATCATTAGTGCACTGTGCATGCCGCAGACAGAGCACACTCCATCCCTCATGCACAGTCTGCTGAAGAAACATCCGTATCTTAGCATGACTTCAGTGTCTATTAGTGCATTAGTGAAAGACAAGCTTTGATTGGCTGTCAGAGGACCAGCGCTCTGGGGTGATTTTCCCAATTAAATAGAGCAGTAAGTGGCATGAGCCAGCTTGAGAACGGTAGGCAGAAGAAGTGGTGTTTGATAAGTTTACAATGGCCTGATGGAAGAGACAATCCCAGTGACTACTAAATAGCACATTGGTTTGCCACTGCAGAGATGACAGCTTTAATGTAGCTTGTTGTGTGATAGCCTACATCTGATATTGAATAAACTTGCTTAAGCTGTGCCTTTGTTTATACTAACACATTCTGTTTTATCATGCGTGAATCTTTGATGCACCCTTTTGTGATGAATGACATTTGTTTATTGCCACTGGAAGGCACTGTTCAAGATGCTGGAGTAATTGGTGAGGGGAAGTTATATTCTGGCAGGCACACTTTTATTCAGAGTCTGTTATATTAATATTGCAAAGGCCTCCAATGTTATATTTATTTTACAGAAGACTTAATACATATAATTATGTTATAGTACATGCACACATATTTCTATCATGATGGTTACATTTCATTGGATTGTATAGTTTATGTTAAGCTAATGATTTATGTTATCAAAACTTAATCCTTACACAAATCTTTCTGCATTTTTGTATTTTGATTAAAACATTGCATTTAATAGTTGTATGTTTAATCATAGAGTAATAATAGAGTAGCCTACCATAATGTATCTGCTGCAAAGAAAATCTGCATTTAAATGGAAGCTAAAGTGGGAAAGAGCAAACAGAATAAAGCGAAATGAATAGACTGTTTTTATATGCTGCCTGACTCTATTCTCTTGCATTGTCTATTCCCTTGAACTGTTATTCCCTATTGTATATAGCAAAAATGCATGACAAAATAAAGTGAAAAGCTACAAAGGCACAACAATCTGTAGTTTTTCTTTGCAAGTGATTATGTTTGCCTTCTTGAGAAATAAATATATTTGACTGGTCAGAAATCCCACTCCTCATGTCATATGCCATTCACACAAACGCATTCATGCATTCAGAAACATGAGATGCACTGCTGAGGAATAGAGGAAGTGCCACAGCCATTGATTTCAAAACTGATTCTAATAAAAGTTGATAAAAAAAAAAACAGTGACACAGTGAGAGAGCTGACAGAGGAGCGAGACACGGTGGGTCCTCCCTCGAAGTCAAATCTCCATAAACTGATGTATAGCAAGTACTAAACAACTGATAATACTTCAACATATAAATACAATTGCTATAATTGAAAATACTGTGATTTGTTTCAGTTGATTAACTGTTAAGAACAACAATTATAACTGAAACTCATTACATTGTTTTATGACTGATTTAACTCTTAATTTAACACATAATTACTATGAATGCATGTGGTGTTAAGTGCCAATGTAAAGCTGGCAGGCTAATCAGGTATCATGCTAGTATGTAAGCTAGTTATAATAAAAACAAACATTTAATGGTGTTTGTAAGAGTTTAAATGACATATTACATGATTGTGTTGGAATCACAATCAGACAGCAAAGAGAATGCTCTTCAAAAGAGCCAATAGGATCGCTCGGGGTCCTAGTGGAGGTCCGATTTTAGGAAATAACCATATGTGTCATGAGTTTATCAAGGCCATCCTATTTTAACTTGTAATTTTATTCATACAATTCACAATCATATTAGCTTAACAGACTCACCATAGTGTTGTAAGTTCACATATGTTAGGTGAAAATATCACCATTTTTATTTTCTGTTATTTGATTATTTATATCCTTTCCCAAAAATCTGTTTCCGCCACATCCCTATTTATGTTAAGCTGCTTTCCTCATGGGCCCGGTTGGATGGTTTCCACGATGTAATTGACATTTGTTCGCTACAGTTTTAGCAAAACCAGACCCCAACACACAAATCCTGCATGACAGTTCATCATTTAAAGACTAAGCCCTAATTCTGTTTTATGGAGACAGAAAACATGTATACTGTGTCTAAATTCAATTAAAAGGGCCGTTTTTAAGCGCCTGTGGCCAGACTGGGATTTTAATAAGCATATGAAAATGGAAACAAATTAATACCCTCTTAATATAATATCTCATTAAATGCTTAGGTGGGTGGTGTACAGCTCCCCAGACAATTTGCGACTGGAGACAGTTGCTGAGAAACCAGACAGGGTGGAGGAATGAAGGGAGCAATAGAGGATGGATGGATCGGTAATACATTCTAAAGCATCAAATCAGCATTAACCTGCCACAAGAGGATCAAATTGCCATGGCAATGGTTTGCACAATATATTATCTTTTAAGATTCTAAAACAAGACCAAATACCTCTGACAGTTTGGCAACTATGCTCATAAATATGAGTAATATATTCATATTTGATGGTGCGATGTTTATAGTAACTGGGTTCCATTCAACTCTTCAGTAACCCATCATGTCAGATACAGAGCTGAGCTCAGTTCGTATCCAGTTTAAGTCGTAAACAAATGGCTCACATACTTACAGACTGATCAACAATCTCCACTCCAGCTGTTCTCAAACATCTGCTAACAATTTGACAATACCCTAAGTAGAACGATAACTAATTCAATCATGAGTCGAAGTCAGGAAGCTGTTCACATTCAGTCCATGTTTTACGAAACGTAGCTGGTGTTCTGAGACAATTGACTGATCCATTCCTTGAAAGTGAAGGAGGTGGAAACAGATGTGCAGTTGTCATCTCTCATGAGAAGGAAGATGTGTTATGAATGTAGCAATCTTGTGCAAACAAAGTGCTGAATAGGGAAGAGCTAAAAAGAGAAGTTGGTGATACGGTCTGGATAAAAAGATCCCTGTTGTTAGTCGTGCATGTCCTTCGCTGGTGGAATAGAGGACCAGTGATAGGGAGCTTTGAAAAGGGATTTGTTTCATTCCAGTGCTTTGAAATATGCCATACTAGCACAGATGCTTCTCTAACTGCTGTGTCCTGCAGTTCCCCTGAAGCTGGTGCCATGACTGCTGACACCGATACAGATGGTCAACATAATCACCTAATGATGATGCCCATGTGACAGAGAGAAAACAACTTCTCAGTTTTGCTGCAGCATCTTCTAGATTTTTAATACCACCTTACCTCATACTTGAACATTTCTTGCAGAAGTCGCAGACAGCTTCATGGCGCGTGCTTCTGACATGGAACAGTCTGCGCTGAATGGTGAATAATAAACAGAGGAATCACAGTGGGGAGTGAGGACTTGAACTACTCTTTTTCAGCAAGTCAGTTCCCCCTGGGGTCAAATTATTAAAGCCAGCTCTGAACAGCTTTATTTTTTCTTGGCTGAAAATGTTTTGCCTCCCTGTAAAATGACAAATCTCTCAAGCTGCGGGTTTCCATTAACACAAGGCTTTACCGCACCTCGCTCTGCTTCAGAGTGAATCACAAAAACACAAAAACACAAAATTCCAATATGATAATAGGACAAATGAAATTCTTGTTAAAAAAGGATCAAATTACGTTGTTATTAGAGTTTTTTCATATTCGGTATTCAAAACACCCAAACCACATTTTGTTATTGATATTCAAACACATTTTTTATAGTATACCAGTACTTGGGTTGGGTAATATGAGCATTTAACCTTGTAAAGCCCAACATATGAAATATGTAAATAAGAAACTAAATAAATAAATAATCTAACAGTTGAAACTTTATTTGATACAATACATCAGGATTTTTACTTTGTAGCTCTCAAAAAATTCCCTTAATAAGATGATATTTAAATGCTTAGTTTTATGATCTCATCTCTATGTTCACAAGCCTGTTATATTATATTTGATACATTATACAATGATTTTTCTAAAAAAAAAAAAAAAAAAAATGAACACAAAGAAAGATGTTTGGACAATTAAAACTAAACCCCACACTGTACAAAAATTAGTGTAATGTTAACTGCAAAATGTCGTAAAAATACTACAGAAAAAAACTGTCAATAGGTTAACAGTAAGTTCCCGTACTATGTACAGGGAAAAATGATAAATGATCTGATCAGTCATTTCATGTAATTTTACAGTAAAATGCTGTTAATTGTAATTTTTTTGAAGTAAAACAATAACAAATCAATGTATAATTTACAGTCAAAAACTGTAAACTTATATTTCCAGAATTCCCTGCATGAAACTCCACATTTGAAAGTATTTTGTTTAAAATAATCTTATTTTGTTAATAGTTTTTGTTATCAGTTATGTACATTTGGGCTTTATGCTACATCTGTTGTTTATTGAAAGTTTATTGCATTATTTAAGTGTCATGTGTGTTTACATGATTGTGTTTTGTGTGTGTATGAATGACTCTGTGATTTTTCATGTGGCTTTTTCTTTTACTACCTGCACTATTATGTCGTTTGTCAGTATGTTAAAGGTACAAAACAGATTTTAATAGCAGTGTGTGTTGTTAAATTTACTGGTTTATATTCAAATTTCCTAGTTTGAAAATTACAGTTTATACTGTAAATTGCACGATTTGTTCTTTAAATGTATTTACAGTTTTTCCGTATTTTTTACATAATTATTCTGACAACCAAAGCTGCCAAAAGTATTTTGTAAAAACTACAGAATTTGTGTTCACCTTGAAATATAAATATAAAAGTTATTCTGATGTTTACTTTCTAAAAATCATGTAACATTTAATTAAAAAAAATGCAGGTTGCATAACCTAAATAAGTTTTAGAATAAAACTAAAAGGTCTTTTATTTGATAAAAAAGCTATACACTATCAATCAGATTATTTAAGTTTTGATCATGGCATTTTTTTATTGTTATTTTTTTATCTCACCCTTTTCTGGTGGAGATCTGTCATACTTAAAAATGGAAGAGTGACATTAAAAACAATCTCTGACATTTCTGTATGATTCCAGTACACAGTAATCTCACCAAAATAAGAGTAGGAGCATTGTAAGACTGAATTAGGAGATTGGTCAAGGGGTGTAGTGGTTTTGTTTTCAACCCTATGGAGGCAAAATAATGCAGTGTTGAGTATTCATGTCACCAATGACGTTAAGATTTTTGGATCATGTGTCACTATGAGTACATCAGTTATGAAATATTGGTGGGATATCTTGTAACCTCTTACAACGCAAGGAGGACAAAAGTGTAATCAAATTAATTTTATTAACAAAAGTAATCAACAACTACTAAATTAATACCATGAATGAAAAGGGAATAAAGTGCATACTATACATAAAACTTGAGTGATTCAGTTGGGTGATGATCTGGTAAAGTTACACTATCTTATGAAAATATAAACTGAAACTAAAAAGGTAAATAACATTATTATACCTCAAATAAATAAACGAAAGATGAATTGTTCTTAACTAATCAGCTATATAACATCTATTGTAAATTAGAAAATCATATACCGTTAATATACAACAAAAGGTCTCTGGAAGAGCCTCTCATTCTTGCGGTGATTATTCAGATTATTCAGCTCTGGTGAATGCAGTGCAGCAGGAATCCATTTCAACAGCCTTGAACACAAAGCAGTATAGGATGCTGATCTCCTGGAGCTCCAAAAGGACCTACAATCTGGAATGCAGATGTGACCCTGGAGTAGGTGCAGAGCATACCTTGAAGTGAAGGTTTGCTCAACGGAGCTTAACCCTGCTGCACCTGTCCTAAGGAATTTTTTATGGCGGTCACGGGCCAAAACCTTAGGAATCATTCTATAGAGTGAAGGACCGAAACTGCATTTTGACCAATCAGAAGTCCTGTCCATCCCGGGCTTGGTACCAGAGGTCTTCTTCTTGTCCTCTATCTGGCTGTTGTCCTAGCATCTTTATCTGATGAACAGTTTGCTTATGTTAGTTCACCAAGGCCCAATCTAAATGTAGCAAGCCTTAGTCCACGGTTGTGGTCAGAGAGCGGCCCAGCCATAAACTGGGCCCAGGAATGTACTTTTCACTACAGGGGTAACATCAACCTGTTAATTATTTTGATGTTCTCTACCAGTACGTATGAGCCTTCAGTGAATGGACTGCCACAACACAAATGCTAAAACACGATCATACAAGAATTATGTGGCAGTTTTCTCTTGTACTGGCATGTTCATATTGCATTAGTTTTACTTTTGATTTATTCATAAGCCAACCAACTAAAATATGTGCAAAAAGTGCCAAAAAAAAGAAAACAAACTCTCAGTGTTATTAAAATATTTCCAGCAGCTGTTGTAACTTGAGAAAGTAGTATGCTGCTGTCATAATTTCCCTGTAATTTGACATTAATTATGTATGTGTAAACAATGTGCAGGTTCACTGGCTCTCTGTTCTACTAGACTTCCATTTCCCAGCCTTTACAGAGGCCTGGGCTGTAAATAATCAATGTGCTTTAGGCTCTAAATCTCTCTTTAAACGCTTATTTTAATTGGGACACAGTGATTTGCAGCCGAATATTTTAGTAAAACTCAAAATAAAGCCAAAATGAACAATACTAAATTGAAGCTTCAAGCATACCTCTGAAGTGATGTGGATTGATTGATTTGTAACACTCCAAATAATGTCAAAGGAGTAAAAGAAGAGACCAAAATGTTCCTGACTGGGCAAGATGATTTATTTAAACATCAATAGCCAAGGAGACTCAATCACACAACATTGATAATTGGATATGGCACTTTTATTCTAATACAACTAATATTAAAACCTCAAAAGGGCAAAGCAGCAGGTTAGATGGTTATCATATATCGGTCTATAATTCAATTAATGTTAATGGTGTATTTGACAAATCTATGTTCCTGTGGCTCAGTGGTAGAGCATTGCGTCAGCAGCGCAAAAGGTTGTGTGTTCAATTCCCGGGGAACACACATACTGGTATAAAATGAATAGCCTGAATTCACTGTAAGTCACTTTGGATAAAAGCGTCTGCTCAATGCATAAATGTAAATGTAAAGGTTTACAGTGATAAATATACTCAGATTTAGAAACACAGCTTTTAAGACTAATACATGGCCTCACAAATACGGCCAACACCTCCATCTGTCTTGGTAGAACAAATTGAAAGGAATTTATAGGAGAAACATAATACATAAAAGTAACAGATATAAATGCTGCAGTTTCACTGCGCTACATTTTAGAGACAGAAGCAATCGTCTGTGTCTAAAAAGTCAGCAATAGCATATGTAGCGTAAAAAAAAAAAAAAAAAACAGTATTTAGTGATGTTTTTAACAAAAGCAAACAATCAAGCAATCCAATTTTTTTTTCTGAACAAACATTGCCTGAATCTAAACTCATTTACCTGTCAAATTAGCATTTTTCTTTCAAATTGCTTCTTATTTTGGCAGGCATTACTTTGAAGTTTTGTTGTGCCTGAGTATACAGCTGGCAAGTGGGTTCATTAATGAGTTTACATTTGTCTGCACGCCTTGTCAGGGAATATATCTGATATATATCAGATTTGGGCGCTCAGACAATAACAGTATCAGAGTTGACACAGGCTGTTGGTGGGGGTAATTGTTTTGAGTCTTACCCAGAATCTCTCACAGGATTTAAGCACAACTGGATTAGACCGAGGCTCTGCAGTCAACACATCTACTCTCTCACTTTTTAACATTTAATCAAGCTCTCAAACATCATTTGATCTTCTCTCTGCAGATCAATTCAGGGCCAAAGTCGCCACAGATACGATTTTCTTGTCCCCACCCCACTGTACATGCTGAAAAGCGATAGACAGAACAAACTGAACAAAAGCCCTGGATTTATTTTTCTTCTGATTATGGCCTGACGTGCAGCCTCAGACAATATACTCTCATTGACCTAAATCACTTATAGCCTGAGTTAGATCCTCCTCTTTTGTTGAGGAATGATCATGCGAGCATCACCAGACATCTCACATCCATCCACAGCTTAAAATTCAAAGAACACAGCCAGTGCCGACCACAGAGGAAATGCTTTAAAAAAGATCAATGTGCTTGCTAAAGTGCTGGACTATAAATACACTTTAGAGGGTCTGTTTCTACTCTGCGCATTCCAAACAGCAGTCAGAGAGTGATACCCCTGTCAGGGAGAGGAACCAAAACACTCTTTATTTGAATACCTTTTCCAGCTGCGCCAGAAATGTATCCTCGCTGATTACATACACCCGGGAATAATGAGTCAGGTCAGGAAGCCCGTTGCATTCATTTGTTGATAACCACTTAATGTGGACTTGTGAAGCATATGGCTTTTAATCAAAACTCTCCAGCATGATAAATGCAGGGTTCGCAAATGGCCGTACATTTTTAAAGCCCTAAAAAATTTGCCCGAGGGCATGGAGTCCTGTTAGTGTGCCTGCTTGCATTCAAAAACAGTAAGCAGCAACAAAGGCATTAAAGCTCAAGCGTATCGCTTTGTCTTATAAGACATTGTTTTTTCAGCCTTTGTCTGAACTGGCAAGGTCAGAGCAATGCTAGATAGAACCAGCTACAAATATGATACATGGTGGACAAGGACTGATGAGCACATTCAATCAAATTAAGATGGTGATCATTATTTAGTCTTTTAGAAAATGGTCTGCTCCTTATCGAGCCTGGGAATTATTTCAAATTAAATTTGTAAATGTGTTTGTTTTAATACCTGCAAAATAATGACATTTTAATTAAAAAAATACTGTTAAAAAGCTATATGAAAAGTTGTAATCTCTTCTGCTTGATGTAAGCAATGTGAGTACCAGCAAGTGCAAGTTTCCCAGATGTCCTCTTGACACAGGGTCCTAGCAGTTTGTGTCACTTGCAGCTTGTGACTCGTCTAAGAGATATTTGTCACGGTTCATGGGTTCCCGGTCCCATCCTCACCGTGTCTTGTCTGTGTGCGTGTGCGTATGTGTGAGCAGGTGTCTGTGGGTGTGTGTGATTGAGGCTGATTCGCTCCAGCTGAGAGTCATCACCGTTGGGCTATATCTGTTCCTGTCACGTTCTCCTTTGTCAGATCCTTGCAGTGTTTGCGGTCGTCGTTTACGGTCCGTTCTGGTTCCGCGATTCCTGAGCCCTGCTGCTTCCTGGACCTGATCGCCGGACCTTGGCTGCCCATTGCTTCCTGCGCCACCCGCCTCAGCCCTACGGAAAGCTCCGCATCTGCCTACAAAGCTCCGTTTCTGCCTGACTCCGCCTCTGCACCTGAAAAGCTCCGTTTCTGCCTACGGAAGCTCCGCCTCTGCCCTACAAAGCTCCGCTTCTGCCTAGAAGCTCCGCCTCTGCCCTACGGAAAGCTCCGCTTCTGCCTTGGAAGCTCCGCCTCTGCCCTACGGAAAGCTCCGTTTAGTTTCTCGCTGTGTATTACTTCCTGTAATAAACTCTCTTTCCGCAACTGAATCCTCCCGTCTTCATTGTGACAGAAGGATCTGACCCGTTTTTCGGTCTCCCCTTAATCCGCCTACTCCGGTTCCTCCCCCGCCGCGACTCGTAGATGGGGAACCCACCTATTCGGTCAATCGCATTCTGGACTCGAGGCGGAGGGGACGAGGATTTCAATACTTGGTGGACTGGGAAGGTTACGGTCCGGAGGAGAGAAGTTGGGTTCCGGCCAGGGACATATTGGATCACCTTATTGATGATTACAATCAACAGGTAAGGTCGGCTGGGAGCGCCGAGAGGCGCTCCTAGGGGAACTGTCACGGTTCATGGGTTCCCGGTCCCATCCTCACCGTGTCTTGTCTGTGTGCGTGTGCGTATGTGTGAGCAGGTGTCTGTGGGTGTGTGTGATTGAGGCTGATTCGCTCCAGCTGAGAGTCATCACCGTTGGGCTATATCTGTTCCTGTCACGCTCTCTCCTTTGTCAGATCCTTGCAGTGTTTGCGGTCGTCGTTTACGGTCCGTTCTGGTTCCGCGATTCCTGAGCCCTGCTGCTTCCTGACCTGATCGCCGGACCTTGGCTGCCCATTGCTTCCCTGCGCTACCCGCCTCAGCCCTACGGAAAGCTCCGCATCTGCCTACGGAAAGCTCCGTTTCTGCCTACGGAAGCTCCGCCTCTGCCCTACGGAAAGCTCCGTTTCTGCCTACGGAAGCTCCGCCTCTGCCCTACGGAAAGCTCCGCTTCTGCCTACGGAAGCTCCGCCTCTGCCCTACGGAAAGCTCCGCTTCTGCCTACGGAAGCTCCGCCTCTGCCCTACGGAAAGCTCCGTTTAGTTTCTCGCTGTGTATTACTTCCTGTAATAAACTCTCTTTCCGCAACTGAATCCTCCCGTCTTCATTGTGACAATATTAGACAAAAAATACTTCAGAGTCATGTTTTTGCACAGAATCACACTTATATTTGCTATTCCTGGGCACGCTATTATTACACACTGCAGTTATTAGATATCAGCTTTTAAAAGTATAATTTAAAAAAATTATTATTACAGAGTTCAAACCAGTCTATTTGCGTTTGTTATAGATCATTATTTGAGATTCACACTTCTGACAATATCAATTCTCACTTTGAATCACACATATTTAAGCAAATACCCTGATCTCTCCACACTTTCAGTGTGATTGATGACTGGTTGCATGAAAATGCATGATGTTTTGTTGTTTAGAACCAGCTGACAATGCTGCATTTCAGAATCTTATTCTACTCAAACACACGTTTTCTTGGTATCTGATGGTAAACTGTAATACATAATCCCACAAGCTTTGTGCATTACAGCAGCAATGTACTGTAGATACCAGTGGTGCAGACACTTTTATGATTTTGAGATCCCATCCAGTTCTACACTGTGAATTAACCATGACTTGGTCACTTTAAACTGTTAATTTATTAGTTTATGCATATTCAGATTTCAAACATGAAGGCCAGTGACATTTACACCTTTTCACATCTGTACCTTTGGCAGCATTGGCTATTATGTTGCTTCTTGCACATTTCACAATATTTACATAGTGAAATGCCCAATGAGTGGTGCTACAAGCGTGCTTAGTTTAATCCCAAATTGAACGTGAATCTGGAAATGTTTTATTATGTTGGTTGTTGTACATATCTTGGCAGTTTGGAAATTAAATGTCTGGTGAGTTAAATTTAAAAATGAATATAACGTACCACTTAACGCTACACAACTCTACCCCAAACCTAACTGATCATGTTAACAAAAGCAAATGTGAGATGAAAACACATTTATTGAATCATGTTCTATTTAAGCTTGCTTCTAAAAACACTCTGCATTACGAGTTCAATGCTGCACCAGGTGGGCTACTGAGCAAGCTTTCTGCATATAATAAATAAAATCCAAACATATGGAGCTGGTTATGTGATGCAAAAGTCAAGATGTATTAGTCTACAAATCATGCACTATGCTAAAGGTCATATCATATAGTATTGTGCAAGGAATCACAAAAAAGTATTTAATAATCAATGATCTGTCCCTCTTATCATAATATGTGTGAAAATTATTAAAAGTTGTTGTTGTTTTACTGCCACTAGTGTTTATCTTACCTGTATAGGAACTGCAATAAATTGTATGTATAGTAATGTTTTTGGAGTTTCACAAAAACTAGGTAGAGGTGGGTAAAAGGAGTGAATTGCTGTGGTTGTGGTCAGGCCAGTGGTCTTGTATTAATTATTTATGGGGTCAGATACTGTCACTCCAACTGACCATGTTTGGCATTGTGCTTATTCTTACTTCATTGGACACACCTCTCTGCATGTGGTTTGATTATCTCTGTGTTGTGCTTTATTTCGACTGGGACAGATTGCATCAGGGATTTGTCATCCTCAGTGTAAGTGAGAGTTCGAGGGCAAAAGTCTCTGGCACACAATGCATCATCTCAACGTGTGCTGACTGTCACCCGTGAAAATGAAACAGTCGTGATCCCAGTGTTCTGTCCCAGTCCAGACTCATTCCTTTGTGTCCTTAGGAGGGGTGGCTAATGTCCTGTGCAACTGATTAATGGGCAGAAATGTCTTATGAGCTGAATGCATTGTAAACCTTGTTCTGAAGTTTTTATCTACTGTAAGTCTTAAGCATATATTGTGTGGAAACATATATTTCTGCCTTGGCTAGTCCATCGCCGAAATTATCACCTCACCATCTGTCCATCAACCACACATAAAGTTCTCATAAAAACAAGAATATTATGCATATTATTTGATCACTTTTCACTGCATGCAAACAGCTCAGCAAAGCCATCAAAAGCCATCACTCTTTGATTCACCAAGTAGGAACTTACCTATTTATTTATTCTTATATGATTCTTAAATATTGTGTATCTAGAGAACATTTTATATCACCTTACATAAGCAAACTCACCACAGTTAAGTACTGGACCTACATATGCATATCAATAAATTAGAATGTCGTGGAAAAGTTCATTTATTTCAGTAATTCAACTCAAATTGTGAAAATTGTGTATTAAATAAATTCAATGCTCACAGACTGAAGTAGTTTAAGTCTATGGTTATTTTAATTGTATATGGTTAATTTAATATATATATGACTGAAGTCTGACTTTTTGGCTTTTCAATAGAAAGAGTTCCTGTTCCTGTGGCTCAGTGGTAGAGCATTGTGCTTGCAGTGCAAAAGGTTGTGGGTTTGATTCCCAGAGAACACACATAATGAAAAAATGTATATCCTGAATGCACTGTAAGTCGCTTTGGATAAAAGCGTCTGCTAAATGCATAAATGTAGTAGTGCAAGGTGGCATAATGTCTTGTCATTGTGTGAAGAATTGCAGGCAAAATCAGTCTGAGAAATGCTCAAAGTATGTTTCACCAGACTGATGAACACTGCTGCTACCCTCAACTAAAATGATAGAACAACTGCCAATGTTAGATCACCTGCAAGACATTTCTAGAATTCACATCTAAGCAAACACAAAATTAAACAATTTAATTTTGTACATAGTGTTTATTGAGCTTTGAGCTTTTTAGGTTAAGTGAGTAGTCAGTTCTTGAATTCCATGTAATGAAAACAGGAAAAGTACTGTAGGCACTTGAATAAGAGTGATTTTGACAAGGAAGCATTAAGATGAGAGAGTGTCAGAGCATCTCCAAAACGACAAGTCTTGTGAGGTGGTACATGCAAGGACAACCGGTAAAACGGTGTCAGGGTTATGGGTGCCCAAGGCTTACTAATGTACATGGGGAGCGAAGGCTAGCCTATCTGGTTCGATCACCCAGAAGAGCTAAAGCTCAAACTACTGACATACGTAATTCTGGCCTTGACAGAAAGCTGTCAGAACACACAGTGCATTGAAATTTACTGAGAATGAGGCTGCACAGCTGCAGACTGGTCAGAGTGCCCATGATGACCCCTGTCTACTGCTTAAAGTATCTACAGTGGGCACATGAGTGTCAAAACTGCAGTATGAAACAGTGGAAGAAGGTTGCCTGCTCTGATGAATCATGTTTAGATCAGGTGAATGGCTAAGTTTGTGTGTGTGTGTGTGTGTGTGTGGAATGGGAATAAGACAGGCCAGTGGAGACAGTGTTATGCTCTGGGCATTGTTCTGCTGGGAAACCATAGGCCATGGCATTCATGTGGATGTTTCTTTGACACATACCACCTACCACCTAAAAAAATGTGCACACCGCATACACCCCTTCATGGCAACAGTGTTCCCTAAAGGCAATGGCCTCTTTTAGACGAATAACGATCCATGCCACACTGAAAAAAATTGTGCAGGAACAAGAGTTTAAGGCATTGATTTGGCCTCACAATTCCTCAGATCTCAATCTGATTATGGGATGTGCTGGACTGACAAATCCAATCCATGGAGGTCCAATCTCACAACACTAATGTACTGGTGCCAGACACCATAGAACAGGTTCAGAGGTCTTGTAGAGTCCATGTCTCAATATATCAAGTCTATTTTGGCAGCACGGGGATTATGCTACACGATATTAGGCAGATGGTTTTAACGTTGTGGATGTTCAGTGTATAGCTCTACACTTGTATTATGTATTGCAAAGTTGTCTTGAGCTATACAGGAGCAAATAACTATACAAGCATCCATTTGCTTTGTCACTTTGATTGTTTCATTGATGGCCAATACAAGTGCAAATAAATAAATCAATGACAAAGTAATATAATCACTATGTACTTTGTTATTGTCAGTTGTTGTGTCTGACATGAGAGAGTGCACTTGCATCGAATCTAGCATCCACAGCGGGATCTTGCAGCCCATCTTTGATATTTTCGTGAGAAGTGGATTTTGGATGGAATGAGGACAGGAAATAAGAGAGAGCTGTGTTAGTTTACTTGTATGAGGGATGATTTACAGCGGTGGGGAAAGCACTCAGGGCCTCGTCGGGTGTTGTGTAACACATACAAATGGCCATGTCAAACACTCATTAATTTGATTGGAGGAGAGACCTTCACCATGAAGAATAAAAGCCACCAGGCTCATTTCGTTTTAAAAAAGAAAAATGCTAATATTGTGGCGACTCGCTCGCTTGATGCTCGTTTTTATCCGTCTGATCCATTTATGTTTGTATAAACGGTTATTTTATTCCATTGAAAGGAAGATGGCTTTTCATTGTGCATTTTTAATTCAAAGTGAGTGAAAGTCAGTTACTTGCCGGCGATAAACACAATGAATGTCTGAGTCAGTGAGAGGCTGGTTTGTTATGTGATGCCTCGCAGGCTTCCATTAAGACAACAGAATGCAGTATTTTAGAAAGGAACAATGCCTCTGCCATTCATCAGGAGATGTGTTTAGGTAGAGCGGAAGAGATGGAGCAGGGTTCAGTGAAGGCCGCAGCAGAGAGTTAAGAGTTATTTGACAGGGTGACGTGCATTTGACTAATGAAATGAACCATGAGTTGTACGCCAGCTGTGCTCAGTTGGTGATGCTAGCGAGAGTAATGTGTTTTTCAGCTGGAATTGGGCCTATCCTATTGTGAAGAATACATTATAGTTCATGACACCCGTGGGATGCTGGAGTGTTTAGCCGAGACACTGCCGTTATGCAGCCGCCTGGTGTGATAAAACAAAAAACAAAGTGCCTTTGAAATGTTAAAAACCTAAAGAACTAGTTTTTTTTAAAGAAACAACTTTTATTTCAACTGTGTTGGCAACATACCAATGTCTTTTTTTTTTTTTAAATGAATGTCTTATCTTGACCACCATACCTTTAATAAAAATAAACATTATTAGATGTGACTAACAACAACTATGGTAACATGTGCCTTATTTGATCAAAATATATAAGGATGCATTTATACATTATGAGACAAAAATGCTTGAGAACTCAGATTCAGATGTGAGGGAACTGAATTCACAGTATTACACGCAGTCTTGTAGAAAGAACTGACACGAGAGAGCGCCTTCTTTCACATTAATGAAGTGAGAAATGAGACAACTGAACAGTTCATGCAAAAAAACAAAAGCCTGATTAAATGATTAAAAAGCACAAACAAACAAACACACAAACAAATAAACAACAACAAAAAAACAACGCAAACTCAAAAGACCAAGTTGTTTATGATTCAGTATCAGGTACTACAATAAGAACAATGTTAAAATTAAAACTGTAGTAAAAAAAAAAAAAAAAAACAACAGAAATAATAACAAAATAAATGCATTTAACAAGGCAAACACTAGTATTTGGAAACTGAATGCAGCGTTTATGGATGTCATTGTGTGTATGACACAGTTGTGAAGCTCTAATTCACATAGACTCCTTTTTTATTTAGTTTTTTCATCATGCTTCTTATAGAATCCATTTTACATCCAAATCTGGACAGATCTTCTACACAAGTCCCAGAAAACAAAATGGCCTTCTCTTTATTATTCTGACATTTAAATTTTCTCCAAAGTCATACCCCATCCCTCACTGTGATGTGCCATAATGGTAGATATATTTATATATATTTATATATATGTAGTTATATTTTCCCTTTGTTCGTTTGGTACATAAAGTGAAATCATTGCGAGTTGTTTGGCTGTGGTCTCTTAGTAGGCAAACAGGAAGGGGAGGAGCTTATGCAGGATCAGCAGAGTGACGTAAAGGAGTGGCTCAGTGATTGCCATGGTTCCGGAACCTGCAAATGTCAGTGACAGCAGAGAGAGAGAGAGAGAGAGAGAGAGAGAGAGAGAGAGAGAGAGAGAGAGATGCTTGTTAGATCACAGTGCACGCTAAAATAAAATAATTATCATCAGTTTTAGTTTTTTCAAACATTAATTTACCAAGAACATTAGCATTCATATGAAAAACATAGCATTTTTATTGCTTTTAGTCAGAGTAATCCAAATCTGATTCAGAATGTGGGCTATATTTCAAATTATTAAAACACTTCAAATGGCTCTTTCATAACGACTGCTCAGCAATTTTGCCCTTATCGCCTCATTCCTCCATCGAGGTTGACAATCTCACGTTACAATAGAAAACCACTGTCAGCTCTGCAGGAGATGTTGAAAAAAAGGCACATGCAGAGAAGAGCCCTATAGGGGCCTCAATGTATAAGGCTACATGCCGTAGTGTGGAAACTACATGACATTTCCTCTCTGTGACTGACAGAAAAACAGCAGCTATGGGCCTTTTGAGTGCTAGCCAACAGCAGCACAGCAGAATACAGAAACAGATTGTGACAAGAATGCACTTACACGAACACACAGCAAATAAGAATATGCCAGAAGAATACATTTAGATAACACATCCCTCCAATATAGACATGTACGCAAGACATAAACACTGGCAATGATTCATTGCTTAACGGGGCTGAAGTGCAGCTGACTTTTAGAGTGTGAAATGACCGTCTGTTTTCAGCAGTTCTGATTTTCCCTTGGCCATTTCTCACGATGCTCCTTTACTCTTTCTCTCCCGTCATCCCCGAGCAGATTAGCATGGCACGCCAGGCCGCCTCGTGACATGAACAGCTAGCTAGCACAACGTAACACCAGCTCTAGGAGCATGTCTTACAGTGGGCTCCTGGAGCGTGTCCATATGTCTTAAGAAGCCACATTTATTTTTCTTCCTCTCCTCTATCATCATTATTGAAGAGGGAAGAGGATGGTGTTTACTCGTGCATGGTTGGTTGAGTTGGTGCAGGGCGGTCGGAAAACGGTGTGGTTCAATTTCATGCTCTTTCTGTAAAGTCAAACATTACAGCAGGGCTTGATTTCACACAAAGAAACATTCATCTTCTCCTCTTTACTCTTTTAGTATTTCTATCTGAATCACTGGAACATAACTTTAGCTTTTTTCCCAGCAGAATGTCATTTTTAAGTTTCCGGAATTTTTGATCACATTCACAAATATTTCATGACCTACAGAATATGTTGTTGAATTAATCTGAAAACTATGAATATATCAAAAGAAAGAACAGAGCCATAATTTCCTTTTTTTATTTACATTTTTTTTAAGTGAATTTTGGAAAAAAGATTCCAAGACTTGATCCAGATTGGGTTCAGAACAATTATCAAATGATTCATTATCAGAGTCTATCAGCTGGTGATGAGCGCTTTTGAAACACTGCTTCGTGAAGCAAACAAAACCTTTTAACTTGTTTCAAACCAATGATTTGGAACATATCAAAATGCCAAAGTCAAATGATTTCAGTAAATGCTTTGTTCCATTGTAACATTTTCAAAATTATTTTTAAATTTATTTCAACTTTTCGAAATTTCAGTGGTCTATATGAACCCATTAAACAATATCTATATGATTTTCACCAGATCTTGGATTAGTTTTTATAAACTTGTAGACACTTTACTGACATATTTGTAACAAAATAGAAGAGTTGCAGCTATTAGTCTCTAATTGGCCTGATTAACCATAAAACAAAATAAGCCTTACAATTTAATAAAACAACACACTATACAGACACTTCATATTTAATGGTGTCAGATTAGGTTTTTAATTGCATTCAATGGAATACACTTTCAATTTTCAACTAGTTTCTAAAAGGTGTTTTTATTTTAGTTTTAATTTTTATTCCATTTACACCATTCTGACCTGCAGACTTCACCAGTGTGATGCGTTGAGCAGTGAATCATTTCACAAAGCAATTAGTTCAGTTGATTCAAAGTTTTGAAAAGCTTAGCTTCTCCCATTACTACCATCAAGACCTCCAGAGCTTACGCAGTCATAGCATGTTAGCTTACTTGAGTTTAAACAACTTCTGTCCACTCCTATTTTACACAGATCTTACAGTGAAAACATGGACTGCTTGAATAACTCATTAATGGCAGAGAAGCTTTGTAATAAATGACATCTATGGTGGGGAAATAGTAAAAAACAGAAGCTATAATAGGCATGCAACCGTAGTATATTCCATAAATCGTCCTTCAAAATGTCACTTCACATGCAAATAAAATCTCTTACCAATGGACATGATAGAGGAGGCACACGAGATTAGACTAAATAAGAGTAAGTGAATACACGAACAGACGTGCAAATCAGCTAAAATGGCAAAGTCATGACCCTTACTGCTGTGGAAATAATTACAGTCAACATCGACGCAGAGGGCTTCTGTGTCCAGCTCATTACTCACATGCCACCAGTAATCTCCTCCTCTTCCTCATTTAACCCTCTAGAAAAGGACGTTAATCCGTCTGTTCGCTTAATAACATATTTAATGAACACACCCCAGTGATCAGGGTCAGTGCCACTTTTAATAATATTTTATAACCTTTCAGGGATTATGGTTCTCATACAGCGTGTAGAAGGACATATTATAATGGGAAAGGTAAATCACATTCCTTCAAAAACCCATTTTGTTTGTTTAATAATCCATGCTGGTCCAATAAAGGCAAGTTATCTGAATTATTTAGTTCTGCTAAATAGAATTTTAAGGATATTTAAGTAATATGCAAATTTAGTCACGTCCTTAGTAGACTGCATGCAGAATATTTAGTCTCTAGCATACATTTCTGGGTCATTTGTTCCCATTGCCCATTTTCTCACTCGTTTAACTATATGCTACACAAAGCATCCTGCCTCAGGTCTTGCCACAACCTTGAGATTACGTTTTCATGTGGACTAGTCATTGTAAGAAGCATCATTTTTATGTATTGGCTCACAGCGATATTCACTTGCATTCAGCCTTCGGGCCAAGCACAAATGACCTGACATTCTCCATTAGCTTCTCCTGATGCAATGCAGGGTACATGGTTATCTTAATGATGGCAAACCATCCTGATCCGTGTGCAGCCCTCTTCTGAATCATTTTATATTGGTAATGATATCAGTATTATTGCTGCAGTGTTCTTTCTGCATTACGGATTTTTTGAAAATAAGTCACGTTACATTTTGCTTTTATCAATTGTTTTCTCTCCCTTCTGATCTCAGCAGGTGTTCTTACGTGGAGCTGTAATGGCCCTTGAGGGCCCACTGGGAGATCAGAAGCAATGGAGTCTAAAGATGAAGGATTAGAGGGTTACTGTGTGATCATATCCGTTGAGCTGAGACCATGTTCCTCTCCCTCTAAGGGATAATAGAGTTTCAGCAGCACACTCTACACACCTCAAAATCCGATTGACTATGGATTGCCGACACCGTGATTTATAAGCTACAGGCATTCGTTTAGCTGCCCCAGCATGCCTGTGAATGCAGAGGCTGATATAGTAAATCAATGACACCTGCAAATATTTTAAGATGCTGATAGATATATAATGAGTTATAATATTAAAACCGTGGTCCAAACTGTCAGTGCAATTGTGATATCTTCACATACAGTAAGCCTACAAATATATTAAAAAAAGATAGCTTAAAAGAAAAGGAGGGTGACAATCATTCCCTCCAGAAAAGAGCAGAGCTTCAGCAAACAAGACGATTTAAGCCTGAATGACTGAAAAAGAAGGATTATTTATCACACTAAACCAACACATTGAATTTTACATACTGATACATACCGATAATTAACCTGTTTTTGCCATTTCACATTAATGAAAAGACATCCAAACCATATGTTTTTGCTTAAATGTTACTTACACCATATGATTTATGTTTTGGCAGCAGATATTATAATTTTTTATATTTAACCAAATGCAGTATGATAAGGCAACAAACAATACAATTATCTCTTCCACTTTTAAACATAGTTTTTGTTTTTAAAATAAACAATAAAACATTTTTGGGACAGTTTCTTGATTTATGTGATGTAGCTCCAGCATTTTCCTTGATCTGATAACAAGTGGTCAGCACTAAATAGAGGTTGGGAATGGGGTCTAAAATGGGGTGTTTTGTGATCAGATCATTGAAACCACACATGGAGGTAGTCAAAAATGCATACGATCACACTGCACTGCAGTAGAAATGCTCATCCATCCTGATGTGTCCCAGATCACAGTGAAGCACTGCTTATTGTCACATTTACTGCTGTATTGTAATTTTTGTGGCCACAATCCAATAATTGAATAGGAATCCACACAATTACAAATTTAGAGTGAGAGCAAAATATTCCACTATGCAACTTATGCAAAAAATTCAATCAGAAAACAGCTTGGTTTGAAAATGACTTCTGTGTGAGCTGTGCTTTACAGATCGCTACACTATTGGCAACAGACAGTGGACCACTTTTGATATGAAATTTCATTAGTTTCACCGCAACTTAACACACGAGTGTTCTGGGACGTTTTGTGACAAAGCCAACCAAAACATGTTAGCCAAAACAAGTCATGTAATATGGGTTTGTTCATTCAATACTATTCGCCACACTCAATGCTCCCATGAAAGCAATATAGAGTGTGATGGGATAAGAGGAGAGTGTCTCGGTGATATCCAAACTGGTCATAGGAGACCAAATAGAAACAGTAATGCATCTCGGCTGATCACTTGCGTTTGGCTCATCTAAAACAAATCTTAGCACTAGGTGGAAACAGGGCTTGAAAGAAGGCACAACCAGAAATAACAAATTGTGGTTACATTTTCTTTTTAAGTTGCCCATGTTACAGTGTAATTATACATTTAAGTAATGAGTAATATTCATTAACTACATGTACTTACTAAATAGTTAGAGTTAGGATTAGGGTTACTTGCATGTAATGATGCATACTTTATTGCTATTATAATAGCAAGTACATGTAATGTGTAACAAGGACACCTTAAAATAAAGTGTTACCCAAATTGCTTCCATTGAAATCTAGTCACGTTACAGCTGGTTAGCACATGGTGTAAGTGAAAAACAAGGTAGGATGCTAGTATTTACAGTATTAAATAGTGGCAGATTCTGCAGCAAATAGCATCTTGTTTACTCTATGTGCAAATACACTCTCAATACACCTGTAAACACAAGTAACATGCTGTTTGTCTTAAGGGATTGTCTGAGTTATTATGGGCAGAGTTAGTGAAAACATTATTTGCCAACAAGGCTACTATACTATATTGGCTACTATATTTTAATTGTTAATTGTTCCCTTAATTTTATGTCCTTAATGTAAATTAAATTAATAAATGAACAAACTGTCTCTGTTAAGTTTAAGTTCAAACTGTGGACACTCTGCAATGACTGAAATAGCTGAAAATGAGTCATGAATCGGTCTTATTTTTCTCTGAATTGTCCATTTATTATACCACCTCCCATTTTAAACCTATTTCTACACCAATTTTAGCCAGCTATTACATATCTATTATTCATGCTCTAATGCTTTATGTTCAGCCTTACCTCCATCTCTCTCTTTTTCGCTCTCTCACTGTCTATGTGAGTCATGTAGCCAAACAAAAGGTAGATTGAGACAATGTTCCCCTTGATTTCCCTAGTGCAGTCAGCAGGTACACAACTAAGCACAGTGTCCCAACATGACAGAAGCAGAGATACAATAATTAACACTCGCCTAAGAGTGCTGAAGTGCTTCCCACACAGTGACAATGCACAAAAACATCCAGTTAAAAAATGTCTGCGGCGGGGGGTCTACAGCTGGAGGAGGCTCATCAGTTTAACGTGAAAGCTGTCCAGCAGCACTAAACACTAGGCTTCTCCCTTCAAGCACGCAATCAGCCCACCACCACAACCCCCTGTGCTTGCTCTCAAGGGGGAACACAATTTTATAACAGGTGTTTTAAGTTTGCAAAATGTGTGGGAGGTAAAAATGTGCTTGAAAAGTAAGTACAACTGAACCAGGAGTGTCACATGTGAGTTCTGTATAATTATAATGCATGCAAAATAACCAGATTTATGTTTGAGCGCATTAGATGAAGAGGGAACGCTGAGTTCTGAGAAAACACACGGAGGCACACGCATAGACTAGATTAAAACAGCTGTGCGGCTGGAGTGATATAAACTTATCAAGGGTGCCAAGGTTAACAGAGGTGGCATGATGCATTGCGGGTAGAGATTGCATAAGCCAGTTTGTGCTTCTATTCGCATTGTATTTATTCCCCTCTTTTTCAAACTATTTAGTCTTGCTCCAAAAAGCCAAATAAGAAAACTTTTTGGTTTGTTTGTTTCACAGAAGAAAATTAACGAACTATTTATAATTCTCCCTCTTTGACCCTCTCCTGCCCCCCTTTTTGAAGCAAATAGCCAAATGTAAGGGTCAATCTTAAAATTAAGTTGTGTAATTAGATTATTCGAACCTGTTAAATCTTTGTAAAAGTATTTTAACTTCAATTTAACCAAAGGGCAACCACGAAGCTTAATTATACATTCAGGAAGCATGGTATTAATATGGAATGAGTTTCTGAATTAATTAAACAAACAGTATACTGAGACAATGTATTATTCCAGTAAGCATAACCACAAATGGCATTTAATTATAGAGCACGTCTGCAAAAACACACATTTTAATGCTTGAAGCTCTCATGAGAAGGTGATCAGACATTAACTGTTCCTCAGAGACCTGTGTCTTTTGTTCTTGGGCTCGGTGGGCATTTGATGGGCCATTTTCAACAGCGCAATGAGTTAATCTGCTCTTACCAGTAAGGACAGACATGCCACCCACCCAGCACTGCTGAGAAAATAACAAATAAAAGAAGCGAAAACAGCAATTTGATGCACCTGACAGCGTGTAGAGAGCCAAGTTTAACAGCTCCCGCCCGTGGTATTCCTTTAATATTAATTGTTTCTGCCACTCAATGAGATGACATTGTGAAAAAGTGACTGATGCATGTTGCGTGTATGACAGGGAAAGAGAGTGAGCGTGAGCAGCGAGGGGTGCATTTTCTTTCTCTCCTCAAAAGCTGATAGTGTGGTCAGAACTGAAAGGTGTAATCCTTCAAATGTGGCAGATGACTCTTTAACCTTCTCACTTCAATGACAAAACAGAGCTCCTAACCAAAAGAGGAAAAATACAACTCTGAGATCTTTCTGTCAATGTTAAATGTGCTCAAGCATTTACTGACACATGACAGAGTGACTAGCGTTGGTTCGCTGCATGGTTCATTAGAATCAATTTGCCTGACCCTGTAAAAATCTGTCATTTTCAGAAGTGTATGTATAATCTAAAATCTATGCAATTAATATCAAATAAGGGAAAAACTAGCACTGGAGGTTTTAAACCATGGCTTGAATATCCTAACAAAGGTAAATATCCAATTTCTAAAATTACATTCTCCCGTTTTAATAAACATGCTTAATGAATGATTAAGTGTGACAAGCCAAACGTTAATATATTCTAAAAGAGAGAACAATAAAGCATGGGGCGGCAGAATAACTATAGAAAGAGAAATAAAGCCTGGAAGGCAATACCGTGGAGGATCAGAGCACTGGCCCTCTTAATGTCCGACATGCTCGCCAAATGGCTGCCTCCATGTCTGGCTGCACTAAAGATGGGGCTGGCTGAGCATGTTGGCACACATACAGTCGCTCCCACATGCACACACAAACATAGATGTATATATTTATATATATGTATATATACACACAGGGATGTCATGGTCCAAAACAGCTTGTGCCACAGTTTCATATACGATCAAATGCATCTTGCTGCTTCAGCTTCTTTATCAAGAAATGTTGCATTAAAAAAGCTAAATTGACTTAATAAAATAAACATTTGACATTTTTATGTTGTTTGTACAGGAAATTAGTTTAAGCCTGTTTAAAAGCATTAATTATTTTGTTTGTATAAAACAAATATCATCATCAAAGATATATGCTACAAGTTTGGGGCCAGTAAAGTTGAATGTCCATACTATGGAAGTCAATGCCTACCGTCAACTGTTTGGCTACCCACATTCTTCAATATATCTTATGTTGTGCTCAACAGAAAAAGAAAACTCATGCGGTTATGTCAAATGTCAAATGTTATTACAATTTTGACAGGTTTTTTGGGGGGTGAACTAAAGGTAAAAATCTACCATTATCATGGTAGATGATTGTGAAAATATTTCAGTGGAACTTGGTCTATTTTCTGCTTCCATTTTGTGTTGTAATTTTAAATGTATTTATTCATGTTCATTGTCAATTGTCATTTATTACAATATTCAGCTAATAAATGTTGTTAAAGCACTGTCATTTTTGTAACAATTTCCTATGTCAAAAAAAGAAAACATGTACTGTACCTAATTGACATACTTTTTTTTTATGTTAAACCCTAATAGAGGCTAATATATTGTAAGACCAGGCAGATATAGGAATACTAAAACAATATTAATAAATAATATATACAATTATATTAAAAATAATTTCATTATTAATATATATATATATAGATGTACTACTATGGTGAAAATAATCCATTATTAAAAAGGTTACTTTTAACACCAGTACAAATTATGTATAGTACTATCAAAGCATGGTTCTTTATGGAAAAAGGGTGTTTATTTAGAACTATTGTTACAAATACTTTAGACAATAATAATACTAATAATAATAATAATACAAATGTAAATACATGTTACACATAATAAGATTAGTTTCCTGATCAGGTTTTTCTAACATAATTATTTTGTTATGAGAATCTAAACTCTAACTAAAAGGGTCAGTTCACCCAAAAATAAAAATTCTGTCAATTAATTACTCACCCTCCTGTTGTTCCAAACCCATAATACCTTTGTTCCTCTTAGGAACGCAAATTAAGATATTAATTTTACTCTCTTTGACCCTATGTAGACAGTAATGCAACTTCAATGTTCCCAGGTCCAGAAACGTAGCAAGGACATTGGTAAAATAATGCTTTTGGGGTATTTGCTTTATGCGGTTTTGCATGCGTTGTAATTTAAAAACAACGGCTAATGTCGGGGAGGTCTCCCTCTTTCGGTGATCGGCCCACTACTTGAATGGAATGTCCTGGTGCTCCCGATGGACAGTAGGCGATCACGGACCCCCCAGACCTCTGGGCACTATGCACTCTGTCACCCTTTCCCCCCACTAAACACGCCCCTGTCCCTGAAGTCCTATAATACAACTGTTGACTTGGGTCCCTCATGAGACTTCACTGCAGTTATAGTCCACTATAACGGTAAACATCACTGTATCAGTCTATAGTCGACAGTGTTTAGAAGTCACTGCAGGGTAATGCATCCCTGCTACAAAATCCTCTGGCTCAGCTAGAAACTTCATGTAATCGCCCTCCATTGTCTGCAGGAATCACTCCTGCAGTGACAGAAGTGAGTGTCAGAACACACCCAACCCTCTAAATCCCCAAATGAAGACCCCAATAAATAAAGGACCTGACCTCAAGGCAAGAGTTAAAGAGACAAGGTGATATCTTGATAACCTCTTTGTAACACAGCACTGTGGTCATAAAGATACAAAAAGGGTCCAGACTGATGCACTGAGGCTGGACAGATTGCAATAGCACTTCCTGCTTAAGACAGACATGGTGCCACCAGCAGCTTTTATCTCTTGCATTTTCACTTACAGATAATAATAGATAACATGATAGATAGAGCATCACACACACACACACACACACACACACACACGTTGGTTTTTATGGTTTACGGGGACTCTCCATAGGCGTAATGGTTTTTATACTGTACAAACTGTATATGCTATTTCCCTACACCTACCCTACACCTAAACTTAGCCCTCACAGGAGACGGTGCATTTCTACTTTCCCCCAAAAAACTCATTCTGTATGATTTATAAGCGTTTTGAATAATGGGGACACTGAAAATGTCCTCATAAACCACATTCTCCTTGTAATACCTATGTCATACCCATGTCATTATACAAACTTATGTCCTCATAAACCACATAAACATGCTCACACACACACACACACACACACACACACACATAGAGGTTTGATATGGCACGGTGACAAATTAACTTTGAAGCAAATGTGTTCATTCTGATATGTGCTTCAACGAAAATTGTGTATGCGTCACAACAACAGCCTATTGTGGCGAATGTCCTCACTGTGATAGCAAAATCTGAAATCACCAATCCTCAGGGGTGCAGCAAACTGTCCCCATGAGGAAAACAGCTTACTAAACATACTAAATAATGTCTTAATGAAAATCTATAAATGCAGTGTTCCGGGAGAGTTAGGCTAAGGGATAAAGAAATAAAACATCATTAGCTCACTATAAAAAAACAACTGTCGATGGAAAGTTCCAACATGATAGAAAAGCAATACAGGTTTTGCCTGCTCCAAATATCCTCACAGGAATAATACGATCTGAAATTGCCTACACCGTGGAGGCCAGCCTGGTCCATATGCAAAAAAAAAAAAAAACTGCCTAATAAACATACCAGTAAATAGATTAGTGAAATTAAACTTGGGTGAGGTTTAGCAACAGAGCAACAACAATTAATAGCATACTCCCATTACACACACATACATTTTGGAAATACAGAAAACTCTGTAAACCAAAATCTACTCACTCAAATCACGGGGATAATATTATAATTAAATGCCTAGACTGTACATATCAGTAATTTAACAAATATTCATTTCCAAACATTAAATGTGGCATGTGAGCCACATTCTACAGTGCACACCACGAACGTTTTCAGACGTATTCAGCTAGGTCCTGGCTTCAAACATTAATTTCACGAATTAAACAATCAATCATTGAACGCCTGATTATTTATCCTCCCTAGACCGCTCGGTGTCGCTGTTGCACTGTCACTCACCGGATCCGTGCTGTTGTCTCAGGATAGATGAATTGGCCGGCTGAGGCGAAGCTGACGTCTTGTCTGCAGAGCCCGTCGTAGTCGTTGAAGGGGGTGCGGGTCCTATTCCATCCTGCGGAGGCATGCGAGGTTTTCCCTGACCCTGGCCCGGCTCAGAAGTGTCCCGTCCACCCGTCGCTGTGTTGCTGTTTCTCAGTGGCCATCGGTTCTGGATGTGAGACACGGCCTCCTCGGCCAGCATTCCCTCGCGCGTCGTCACGCGCAGAGTGGCCTGCACCTTGTATTCATCAGTCTCATCAGAGTACAAGTCCACAACCCGACACTCGTACACTCCCTCGTCCCCCTTCCGCACACCCGATAGGCTGAGCTTGTGGGAAATAGCGTTGCCCTGGACCCGCACCGTCTGTTCACGAAGATATATAAATAACACGTCACAACAGGTTGTGTTGTCATCATAGTTTATGCAACCCAATCTCATTGGCCATTTTATTTTCGTATTATTTACCACTAAACAAAACATGTCCATATGGGGCTGGTTAACGCTCAAATTGTTGGAAAGTCTTACAAAAGTACATTTACTGGCTAAAAGCCAGATATTAGCATATCATGAGCAAGTTGCTACTTTTAGTAATTAAATTAGTAGGCATACTATATTTTCATCTGTAGCCAAATAGATCTTTTCGAACTTGCGTTCGCCTGGGGAGGTAACCATAGCAACAGTACGCCCTGGAACTTTGCATTAGGAACAGTTTCGAACGCTTCATTGGTGAAACATAAGTAGCCGACTGTCGTTATTTATCACTTTATTCATTACAGATTCACATCTCACGCAAGCTATAGTCTATCAAAAGTAGTTGTCGTGCGCAGTGAGATTTGAGTGAATCCAACTTCAAAAGAATGAGACCCAATTACCTATACAACTAGTTTACATTTTTATTTTTAATAGTTGACCCCTCTTGAAAACCATTCTAAAAGCTACACAATGTAGCAGTTACTGAAATGTGTTTTTAAAATGTGTTATGTACCAGCTGAAATGTCTATGAACACAAACATTTAGACTGCGGGCAAATATGTCAGATGTAGGCCTATTAGGCTACTTATTTATTTATTTATTTGACCTTTATAAAACGAAAGCACTTTTCCTTCTCATGTTTATAAAAAAAAAACAATCCAGTGAAATACGTCTATTGTTATTAATTCTTACACAAATGGCAGCTGAAATATCAACAGGTCTGTGTGCACCCAAATGAGCAGTACAGGGGAAGAAATGTCACAATAGACTTCTATCATCAATTATTATTTTTATTCATTCATATTTTCGTTTCTTTGTTCAAGCGATATTTTGATTCTACTAAACATTACAAAATGTTATGATCAAAAATACGGTTAGAGTAGTACTATTGTGATACTCACGCTTATTTTCGTGGCGTCCCGGTGGGCAACCTGTAAAAGATCACATCAAAACAACATGAGTAGCCAGCATGAGTAGTTTATTTAGGCTACTCATGTCACAATATCACTGTGCAACTTGTATTGACGCTTGAAAGACCTTACAATTAATAATAAACGAGAGGGCCATTCATTTGGAGTAGCACCATGGACAGCGATCGTTCCTTCTGATGCTGTTTTGCGGTATCTTTCATATGGCTGTGTCATGATTCATATTACTGGTTCAACAGACATCTAGTGTTTCATATGTCACTTTCAATATAGGAGACGTTCATGTCCTTTGACAAAAGCAGAGATGCAAAGGTAGACTTTATTCTGATTTGGTTTGTCAATCAGAAATTGACAGTTATGATATTGTCTCTTGTATAAACATCTCAGGGCTTGGTAAACACCTTGTGACATTTATTTAATTATTATGTATTTATTTTGTATAATTAAGCATGACATCACCCCATATTCTTCTTCTGAATGCCCACCCACAGTCACACAACCCAACTTGATGAAATAAATTAATAATTAATCGCCCAAGTGTGTTTAATTGAGATCGCACATCACAGGTGATGCAACTGTACGCATCTGGACACGTGAAGCCTGCCACATCCCACTGCGGTCGACTCCACTAAGAACTTGAAGGGAAATAGTCTGTGTTCAAGCGGCTTTGAGAACAACAAAAGCTCCTTTACCTTGGCTCGGTTGGCCGGAGCGCTAATTTGCAGTTCGTGAGCGAGCTCTTTAGTGGCCGCTTCCTTGAGGTACCACCACTGAATCTCCAGAGAGAACGGCGTGACTCCGACGGCTCGAAAAGCGCACGGCATCTCTATGTCCTCGCCCTCACCGACACTCACATCTTTGGGCACTTCAGTAAATGTGGCTTATGAGGAAAACACATCAACAACAGATAGTGCGATTAAAATAAATCCCTCAAATAGATCCACTAAGGCCTATATTTAATATAACAAACATCTATCTTTTGTGTTTTAAAAGCTTTGTTGTAAACTATTTGGCTTTAGTAGCCTGTAATATTACGGTTCAGATGGGAGTATGTTCAATTCTCCACACGTAATCATAATTTATTACTTTCACTTCCCATAGGCATTTAATAACAGGTTCAATATGCATCCATATGACTTGAAAAAAAAAGCATAACACGTAAACAAGAAGAATGCAGTAATTTCACATGAGTAAAAACGAGGAAAACTATCAGAATCGCAACAAACTGCTCGCACTGAGTAAATACACAACAAGGGAGAGACGGAAATCTGTTCAAGTTTACTCACCATTTACACAGAATAGCAGGGGCGCATTTAGAATGAAATAATAAAGGACGCTGTGGAGTCCCCGTTTTTCCATGTCATTAATAAGGTGGTCAGATTGGATAACGATTGGAAGCGGTCATTAGACCTGGAGAAACAGGCTTTATTTCATTGGCATCTCCATAACATGGTCTCGTCGGGGTTTCTTCTTTTTAATATGCAGTTTCGAAATGTAGAATAAAAGCACTGTAATCTCCAAATAAGGTACTCCAAAACGATGCTGCGTCAGTCAAACAAAATGTAAAATCCAATGTTGCGGACTAGAAAACCCCTTTCTGTTGAGAAAACTGTGTGTGAAAAGTGTTATTCTCTTAAGTAAGTATCCTTTGCCCCTAAAGAATCCTCTGGTCCACCATTTGCTTCTTATCAAGATAAAACGTGCTTTCAACAGTAGAAAATCTGCTCACATTGGTCTCCATAAAAAGAGCAAAAATTCGTGATTCGTTTCCACCACCCATCACACACCAATCCTGTGTCTGAACCCGCAAACCAAAAAAAACAACTTAAAAAACAACAACTCGGTGGACAAGAGAATCCCTCGTCGTTTTTATGGAGCAGTTAGGCATCTAAACGAAGACGCGGCATCAGTGGATCTTTCCAGCTCGCGCCACCGGAACCCTCTGCTTTGTGTTTGAGCGCGTGAGCAGCGAGGAGGCGCTTTGGCATTTCCAGACCACTGACAGACTGACGGGGTTTGGGAGCAAACTAACCTTCTCTGTCTCTCAAATCAGCATACGGCTCGACCAATAAGAGAGAAACCGTACCAGCGTACGTACTAAGCAAATCACTGAAAATAAAAAGCGCATTTACTGACGCGGTTTACTCTGTGAGAGCAACAAGCGACTATTCAAGTAGCAGGCGTCGTGTCTTGACCAGAAGTATTTCATTTTAATATGAAAGTCTGATACCTCAGATTAGGCGGTCACTCTTAATCTCTTTCTGTCCCATCATTTGCCTCTGGTAATAATACCATAGAGGTAATCTGTCTTTCTTCTCCTCCCAGCTGGACAATTAAGCTGGTAACTATTTTGGAACATGCTGGGTTCTAGCTGGTCTAAGATGGTCATTAGTTAGAGCATTGTGGCAGACCACAAACTGGTTTTGGAGACATGGTCAACCATCCAACGACCTGCTAGCACCAGCTAATGGCCAAATTAAAGCAGAAGCTATTACAGTGTGTTCCAAAACAACACAGTTCTAATAAAAGATATGGATTTTCCATAGGGCTGGCAGCCAGTCAAAGTAAATATCTGCACACCTCCTTAGTCTGTACTTCACAGGATTCCAGGAAGAAGGGGTTCAGTCTTCAAACTTTTCAGCTCTTATTCTATAAATATGAACAAAATTTATGGTGGTTATTATTAGTGTTCAGTGCTTAGCGAGATTCTGCATAAGCAGGGATACTGCAGGTGTCTGCTGGTCTCGGTTTGGATATCTAGAAAGCAAAGCGGTCAGCTGCTGATATAATGTATAAATAAATACAGTTTAATTATGGACAATCAGACAAACACTAAATATCTGGTAAGCTCTAAAATATATATATATATATATATATATATATGTCCAAATATCTGGTCGTATGTAGATATAGTTAATAATAATAATATTATAAATAATAATTCTAACTATTATTATTAGTAGTATGACTTGTATATAAAGGCTATTAAGACATTAGCAATACATTTGTAGATCCATTTTCTAACGCTGTAAGACATGTGTGCTACAAATCAAATACAAACATATTCATTCACATGGAATTGAAGGATGTGCCACCATATCTGACCACTAATCCAGCATTTTCCCTGGAGTCCCAGTCTTATGCAGCAGAGTGCTTCTCTGGCTGAATCCTAAAACAGCCCTCCCTCCCAGCTGCCTGCCTGCCAATAATGTAGCACTTGTTCACCCCTACACTCCCATTAGCACTTCACCAACACAGACAAGGAAGAGAGAAACTGAGAGAGACAGAGAGAGTTAAAGGGATAAATGGGGCGAGGGCACTATTGAAATTAGGCCTTTGCCCATTATTGATGTATTTGTGCTAGAAAATGTAGTACAGACAGAAAATGTAAGTGTGCTCAATGTGGTTGAAAAACAAGATGAAAAAGTATACGAGATGTGAGGGAGAAATCGAGAGAATGTAAGAGGCTGAGTATCAGACAGAGAGGGATTGAACATTAAGCTGTCCTTCTGTTGTGGGAAGATACTCATCAGTCAAGTACTTCGACAACATTTCCCAATATATTTTATAAGAGAGTCAGATATACATTGTTAACCCATGCAGCACGACTGATGTTTTTATTTTCCTTTCCCTGTACATTCCATCATATCGCCCAACTCATTTTTGTACTTTTGTAAAGATGATCAGCTGCTTGTCCTTGACGACAAGACTAGCGCCAGTGTTTACCTTTCGATTCATAATCCAAACCTTTACACTGCATAATGCTTTCGCTGAATACACTCCGTCTCTGTGTGTATGTCCACAAACAATCACTCATGATCAGCTCAGAGTGCATATATATTCACACGCACACACACACACACACACACACACACACACACACACACACACACACACACACACACACACACACACACACACACACACACACACACACACACACACACACACACACACACAGGGTTTGTTATGGGGACTTTCCATAGATGTAAAGTAATGATTTTACTATTGTACAAACTGTACAGTTCAGTTCAGTAGCAAAGATGGACTGAACTGATAAAACAATTGTAGAAACTTGTTTTTAAATAAATGTTTATGAAATCACATTTTTATTTGAAATAAATGCCATTTTGAACTTTAAATTACAGTTTTTTTTCAGCTGCTTACACACAGAATCTTTACTTGTCACAAAATTTCCGAAACCTGACTCTCAAACACCACTAATGCTTATATACAAAAACCATAAACTAATCCTCGTCCTTTGACTCAGTTTTCAATTTCATAAAACACTTTTTGCAAAACACAACACACAATTCTCTATGTAACTATGTCAAATCTATCAGGAAGTATCTTGATTTCCTTTTTCAAACACAGCCATTTAAAATACCATTATCAGTGCCTCACACAAACTCCTCACATGTGCAAACACTCATTGCTTTACTTAACACCAACCAATCATGGCTTTAGAATATACCTATAAATAGGCCACAGGTCAAGTTACATATTTTTCTCAGTCGCTTCTTGATGCACTTCTCATATTAAAAATGAAATTCTCAAAGCGACTTGTTCAACCTCCACATCACTTGTGCACATCATAAAAGCAGTTTCTCGTTCTTTTGAACAAGTTGCGATTGCTTTCATGCAATTAATTATTTACATTTGTTTACAGTTTACAACATGATCAGTTGCTAATGTCATGTTGCTCAAAATGTATTATATAGTTCTCAGTGCAATAGTCAGACCACTAGTAAAAGTGTAACTGTGAATTATATCCAATTCAAATATGGTGGTGTACATTTTTACATTTGAAATGGATATATGGCATACATAAGAAGTGCAGCCTTCTGCGTTTCAGTACAGTAACTGTCATCCAAACTGATGCCATAGTTTACATCAGGTAATACTAACAAAGTGCACTGTTATATTAGCAACATGACTAAGTATTTTGACTGTCTTGTTTGTGAATAATGACACAAAGACTTTTTATTCTGATGGCACTGATATATATGTTGATATAAATACTTACGTTTGTGAGACAAACTAAATATTTTGAGTAAGTTACAGGCTTATGCAGGTAATCCATTGTGTGGTGCTGTTTGTACAAATTGTTTTGAGAAATACACATACTTCTTTGCCAGTATTCACAAAATGCACCAAAGCGACTGAGAAGTTTTGAACAATGAAGGCAACCAATGTATTTCATTTCTTTCTTATTCACAACCACTAATGCTTATAGCAACTAAAAAAAAAAAAGTTTTTTCAATCTTGCGTTCATGTTTACCATGAATTTTTCATGGAATTTTTCATCTCTCTGCCAATTACTTTCAATCTTGTACATAAATGTACACGGGAGCTCATGAAAGAAGTGTGTGAATAACTGTGTGTATATGATATATCCAAAAATATATATTATGGCAAAGGTGTTCGCAATGTAAGACAAATGTTTGCTTTTGAGATATGTTTTAATATTTTGAATGCAGTGCTTCGTGCAACAGCTGCGAGGCATTTTGCATTTTGTGTGTGTAATTCTTGGATTTGTGTGTACAGTTTTGAAAAAGAAAGGCACAGTTTTGAAAATGTGTGTAAGCAGTTGAAAAAACTGTAATCAATGAATACTAAGCAGTACTGTTTTCAAAATTGATATTAATAAGAAATGCTTCCTGAGCATATTCAAATGCTTGTAGAAGGATGGTGTGAATACTGGAGTAATGGCTGCTGAAAATTCAGCTTTTCTGAAATAAACATGACTTTACAATATTACTGTTTTTAATTTATTTATAATATTAAATGCTCAAACATGCACACACTTTATTAAGATGTTAATAGATAGTTTAGACAGAGAGAGACATTATAACCTAGATCACGGTGACTCAGTAAATGCCACAACTGACACTAACTGTAGATGAATCTCATCAGAGACTGTCACTAATGATGAGTGCCTTTCATGATCCTTTGGGTCTGAACCATCTGCACCCGTCACTCCTTAAAACCATACAGAAGCCCTTCTTGATAGAGTGACAGCAGGGTACATCTAATGCCTGCTTTAATAATAGATAATAACAATTATACACCACTGTCGATTTAAAAAAGTAAATGACTGAACTATATAATGGCACGCGATATCTGCAGGCTTTAATTTCTAGGTAATTCCATAATCCCAAAGATAAACTGTCACATTCAGAAAGCAGTTAAAGATAAGCCATGGCCCTGTGGTTAGAATTTGTGAAAAAATTACATCACCGAGATGTTGTGTGAAAGTGAACTTGACCTGACTGAGAGATGGCATTCAGAGTTGGACAACTGTATAACCTTTAGTAAGAGAAAAGCACATAAACAGTCAGAAGCCTATTTTCTTGTCTTTTATTCATGGAGAGTCGTGACGTTCTAACGGTGCCTGGACCAAGGTCTCTTCAGGTTCACTTGTCAGCGGGCTGATGCCATCTAAAATCTCACTTCTCTTGTGCTGTTGCACAGCATTTAGCAGAAAGCACAATGATATATTTATGATCTCTGGGAGGCTGCGTCTGCTGCTGGCCAGTCTCGAGAGTAAGAAAGCTAGTTATGCCAGGTTGACAGCAATGCTGTCTAATTCATGAGCAAGCAATGTGATATTAATGCATGTGGCACGGTAGATGTAGCCGGCAATGTAATTTAAAGCAAGACAGCTGATGCCACCCGGACTTTCTCCATCGTGTCCATGCTATTTTTCCACTACTGAAACCAAAGAGGCTATAATATTCAAGTTTTTCCTTTTCCTTTTCTCCCCACTCTGTCTGCTTTCCTTGAGTGACCTGCAATTTAGTTCAGAAATGGTAGAAATGGTAGTTCAAATAGTTTTGTGTTATATTTTGTTTGACACTATACAGAAATGGACATAAAAACACTCTGGTTTTTTTTAGTAATGTCGATGGAAGTTGGAAGTTTTAGTCTAATGTCTAATTTAATTCCACAAATTATTCTCTGGCTTTCCAACAATCCTGCCTTGATAAATGTGGCGCTACACTTAAACAAATAAGAAAGACTGACTTAATATTTTCAACTCTGCTAGTTTCTGTACATCCAGTCCTTGGACCTCACTGTTATAATCAGAAAATGTAGAATAGACTCTGAAAGCCTTATTGACCTTTTCACAAATCGGCTCACAATATAAAGGTTTATGTCAATAGATCAAAATGTAATTCATTTGCAGTGGAGAAACATCTACAGCTCCATCTTTGAAAAATTAAGTGCAGAAGTTTTACTCGATAGTGATACTGTTCCTCCCTGACATAAATTTACAAAGCTTGACCCTTTTAACTGATATTATTTACTACCACCCACACATTTGGGGTTGGTAAGAATTTTTTTTATTATTATTGTATTGAAAATAATTATCTTATGTTTACCAGTGATGCATTTATTTGATTAAAATGTGCAGATATATTGTGAAATATTATAATTAACAAAATACATAATACAAATAATATATGTTTTCTATTTTAATATAGTTTAAAATCTAATTTATTCCTGTGATGGCAAAGCTGAATTTTCAGCAGCCACTGCTCCAGTCTTCAGTGTCACATGATTCTTCAGAAATCAAGAATTCTTCATTGTTTCATTTTTTAATAGTTTGTCATAAAAGTCTACTGTCTATTGTGACATTTGATCTATTTAACGCATCCTTGCTGAAAAACGTATTGATTTATTAAAAACAAACCACAACATTTTGAACAGTAGTCTATATTTTAACAACAACCATACAAAATGCAATTTGTCTAACCTCAGAGGACAGCACAATTCAAAACATGAGTCTTGATTTTGCAAATTTCACTGTAGTAGATTTACAGGCAGAGGCAGGAGGGGAAAAAGACTCAATGTATCGTCTTGTGTAAATGTCTTAATATTATGTGCTGGTCCCCTGGATGAGATAGAAAAAGAGAGCTAATAATTATGATGTGTCACACTTGGCAACCAGATGGTTTCATGTTCTGTCTTGAGAATGGCTTTTCACTTCTTTTGTGATGCTAAATTGAACAAGGTTGAGTACAACACCATCCCGTTCCTACTGTGATAGATACATTTATTTTGTTTGGATCATTCTCCAGACAACTGTTTGATATTATAGGAAGCTGAACAGGGAAACTGGGCATGATTGGGTTTTTGTAATTCTCATAATGTCAGATTCACAAGTGCATGTCAGTTTTAGATTTAGATCAGTAGTGCACAGAATGTTTTTTATAACCGCAGTAATGTCATGTGTACCTGCAATTAGGACTTGTCCACACTCATGTTTCATCCATCAGGAATATCTGAATCTGCAATAAACATTCTCAGGGAGGTCACTGTGGTAATGTAACCCTCTCACTCGCCAGCACAGAATCTGCTGAGAGAGAAAGACAGAAAGCGAGAGAGAACAACAGCGAGAGAGCATCAGGGAAAAGGCATCTTAAAGGGATAGTTCACCCAAAAATGTAAATGATGTCATCATTTACTCACCCTTATGTAATTCTAATCCTGCATGACCACCTTTTTTTCTGGAAAACAGAAAATAGGTGGTGGACCCCTATTGAATTTCATTGTAGCCTTATAGATTTGTAATGATAAGGTGAAACATATTGCAGCACAAATCACAAATTACAACAACAACAATACAAATTAAGCTCGGATGAGCTTTATTTGTCACATACACAATTATACAGAGTATAATGAGGAGTGAAATGTGTTCTCTGCATTTAACCCATCCAAGTGTACACACTTGGAGCAGTGGGCAGCCGACTGTGCAGCGCCCGGGGAACAGTCGTGGACTTCCTGCCAGAGCCGGGATTCGAACCCACAACCTTGGGTTACCTCGGGTTTCAAGTCCAACGCTCTATCCATTAGGCCAACGACTGCCCATTATCCAATGTCATATGACAACTATTGCAGGAGTTCTTAAAAAGAAATGAAAATAACATAATTTTAAAAATCAAAAGAACCTTTTTCCACTATTCTGGAAGAATGTTTTGTGTAATGCGAAGGTTTCATTAAACAATAAACATTTATTTTTTAAAAGTGTATCTCCTATTTTATTCAAATGAGACCGTCTCTCTGAATCCTTAATAATTAGATGAACAGAAGCTGAGCTTTGGACAGAATGTATGGGTCTCTGCATCAGCAGACTAGACAGAGACCCAGACCACAGCTTTAAATTAGCATGCTTAAGCTTGGAGTAAGAGAGCCCTAGAACCCTTCTGCAAGCTCCCCTAATCATCCAAAATAACAGGCACCCATGAGGAAAACTCACTCTGACATTAAGATGAAGAGAGGTGAGAAAGAAGGTTATTAATTAATAAATAAATAGATAAGACTACTCACTCAGTGAGGAGACCGGGTGTGCAGAGCTTTGAAGCAGTGTATGCATACCAAGGTGGATTCTAGGACACATTATGAACACTACACCCACCCTCTCTCTATCTTAATGTCAAAATACACTAGATTCATTTTCACCTATGCCATTATAAATGCACGCAAGGAGTGGAGTTCGATTGTAGCTTGTTGCTGTGTACAGAATCATGGGAGCGTCTTTAAGTGCTTTATGGACACTTAAAAGGGGGCTGCATGCTGTGAGATGACATGATGACTCTCTCAGACGCAGAATGTGAAAGCTGCTTATTAATGAAGGGATGCCTCAGAAGTGCTTCAGTAGACATATGTGCCAAGCACAAGGTGTCCTGTTGACAGAGGTTCTTTTAAATGATTAGGGAAATCATCATTTGCCATTTGTTTAGTCGTTCCATGCTGTTTCTTGTGCTCTTTTTTCCCTCTCTCTCTCCCTCTCTTTCTCTCTTTAGAGAAAGGACACATCGTGGTATTTATTTTCACCAGAGAGGTTCATATTACTTCCATTTGTTCTCAGCATGGTGAAACTAAAACAGCGGGTCCCCCTTCAAAGCCTTGTATCAGCGTCATTCAATATATCTCTCTCTCTTTTGACTCATCATCCCTTTCCCTGACAGTCTTTCTTCTTGTTCATTATAATGTTGCTCACATTGCTCTCTGTGCATCTCATCAAACAATCATTCCCTCCTATTTGCCAGAGTACTTCAAAAAGTAACAATTAGTGTTGAGAATGAACGAATGAATGAATGAATTAATGAATTAATGAATGATGCATGAATGAATGAATGGATGAACGAACAAATGAATGCATGAATGAATGAATGGATGAACGGGTGAATGAATGAATGAATGAATGAATGAATGAATGAATGAATGAATGAATGAATGGATGAATGGTTGAATGCTGGTAACATATTACTATGGATGTCCCGATCAGTTTTTTTGTGCCGATACGAGTCATTGAATATTTAGTATCTGCCAATACCGAGTTCTGCTATATTTCTATAGTGTTTGATCCACAATTCAAGTAGGCTACATTAAGGTAATTAAAATAAACCCAATGAGTACAGAGTTGTGCAGAGTGTAAAAGTAATAATATAATATAATATAATATAATGATATATATTACAATTATAAGATATACTTTGTCTCAATACACACTATATACAAACGGTAGATGTAAACATGTAACAATGGTAAACATTGTATACAGACTGTGTGGTCACAATTATGAATATGGGACTGCTGATATAAACGTCTTGTATTGTATATGTGCAATAGCACCATAATTTCAACATATGGTAAGAAATCATTAAGCTTGCATGTTAGAATGCCAGAGTCCAAGATTGTCTGACGGTAGACAAAAGTAAATGATAAATGGATGAGAGATCGTTACAACAATGTGCATCAACACTGAACACAGAAACTAGCTGTACCAGGTGGGCTACCGAGCAAGTTTACTAAGTTAGAATTTCCTTCTTATAGAGCTGGCTGTGTGACAACAACATCAAAATGTATTAAATTAGCGATATAAAATGTTTTAAAGTCATAACAAAAACACAGAAATCTAAACTATCTATCTAAACTATCTATCTAAACTATCTATCTATCTATCTATCTATCTATCTATCTATCTATCTATCTATCTATCTATCTATCTATCTATCTATCTATCTATCTATCTATCTATCTATCTATCTATCTATCTATCTATCTATCTGTCCTGCCAAACCCTCATATGCTTATAGCCTTAGTAATCTTGAAGACATTGATTAGCTTTTTCAGGTTTGTTTGATTGGGGTTGAAACAAAACTCTGCAGGACAGCGGCTCTCTATGATGAAATTTGCCTAATACTGTTTTTCTCAATTGCTTTGGCTCATTTTTCGAAACAGTCTTAACATTCTCTATACTGTGAATGAAAATGTCACAACTGTTTGCTGGAACTTCAGAACTTTATTGCATGTCTGAAAAATGTACTTACTCACCCAAAACATTTAATTCATGCTTCAAAACCTATTTATCGTGTCAGTAATTTGGCCAAGGCAACCAAAATATAAAGTATTTTTTTTCATCGTGTGAGCCACACTGGTACAAACCTTTAGTTGTTTTTTCACCATGATAGTCAACCATGGAAATTTAGGTTTTATAAAAAAAAATCTGATATTTGTTGAGAAGAGTCAATAGTACACAGAAACAAAAGTATATGAACATTTGTATTTATACAGAACATTTATTTTTGTACGAATGTATTACATGTATAGTTTAATCTTGCTTGCCCAATTACTGTACATTTAATATTACTTATGTTACCACAAATGCACAAAAATACAAAATAACATCCATGAAAAAATATATTTTTTTGGTGGACATCCTGTCGCTCTTGTTGAAACAGGCCAAATATTTTCATCAACATCATATCTGATGTTTTCAATTGCTAAGCACCAGGAAAAAAACTCCTTGAATGCCACACAATCCCCTGCAATGATCAGCTGTGATGTCCTCACATGCAGCATTCATGGCATCCAACAGAGACATATGATCTTGTGATCTATGATCATATACTTTCCTCCTCCATCACTGAAAAAAAACTCTTCTATTGGATTTAGGAATGGAGAGTATGGTGGAGAGAACTCCACTGTTATCTTTTCATGTGCAGCAAACCAGTCCCTAACAATGCTGGTTCGGTGGAAGCTGACATTACACCAGACAACATAATTAGGCAAATGTGGTCTAACTAAACCTCTTTCTTGTTCTGGAATCAGGTCTCTGTAAAGTGTGTTTCGGAAGGCCAGGAGAAGTTGGGTATTATAGGACTCAATGTGTGGAATATGTGTTCTCACACCATTCTCTGAAATGGCAGCACACATTGTAATATTGGCCCCATGTTGGCCTGCTGTGTCAGTTGTGGCTCGGTGTCCAATGAGACTGTGACCATGTCTCCAGCCTTTGGACAGATTGAACCCGGCCTCATCCACAAAAACAAGAATGTGGGTTGTTTCATGTCTTTCTAACTCCATGATTCTCTACGAACACAGAAACAAAATAAAGTATTTTTTTATTCTAGAGTTAAGTAAATGTTTTCTCTTCTTATGGGTTTCTAAAACTTGAAGTAATACAGGCATCTTAGAATTACAGTAAAACTCACTAAGTGCACACCAATAATTTACCTGGACATACTGGTACCGCAGCTCCTTCACTCTTTCATTATTCCTCTCAAATTGTACCTTGTAGAGTTGTTTCATAGTCATTTGATGTCTTTTAAAATCTCTGTCTATGGTGGAAATGCTGACAGAATTTATATTTGCGAAGATATTATTGTAATTTATGATTGCATTTTGGATCTCTCTTAGCCTGAAGGAATTGTTGGCTATGACCATGTTGCAAATGTCCTGTTCTTACACGTCTTCCAATTGCTCTTCCACGAGTATGTTGATGCAGTTCAGGGTTGTGGAAATCCTCCATTCTCAAAACAATGGTAGTGTTTGTGCTGTGGGCAATCTACACACAATAAGTATTTGATACACTGCTGATTTTTAACAAAAAATCCAGAAAATCACATTGTATGATTTTTAAATAATTATTTTCCATTTTATTGCACGCAATAAGTATTTGATACAATATAAAAATAAAACTTAATATTTGGCACAGAAACCTTTGTTTACAATTACAGAATTCAGACGTTACCTGTAGTTCTTGACCAGGTTTGCACACACTGCAGCAGGGATTTTGGCCCACTCCTCCATTCAGGTGTTCTCCAGATCTTTCCGGTTTTGGGGCTGTCACTGGGCAACACGGAGTTTCAGCTCCCGCCATAGATTTTCTATTGGTTTCAGGTTTGGAGACTGGCTAGGCCACTCCAGGACCTTGGAATGCTTCTTACGGAGCCACTCCTTAGTTGCCCTTGCTATGTGTTTGGGGTCATTGTCATGCTGGAAGACCCAGCCATGACCCATCTTCAATGCTCTTACTGAGGGAAGGAGGTTGTTGGCCAAAATATTGCGATACATGGCCCCATCCTTCCTCCCCTCCATACGGTGCAGTCGTCCTGACCCCTTTGCTGAAAAGCACCCCCAAAGCATGATGTTTCCACCCCCATGATTCAAGGTTGGGATGGTGTTCTTAGGATTGTACTCATCCTTCTTCCTCCTCCAAACAAGGCAAGTGGAGTTTATACCAAAAAGTTATATTTTGGTCTCATCTGACTACATGACCTTCACCCATGCCTCCTCTGGAACATCCAGATGGTCTTTGGAAAACTACAGACGGGCCTGGACATGTCCTAGCTTGAGCAGGGTGACCATGCATGCGCTGCAGGATTTTAATCCATGACGGTGTAGTGTGTTAATAATGTAACCGTTGAGACTGTGGTCCCAGCTCTATTCAGGTCATTGACCAGGTCCTCCCATGTATTTCTAGGCTGATCCCTCACCTTTTTCAGGATCATTGATACTCCACGAAGCGAGATCTTGCATGGAGGCCCAGTCCGAGGGAGATCGACAGTCATCTTGAATTTCTTCCATTTACTAATAATTGCGCCAACAGTTGTTGCCCTCTCACCAAGCTGTTTGCCTATTGTCCTGTAGCCCATCCAAGCCTTGTGCCGGTCTACAATTTTGTCCTTAGTGTCCTTAGACAGCTCTTCGGTCTTGCCAATAGTGGAGAGGTTGGAGTCTGATTGATTGAGTGTGTGAACAGGTGTCTTTTATACAGGTAAGGAGTTCAAACATGTGCACTTAATACAGGTAATGAGTGGAGGATAGGAGGGCTTCTTAAAGACAAACTAACAGGTCTGTGAGAGCCAGAATTCTTGCTGGTTGGTAGGTGATCAAATATCTATTTCATGCAATAAAATGGAAGTTAATTATTTAAAAAAACATACATTGTGATTTTCTGGATTTTTTTAGAAGATTCTGTCTCTCACAGTTGAGGTGTACCTACGATGAAAATTACAGATCTCTCCAATCTTTGTAAGTGGGAAAACTTGACAAATCGGCAGTGTATCAAATATTTGTTTGCCCCACTCTATAAATGCTCCCAAGCTTGATTGGTTAAATGGTTGATTCAAATTGTATTGCAATTAGAGGTCATTTGCCAATTTAGCAGACATTATAAACAATGTCAATGTCAGATATTTATGTAATATACATGCGTGTATACACATTTTTCATAATTGAATGGATCGTTTTGAATGGATGGCTTACACAATGAAAAATGATTGAGGAAGTTTTGAGGAGTTTGACAGTTTAAGTGAGAATCGACTCATCGCATTTGATCAACAAGCCATATGCAATTAGTTGTTGTGCAAACTGCAGACAATTGTACTTTCTGTTTGCAAACATGTGCCAAAGCATTTGCAATTTGCTCTAATCAATAATAAATTACAATCTGATGTGAACAAGAAGCTAATTGTTCAGAGATCTGACCTTATTGTTTCGAACAAAAAAAAACAAACATAGAAATTGAGCCAAAGCAATAGAGCAAAACTCTTAAACCAATTTCTCACTAATTATAATGCTAAAAATACTGAAAAACTATCAAACTTTCATAACTGTGGTAATGTTAGGGAACCAGAACTGTTACAGTTTTTCTCATACCGCTTTTCCACCGGGGCTGGAGGCGGAGCCCAATTGGGAACCGATTGAAAAGCCCTTTCACACCAAAAAGTGTAATGAATAAACCTGAGGCTAAATGAACAGTAAATCACGTCTGTACAGTAGAACGCAGGAGAAGAAGGTTCAACACTCTTTTTCAATAAAAAAACAATGAAGCACAATTGTTATTTTATCTGAAGTCGTTTTTGCTCATTAGTATGGTTGAACTGGATTATCAAAGGTAAGCAGCAAATACACCAGTTAATAAAATGGGATTAGATACATTTGTGCAATTAAACATATTTAATTATTGCATGATTGCATCATATTTTGAGTTTGCATTTAACTGTTTTGAGTCATTCTGATGAATACTGAATCAGTTTTTTGCGAGTGGGATAAATTAATGCACATTCACATTTAGTCTAGAACGTCAGTAACATCATGTTCACAGAGCACACTGTCAGTCAATAAATGGGAAGAAGTAAAAACTTATTTTTTTGAAAACGTAACTCAGGTATTTTATGGTAAATTAAAAAGTAATGTGTTACTTTACTAGTTACTTGAACAAGGTTATATTATTACGTAACTCACGTTACTTGTAATGCATTACACTGTTAACGACAAATACAGTAACAACAAAAATAATTAATAAATAAATATGTCAGTTCAGCATTGGTCGGCGGAAGAGACCAACCCTCTCCTTGCCATCTGGTCGATGAGGGACATTCAAGACAAACTAGAAGGTAGCGTGAGAAAAAAGTGCGTATATGAGGAGATAGCAGGGGAAATGACAACCGCGGTGTTCAACCGATCCGCCGACCAAGTGGTCAACAAGTTAAAAAAACTTAAAGAATAGAGGGATCAAAAAAAGAGAGATGGGCAAAAGCGGCAGCGGACGGAACAAAATTGTTAATTATGACGTCATTGACTCCATTCTGGGACATCGGCCAACAAATCAGTCAACCGGCGCATTAAATTCGGCAACTTACCTGCTGGAGCCGATGTGTGCATCGCCGTCATCTACTGCAGCCATTACAGGTATGCTAACGTTATGTGTTTGGCCATACATTTATGATTGTCTAATGTGTACGATGTTCTAATGTGTACAAAGCAACAATTCTTCACATACAACAATAAACTATACTTGTGTGTAGCCTACTGCGTGTTATGTATTGTTTATTGTTGTTTGTACAATTATGTACAATTACTGTTATGTGTATTACTGTTAAGCATAAAATATGTACAGTACAGTATAGTCTACTTTATGCTAAATTACAATACATTGTACTGGAATGTGTGTAGTTTCACTTGTAATTGGTCAATTGTGTAAATGGGCTGCAAACTGCTGGAACAAGCATTAAATAATTTCACTTACAATTAGGCTAAATTACAAATCATTGAGGAAAACCATTAGTTAAAAAACGAACCTGCACATTTGACTATTTGTATTCAGACTCCTGCACCAATCATGATGATGATAACCTGGAGGAAGCAGAGACATCCACCTGCAGTACTGCCTCATCACATACACCGAGGAGCAAAATAACAGGCAATGACATTGCTTTGCATTACTACAAATTTGTCTGTGTGTTATGTAGTAGTGTACATTACTTTGTGCATTTTAATTTGCTTTAGTTCTCTGTCTCACTTTATATTAGGTGGCCTTAACTACTATGTACTTATATTTAAATTAATAATTTGATACAATGCACTTATTGTGTACATACATTTTTACATTGTACTTACATTTTAAGAAATACCTGCATGTAATTACATCCTATAAATCATTTCTGCAATTACATTTATGATTACATTGTTAACCCATCCCATTACCTGTCCCTAACATCACCCGTCTCCCACCTCACCCTAGCAGCAGAAGTGTTTTGCACTACAATATGAACATAATCAGTACATTGTACTTATTTTTTGATGTAATTACATGAAGGCCATCTAATATAAAGTGGGACCTTGTTCTCTTGTGCAGAATAAAGGAAATGTGACAGTAACAGGACCTGGTGGAATATTTTTGAGCTGGAGATGAACGTTTCATGCTGTAAACAAGAGAGATGCATCAAGACACCATGAAGCAGATGAATGATACTTCAGCATCTCTTCTGGGAATTCTAGGGCGCATGGTCACTGTCATGGAGACCGAGCAGAGGAACGAGATCTAAACAGCTTTTTTGTTTTTTTGTCCAATACTTGCTCATTACTTTTGCACTTAACTGTTTGTTTATTGTTCAGTTGTTTAATGTTTATGTGCGCTTGTTCAAAGAATTATACAATATATACTTATCAATTTTTTATACTACACATTACGATTATTTTTATAATTTTAATAAATCTGACTTAACATATTTCTGTATTGTCGTTTCGTCACATTACATTAAACAACTGATTACAATAGTATGACTAGAATAATTACAATTTAAGCAATATGCATTCAATTAGACTAGTAAGAAATGTAATGGTCATCAATGGCTATCAAATTCAAAACAACTAGTATACATAAAAATGAGCATATTTAGTCATTCATTCATCCTGCCTGTTGAAATACTACAATAATGCAGCTGACACATCATTTCCTTCGGGTTGCCCACTTCCAGGAAAGCCAATTCACAGATCCCAAAAAAGCCCCTTCCCATCCACTACCGCCTGCAAGATGATTGAATGCCACCCTTTTCTGTTGAAGAAGTCCCGAGGATACTCTGTGGGTGCAATTATTGGGATGTGGCTTCCATCTATAACACCAACACATTGTGGTACTCTCCATCGTTGTTAAAAACTAGCCATTTCAACCAATTTCTTTGCATCTGGGAATTTGATGTGTTCAGGGAGAAGCACCTTATTCACAGCGTCGCAAAAATCCTTCACGCAGTTAAAAACAGTGGTTAGGCCTACCCCAAAAATGTGACTTACACTTCTGTATTCACCTCCAGTGGCCAGCTTCCACAGAGCAACGGCTACCCATTTTCTCAAAGGCACACACAAACGGTAATTGGAGTCTCTTCTTTCCAGAACATGGCGATGGCAGATGTACTCAAAAGACTCTCTGGAGACACGGAAATTCTGAATAAACTGGGTCGGACTGAATGTAGGAACAATGGTATCCCACCAGTGGCGCGCTCAGGGATATGCCCACACAACAGCCAAGCGTCTTCCCCTAATCCACAGAGCCAGCTGTTAAAAAACATAACAGTTGAAAAAACATTATAATTTGTTTCAGTGCAATTATTATAAATAAGTGTCTTCTTTATTTATATAGCAATTCATACACTACAGACTTTTAAAATAGTTTCACAATAGTACACATTCAGATTCTGCTGTGAAGCAGCTCTAACAAGCTATATAGCCCAAGTTAGTTCATTGTTGATTCAGTTCAATATCTGTGTAAAGTACATAATTTATGCAACAAAGGCAATTCAGCTGTAAAGCTATTCTACTTAATATCATCATCCAGTTTAGTTCAGATTAAGGTTTGTTCTCACAATAGAGCATAAAGCCATAGCTAACTTGGCTGTACTGCAATACCTGGGCAATCTGATGATGGTATATCTAGGACTGGGCATTGAACATTTTTACGATTTGATTTGATTTAGATATACTAGCCATACTATTCAATTACGATTTTGATTCCACTTGACATTGATTAACTGGGATATAATGTTAGTTAGACATATATGTATTAATGTTGTAAACTATACAGGTAACTACATTCAACTAAACATACAACTAAATATTAAATGTGTAAATTAACTGAATTAAATAGGCTACTTACATTTTAAATGCTTTATTGAGGTCTTTCAACAGCTGAAAAACTGAATGAGTGATACCTGAGACATGATTTGGATTTCGGTAAGTTGTTATAGTAAATTTCAACCCACCTTCTTGTGTTAATTTATGTTTATTTATTCTGTATGTTAACTAGCAGTCAATAGGAAGGACATCAGTTCATCGCTCTCCAATAAAGAGATTCAAAGCTGTAACTTAATTATTGTTTTAATTTTGTAATATATAACATAATTTGAAAGCTGAGACTTTGCTTAACATAGAAACTGACTGAGCACATAACTTATTGTGATTTATTGGACTGAACAGCACAAAACCAAACCAAAACAGAGGGATCGGTGGGATATAAGAACATAATGTTACTTACCCTTCTTCTTGCTCGTTGTCGTGCCTTGTGAGAAGCTGCACTGACTCCTTGCAGACCTATTCGAGCCAAGCGGTCGAAAGTCAGGTAAATAAAAACAAATTAGAAAAAGAGATTGGACACATACTCCACTCCGTATGGCGCCATCTCGTTTATGCAGCTTCTGCAAGAGATGACAAGTGATTCCGATCACATGATGGTGATGTAGACGGTTCCGATGCCTGCCAGTGGAAACGCGAGCCGGTTCTGAACGAGTGCCACTTTTGGCCGAGCACCGGCACCAGCCCCAGCCCCAGCACCAGCCCCAGTAGAAAAGCGGTAAGTGTAACTTTGGTGCATTTCTCGAATCATCCTTAATATTTGCAAATAAGTATGTGCATTTCTCAAAACAATTCGTACAAACAGCACTGCACAATGTATTTCCTGCAAAAGCCTGTAACTTACTCAAAATCGTTAGTTCATCTCTCAAAAGTAAGTATTTATGTCAATGAACATATCAGTGTCATCAGAATAAAGAGTCCTTGTGACATTTTTCACAAACAAGATAGCCAAAGTCTTTGCTTAGTCATGTTGCCAATATAATAGTGCAAACTGTTAGTATTACCTGATGTAAACTATGACAACAGTTTGGATGACAGTTACTGTACTGAAATGCAGAAGACTGCACTTCTTATGTAAACCATATATCCATTTCAAAAGTACACATTTACACATTACTGTATGTGGGGATATTGATTGAAAGAGACTGTTTCGAATTATTGAGGATATGGTTCATCTCCCAATATTTAGCTGCACACTTCAGCTATTAAAGGCCATGATTAATCAACATGGTTCAAAATAATGGCCCATATTTCATCTGATATGCGCCTCTGTTCTTGGCCTCTTCTGCCTTTTCCTCTGTTTTGCCTGTGTACCCTTCCACCATTCATCCTTACTCCTCTTCTTCCTCTCGTCCTCTGTGGACCCTGATCATTTCCTGGATGTCCAGCCACTGTCAGAATTTGTAACTCTTGTGTTGTCTTCTGTCTATATGCTATCCAATTGAAGGTTCATGAGACACACATTTGAGCTATTTCAGAGAACTGGTACATAATTGGTTGATCTATATTCTCTTCATTAGTGAAAGTCAGGATTCACCTGCACAATTAATGGCACATTTACGAAAAGTCTAATAGAAATGTAAAGAAAATATGTTTGACAGTTTATGACAACTAGATCAACCATTTTGCATTTAATTGCTTATACGATGAACAAATTACTAGATATTTTGAGGGGAAAGACTATGGCACAGATAACTATATAATAAATTTTGAGCAACATTATATTAGCAACTGAAAATGTAGGAAACCTCAAACAAATGTACATAATCAGTTGCATGAATGTATCAAAACCAATTGCAATTTGTTCAAAAGAAAGATAAACTGATTTTAAGATGTGCACTTGTGGCTAGATGATGTGGAGGTTGAACAAGCAGTTTTGAAAAGTTATTTTCTGATCAGAGAAATGCACCAAAGTGACTAATAAGTGAATAATTAATTTTTTTCAAGATTCCCAATCCCATCCACAGTCTGCCCTTTATTTTTAAATTAGCCTATATTTTATTTGTTCATTTTATCATGTGACAAACAAAAGGAACATCTGGGGTAAGCACATAGGGAGAATCACTAATTAGTGGTTACCTGTTGCTGAAATTGGAAGAGTCCCACTGCAGTCTCAACCCAGAAGCATACTGTCACCACTATCCTCTCCCTGTCCTCCCTACTGTGTTCATCTGGAGACAGGCTGGGGAGAAATTACCAATTTGAAGAGCTTCTGTTTACAGAGGCATATGGAGATGACTTTCTTTTTCATTTCAGTCATCATCAGACCAACCAGGCATTGGATGATAGTTTTATAGAGAGAGAGAGAGAGAGAGAGAGAGAGAGAGAGAGGAGGGGAAGTGGAGAGCAGAGTTGCGAGAGGCTCCTGGTTGTTTATGTGTCATGCAGCCTGAGCCTTGCTGTGCCAAGAGAGTTGTACAGTACTTGCAACAGCTCCAAGTTCTAAATATAATCCTTTTATAGGATGGTGTTCGTGTTGCCATAGGCTTCCCGAGTTACTCAGTCGCAGCAGTCAGAGGTCATATGGCACTGGAATAAATTTACTGGAATGGGATACTGTCAACATAAGTGATGAGTTTGTTGTTGAGGATTAGTGCTATTCAAATGCTGAAAACAACATGGGGGAACAGCGGGGGGAGCAAGGGTTTAGTATCTGATTAACTGCATTACCTCTCTTACATCCGCTTCCGCTCACTCAGACCGTACTCTCTCAATTTGCTTCTTTGTATGTACATCGGAATCTGCTTTCAATCTATTTTCATCAACTGTCAACCCTTAACCTCCACCTAACCCTGCCTTCGCTCTCTTTAAAGCACATAGACAGCCCGAACAGTAAGGAAGATTAAAGTGAACAGACATTACAAAGACAACAATGGGGTCGTTTCACTTTACGTTTTAATAACTGTTTCTACTGTTTCTGACAAGCAACCTACTGAGTCAAAAACTGCAGGATAAGGAACTGTAGTCGAAATGCTGCATTTTCTCTGGAAAAAGTAGTTCCCCAGGAGCATGCTTGGAGAACTCTGCTGTAAACGGCATTACCGCTCTCTGCTGTGTCTTCCCAAGGTCAGAAAATTTAAACACACACATTCACATCTAAGTTTTGGGTTTATAGAACAGCTGATGACTAAATAATACTTCCTTTGGCTTAGAACAGAACAGGGTCTCTCAATCTAGTTCTCAAGGTTCACCGTCCTTCATAATTTTGCTCCAACTCTAATCAAATGCACTTTAACAAAACCAAGGTCTTCAGGATAATTCAAACATTACAGCCAAGTGAGCCAAGCTGATAAGGTTTGGAGCTAAACTTTTCAGGACAGTGGACCTCGAGGGCCAGAGCTGATAAACTTTGTTCAAGAGCTTTTCTCTAGTCAGCCGTTGCAGCACTGCCCGCAAGACAACAGAGGCCCAGGGGATTTGGCCGGGTCTCCAAAGCTGAAATGTCTAAAAATCATGGGTAACAGGGTGGCCTTCAGCAAGGTTTTTTTTTATCAAACTGCCTGAATTTGCACAACATTACTGCTCCCTGGGAACTCAATTTATCACTATAATTGAAAGTAGTGGTCAATTACATGTACCTGACATTGTTTGAAACGGAAGTTTGAATGGCATAGCGAATTACAGTTTAAATCCTAGAATGACAATTGTTAAACTTTTCAAAAGTCTGAATGAAGTCTGATGAAAGCAGTGTTTTAGGCTATAGTAAGAAAATGATGGAACCTGGCAAATATGATAAAATATCAATTTATGGATATGCACAAAAAAAGTGCATCCCATTAAATTTCTCTTGCATTCCTTGTAAACTTCAAAAGCTTCTTCACTGCTGCTTTATAAATATAGACATTGACACACATGCCCATTTATTCAGACTGAATACATAAACCCCGCCTTGGGCTGTTTTCTATTTGCCCGTATTTGCTCGAGGTGATCCTAGTGCGCACCTCTATTCTCAAATGTGCCAAATAAAAGGAAGGGGCTCTGCATCTTTCTGACCATAAGACATGCCCACACCTTTTTTATATGGCCCCACTTTAGAAAATGTGCCTTAGATCTTCAAAGCCCAAGGCATTATACACAGCTCAATATCTGATCCAGCTCCTCTCGCCACTGCTAGCCAGATATTATCATGACAAAACCCTTCTGCAGCCTCTCGGAATCCTGATCTTCATTTGCATTTATATTGATGATGGCGACAGGCAGCTCTGCTAAAGCTCACCTCGCCATGAAGCATCATTCCTAAAGGTGACAGGGAAACTTGGATGGTAGGTGACATAAATACTTATGTAAAAGGAAATGGCATTTGAAAAGAGCTTCCAGAGCATTGCTTGAGGGAATATCGCAACTCAGGCTTATTGGAAAAATGTGCCTGTGGCGACATCTCTGCAAAAAATGTTTATGTTGCTTCTTGCATGTTTGCAATCATTTTCCAAAGTGAAATGTCCAGGAGGTGGAATTAAAAGTGTGTGCAGTTTTATCCAAAACACATGAATCTGGCATGAATTTTATTACTTTGTTTGTTATATGTGATGCAGCAGTTTGGAAATGAAGTGTCCGGGTGCAGTGCTAAAAGGTTAAGACTATATTGTGTTTGAAAATAGTGTGCTACCTACACTAAACCCTACCTTAAATCGAAGTGATAGTTTTGACAAAAGCAAATGTGATAAATCATGACTCGTGTTTAACAGTACTCAAACCTGAGTGTTTAGCATTGCAAGTGCAATGCTGTAACAGGTGGGCTACCGAGCAAGTTTACTATGTCAGACAGCCATACACAGGCTGTGTGACGTAAACATAAAACTAATTTATTTTACAAATTTAGCACTATGGTGAATGCTTTTTAAAGTCATAACATATTATTGTTCAAGGAACCATGTGAAAATAAGAATTGTATTAATCAGTGAGATTTACCTATAATCTTTAAGTTATAATATTTTAATAATATTATAATAAGCTATACATATTTAAGTTATTAGTGTTGTACTGCTACCAGTGTCATTTTAGCTGAAGTTTCATGTACAGGTATGTTTTTTGTAGGTAGATATACAGACATTTCTAAGCATTGGTTGGAGTATTGAAATAATATGGACTATTGGTTGGAATTTTTCTAACCTGGAAAAAACACATAAAGTGATTCTGGAAAAAAGCAGGATCTCAATGCATTCAATAATGTAATGTGGTCATTTTCCAAATAAGAAAGGCAACATGGTTTTAATGGGCTGGTGATTGGAAAACTGAGGGTCCATTTACAGCATTTTTATTTAATTTTTTGGGAGAGAGAGACAATAAGTCTGGACAAAGGGAGATGAATACAAAGCCCATTATGATTAGTCGCTGTTTTCTTCTAGTGATTAACTCTCAAACATACTGCTCTCTCTCATCCTCAGACAAGTGTTGCCATGGTACTCAATTTCCTAACAGTTTGCACTAAAATTGAGTGACGCAAAGATATTGCAGAGAATTAGCATCTTTAGCCTGGTCTTATCTACTATTGATTGCTGTTATTTGGAAAGAAAGAAAAAAAAGAATGCAACAGAGATATTCATTTCCAAATGAGGGTCAATGTCATTTTATTCTCCACAGAAAGTGACTGAGATCCCCTTTTATTTCTGCTTTTTTCCCTCTCTTAGTCTATATATATATATATATATATATATATACAGTGGGGCAAAAAAGTATTTAGTCAGCCACCAATTGTGCAAGTTCTCCCACTTAAAAAGACGAGAGAGGCCTGTAATTTTCATCATAGGTATACCTCAACTATGAGAGACAAAATAAGAAAAAAAATCCAGAAAATCACATTGTAGGATTTTTAAAGAATTTATTTGCAAATTATGGTGGAAAATAAGTATTTGGTCACCTACAAACAAGCAAGATTGCTGGCTCTCACAGACCTGTAACTTCTTCTTTAAGAGGCTCCTCTGTCCTCCACTCGTTACCTGTATTAATGGCATCTGTTTGAACTAGTTATCAGTATAAAAGACACCTGTCCACAACCTCAAACAGTCACACTCCAAACTCCACTATGGCCAAGACCAAAGAGCTGTCAAAGGACACCAGAAACAAAATTGTAGACCTGCACCAGGCTGGGAAGACTGAATCTGCAATAGGTAAGCAGCTTGGTGTGAAGAAATCAACTGTGGGAGCAATTATTAGAAAATGGAAGACATACAAGACCACTGATAATCTCCCTCGATCTGGGGCTCCCAAGATCTCACCCGTGGGGTCAAAATGAACACAAGAACTGTGAGCAAAATCCCAGAACCACACGGGGGACCTAGTGAATGACCTGCAGAGAGCTGGGACCAAAGTAACAAAGGCTACCATCAGTAACACACTGCGCCGCCAGGACTCAAATCCTGCAGTGCCAGACGTGTCCCCTGCTTAAGCCAGTACATGTCCAGGCCCGTCTGAAGTTTGCTAGAGAGCATTTGGATGATCCAGAAGAGGATTGGGAGAATGTCATATTGTCAGATGAAACCAAAATATAACTTTTGGTAAAAACTCAACTTGTCGTGTTTGGAGGAGAAAGAATGCTGAGTTGCATCCAAAGAACACCATACCTACTGTGAAGCATGGGGTGGAAACATCATGCTTTGGGGCTGTTTTTCTGCAAAGGGACCAGGACGACTGATCTGTGTAAAGGAAAGAATGAATGGGGCCATGTATCGTGAGATTTTGAGTGAAAACCTCCTTCCATCAACAAGGGCATTGAAGATGAAACGTGGCTGGGTCTTTCAGCATGACAATGATCCCAAACACACCGCCGCAACGAAGGAGTGGCTTCGTAAGAAGCATTTCAAGGTCCTGGAGTGGCCTAGCCAGTCTCAGATCTCAACCCCATAGAAAATCTTTGGAGGAGTTGAAAGTCCATGTTGCCCAGCGACAGCCCCAAAACATCACTGCTCTAGAGGAGATCTGCATGGAGGAATGGGCCAAAATACCAGCAACAGTGTGTGAAAACCTTGTGAAGAATTACAGAAAACGTTTGACCTCTGTCATTGCCAACAAAGGGTATATAACAAAGTATTGAGATGAAATTTTGTTATTGACCAAATACTTATTTTCCACCATAACTTGCAAATAAATTCTTTAAAAATCCTACAATGTGATTTTCTGGATTTTTTTTTCTTATTTTGTCTCTCATAGTTGAGGTATACCTATGATGAAAATTACAGGCCTCTCTCATCTTTTTAAGTGGGAGAACTTGCACAATTGGTGGCTGACTAAATACTTTTTTGCCCCACTGTATATATATATATATATATATGTGTTGTTATTCAGAACTAGTTCTTATCCTGTTCTTTGTTTGAATCTTAATCTCTCAAGTTTCAAGAGCCCTTTAGGGTCACATAAGGGTCTTCTATTCGACTCAAATGACACACACACACACACACACACACACACACACACACACACACACACACACACACATTGATGAGTCCAAGTTCGTATGTTTATACACACAATTGTTTAGTCAAATAATTTCCCTTGCTCCCACTAAAGCCTACTCATCTATAGCCTCCAGTTGCAGATGTGTCCAAGAGCCCAGATGACTCAAACCCAGTGAAGTCCAGGGTCTGCTCAGCCTGTCCACCTTCTGTTTCAACAAATTTCAGCCGCTTACAATCATCCAGTGGGATAAAACAATGAAAGCTGCTGTAAATAAGCATGTTCCTCCATCTGAGCTGAAGCACTTCACATCTGTTGGGAATCTTTCTATTTTACTCCTTCAGACAGAACTCAAAGACCAACATTTTTTTATAGTAACTCTTGTGTATTTTACAAATATGCTTCTCCACTCACAGTTCAAAGGTACTATACAAATGTATATTTACTGATTGCAATTTTAAAACCAGTGTTATGCACTCGGCCAACAAATTGAATTCCCTATAGGTTTGGCCACTTCAATTCAAATTTGCATTCATGAATTGAGAGAACGAATCCTTAAATGTATAATTTTGCACCACCCTAGTCAGTGAAAATATCACATCACATATCTATTTTCAGAATTTGTATTAGGCCATCAAACAGGTGAGGAACTTTAGGTGGAATATTGGTTTGAGCCTTAATATACACTTGTTTACCGTTTTCCTACCATGTATTAGATCTCATGATAGGCTCTCTTTCTCCATAAAGCTCATCTCCATCTGCTCTACTCTTCCCCACTTAATCTAACATCACTCATTAAACATCCTCTCAAGTATCAATTAGCCTCCTTCTTATCCCTTGACACTGTAAAAAACATTTTTAGTGCTCTTTCGTGATCTTGTGTGAGTGTGGTGGCTCAACATTAATTCAGTTTTAAGCCAATTTTAGTAACATAAATATCTAAAACACCAGATAAACTAATGCCATTATAGAGGCAACTCACAATATTAGGAGTCTAGGGTATATACACTTTTGAAGATGATACTTTGTGTAATTTCAGTTATTGTTTGGCTTGTGGGAATATAAACAAACATCATATGCAGAGGGTATGCACATGTATATGTAATTGTGTATTGACCAAATCCTACAATAAAGTGCTGTAAAATGTAAAAAAAAAAAAACAATAAGCGTTACTCAGAGTGGATTTTGAGAGTGGATTTACCCTCTAGGAACAACATGTGTATGATCCAAGGAAAGGCAAACTACTATATGTGGAATAACGGAAAGATGAAGTTCTCTGTCCTGTGTCTGACGGCAAATAATATTATGACCTGGTAGTCTGTTGCTGAATTACTGTCCTACTGCATATGGTATATAAAATGATAGATTCTGAGTAAAAATACAATAACAACAAAAACACCTTTTAGTTCTGGCCTGTTTTTTTTCTTTAGTTTTGTACTTTTAAAGTTAAACACGAATTCAGAGCTTATAGAGTGTTGAGGCAGACCAATCTGTATCTCACAATGAGTGGAATTGAATGTTGTTGAGACACAAAGGGATGTCAACACCCTGTCAGTCTGACAAAACTCCCTGCCCACAACAGTGAGAGCTAAAAGCTTCCTCTCTCCTCGGTACATAATGTTTTACCTTTCAACCATCCTTTTCCCCATCCACCTGTTTACTTCATACTCTCCTTTTCTTTGCTCTAAGAGCTCATACTCCTTATTACCCGTCATTGGAAAAAAAGACCTGTCATTACCTCCTCAGAGCTGGCAGGCAGAAACTCAGCAAAACAATTTTTCCCCATCTGTATGGGAGAGAAAACAAGGCAGTCATTACTGACCTAGCATTCAAGTACTACCGTCCTGCTTGTGGAGCTTCTGATATACCTGAAAAAACAGGTGACAGAAACACTAGTGGAGAATGTATCACAGAATCATAATTGGCAGTGAGCAGCAGTCTACACTCAAAAGCACTTTGAGGGGATGATTCTGCCTCAAACTACCAATAACTGCATGTTCTGAGAAGAATTTACTTGGTCTTAGTTTTCAAATTAATATTTCACTGAAAATCACAGAACACCACACGAGAGAAGAATACCATGCAGAGAAGAAGAGTTCAGATTCAGATAAACATACACACACACTGACCTTTGCAGTAGTTGTAGTGTTGACAGCATCTTGGAGTGCTTCTCTCCAAGCTGAGTACAGCTTCAGTTTAACCTTGCGATCCCCGGCACACTTGGGGAAAATAAGGTACTTTCTCTGTCTCTCTCCTGAACTAGAATATAAAAAAAGGTCAGAGAGTACAAGGATATCCAGATGCTCCTCCTGAGCTTTAGTCCAAGGTCTCAACTCGGACCAGACCTGAGCCATGACCAATTCTCTTCATGTAAGACCTGTCGGGTATACAGCCTAAATCCTCTGACCCATCACCATCATCCTCTCTTTTTACTAGGACTGTGCTGAACATCAGAAGGATCAGAGAGACCCAGTTTTCTCGATGTAAGTGCTGCAACAAAATTCTGCCTTCACCTAAAGCACACTCTTATGGCATGTGTTTCAATGGCATTTTGTATGGAAAAATATGGATATGGTTCACCTAAAGGCAAAATGCTGTTGAGCGAAAGCACCAGACAAATAGCTGAATTTTGTTGCAGCTTCATAAAATGCAGACACACCATTAACCTAGTCTGACTAAAGTTTTATTTTCAGATAGTCCTAGAAAATGGAACATAAAGGCTGATATGCAATAACAAATACAGACAGTATTTCATAACAAGGTAAGAAAAGCAGGAATATGGACGAGAAGCCCCCAGGTAAATATAATGCTCCTGATTTAGAGGTCATTTTCTTAGTGCAATATACTGCCCTTGGATCTGCCTGTCTTCTGCAGATTATATCCCTGTGTTGTTTGCCCAGTGGTAATCTTATAAAGATATGTTTAAGTATTACTGTACACATGCAATACTGTACACTGCACTATATGTACATATATGGGTGTTTCTTCAACTATAGATCTCTTGGAAAAAGAAACACTCAAATAAATGGTTTTCTAACAATGTTTTTTACCACTTCATAAATCTGCAAATATTGTCAAAAGGCAAAAAATACCAAAAAAAACAAAACAACAATGTTTGAACATAGATAGAAAAATAACAGTTAAGGTCGGTGTGTGTATGTGCTGCTGAAGTGGAGATGTCTTGCTCAGTGCAGGAAAAAAAAAAAACAATAAACAAATTTGAGAAAACGGCCTACAAATCTATTCTTTTTATGCAGTGAATTTTTTTATGAATTGAAATTGAACAAGGTATGTATTGTAATTGGAATCTACAGACACAAATGGATAAAGTGCAACAATTGTATTGTGTATGTTTTAATTCAACTAGCCTGAAACAACACACTATGAAAAGGCAAATAGCACAAAATCTCAAAATTGTCCAGTGCATTACAGTAAAATAAACTATATTTTTAAGTCACGATTTCCACCACATAACATTTTTGGAATACAATGGCTCTTTGTCCAAAATGATCAAGAATTAGTCTTGTTAATAAATACAATCCTAAATACTCAAAATTAAATAATATGTTCACAACTGAAGTCGATTTAACAAAACACTTGAAATTAAATTGTTGTTGAAAGTTGATTGTTGCCCTTTCTTCCGCTTCATGTTTTTTTTATTTTTGCTGTCTTCGTACTTTACATATCCATTACATCTCCACCATGCCCTTCACATAGACTGTATACATAAATTATGTTTTTTTTTAAATGATTACAACCATGTAAAAATGTATAAATTAATTTCCAAAGCAGCTTTAAGGTGACATTCACAATACAACAGCAAAACTGTGAACTCCGTACATTGGAATAAAACACCCACATATAATACAGTATCTCTTGTTGCATAGGTGAGCTCAGTTTGATAGCTGTACTGGGGGAAGTGAACGAAAGGAAGGCTTTCTTCTACAAAAGCAATATTTTCAATAAAATAACTGAATTAATAGAAGACAAACAACAGACTGAGAGAGATACAAAAATGGTAGAAGGAGAGGTAGAGTATTCATACAGTGCTCCAGAAGATTATTTTCATATCTGAATATCTGGAGTTTTAAATAATCAGGTGCAGAACCTCTTAAGCCAAATATATATATAATAATTGACAATCTGTAGCAATTATTTTTGTGTTCTTCTTTGGACAACATCTCCCCGTACATTCACGTCTAGCCAGGATGGGGAGAACAGTGATTAAACTCCCCCAGGGGTAACAGAACAGATCCAGCAGAATAAGAATTACTTGCAAAAAGTATATTAAAATAATTAACATGAGATATTATGTAGTGATCGACCGATATTGATTTTTTATAACTGATACCAATACCCATTGTTTGCATGTTTATGTTCCCAATAACCGATATGCAGAAGCAATATTTATTTACTGTTATAAAGTAAATAAATAACTGAGTGAAGTAAGTCCATACTTGGGTTTTCCACCTTTCAGTCATCTTAACAAAAAATGGTTGAAAATTAACAGTCTCTCATGTTAAATTCAATCTTCAAATTACAACATATTTTTTATATAAAAGCATTATCAGCAACACTGAAATTAACAATATAAGCAAAAGAATGTCTAATGTTTTCAAATGGAGAAAATAAAGGGCAGGAGTCATATCAAATAAATTTTAAACTACAGTTTTAGTAGGTTTATAAGCTGTTTAATAGGCTAAAGAGTGGATAATAATTCATTGAAAAAGTTATTTCAATTAATAATATTCTCTGGAATATTGAAATAAGCTATAACAAACAAAACATTGTATTTTATTGTATTTTGTACAATAAATATTGTATCTCAGCTGGTATGTTATATCAGAATTTTTAAAATGTTTTTGTCATCCTAGATTATGATATGCCTGCTGATAGTGCGGTTTATCCATTTACACAGAACTATACTCAAACTGCGATGGCTTGCGGAGATAATAAATAATTCATTTTGATAGAGATGTATTTATTTAAAAGTTTATTGGCAAAATAATGGTTATATAGTAAATGTTAATATCATTTAGTGTGTTTTCAACAAGTGAATCTTAAAAGTTCCATGGGGTGGCCGTGCTGGAGCAGTTCCTGAGCATCAATTGTTGAGTGAACAGGAATATGAAAGCGGCTTCACGAGACTGATGATGAGCATATACAACAGAGAGAGAATTAAATTCAGTGCTTTTATTTCCAACATTCACTCATTCATGGTTGTATTATTTAATTCATGCACAGTTACGTCTTTATTTGGAAAGATTGATGGATTATCTTATGTGACTCCGTGAATTCAGCTCTATTTCTTAGAGCCAAGCTGCATAAACTGCATATCAGGCATTTATGTAATACATCCAATTTGTGCATTAATGGTTGTTATGTTAAATAAAGTTTACTAACTACAGCAAATCAAGTACCTGGACGCCGTTGTTGTTGTTGTCTCGTCTCCCCTTGGACGCACTGCAATAGCACACGCAATTCTCAAAACAACCACTAGAAGGCGTTTATCGGTGAATCCGATATTACAAAACCGATTTCCGATAATGGTAAAATGCTTAAATGTGTAGTCAGGAACCTCTGGGTGCACAATTTATCAAGACAACATGCCCTCTTAATCCAATCCCCTCACACCTTCTCCAAGCAATCTCTCCTACACTCTTACCAGCACTCACACACATCAAACACATCTCTCCTTACAGGCACCTTCTCAACTGCATTCAAGCAGGCTCGGGTAACACCACTCAAAAACCTACATTAAACACTTTACTTACAGATAGCTACAGACCTGTCTCTCTCCTTCCATTCATAGCAAAAACGCTTGAACGAGTTGTTTTCAACCAGTTATCCTCATTTCATTCAAAGCATAACCTACTGGACGCTAACCAATCAGGGTTCAGACTTGGACATTCAACTGAGACTGCACTACTCTCAGTCACTGAAGCCCTACAAATTGTGAAAGCTGATTCCAAATCATCAGTTCTCATTCTGTTGGATCTATCTGCTGCTTTTGACACTGTTAACCATCAGATCCTCCTGACCACCCTCTCATCACTGGGCATCACAGGGATTCCTCTTCGCTGGTTTGAATCAATGGCAGGTCTTTCAAGGTGGCCTAGGGAGGTATCCACAGAACATCAATTGGTTACTGGGGTTCCTCAGGGATCAGTTCTTGGACCCCTCATCTTCTCCACATACACTACATCACTGGGTCCCATCATACAAGCACATGGTTTATCATACCATTGCTATGCTGATGACATACAGCTCTATCTCTCATTTCGACCAGATGATCCAATGGTAGCTGCACAGATCTCAGGCTGCCTGGCGGACATCTCGGCATGAATGAAAGAACATCACCTACAGCTCAACCAGGCAAAGACTGAGCTTCTTGTCTTCCCTGCCACTCCAACTCTACAGCATGATTTCATCATCCAGCTATGTTCTTCTACAATTACCCCATCAAGTTCAGTCAGGGATCTTGGTGTAATTTTTGATGACCAGCTAACTTTCAAAGATCACATTGCAAAAACTGCTCGATCTTGCATGTTTGCATTGCATAATATCAGAAAGATCAGGCCCTTTCTGACACAGCATGCAGCACAACTTCTTGTCCAGGCCCTTGTCTTTTCTAAACTGGACTACTGCAAAGCTCTTCTAACTGGACTTCCATCATGCACAATCTAACCTTTACAGATTATTCAGAATGTTATTCATTATTCACTGGTTGCCGGTCTGTTACAGATTTGAGTTTAAAATTCTACTGTTTGTTTTGAAAGTTCTGAGTGGAACGGCTCCTGAATATCTCAGTGATCTCTTAAACCCAAATACATCTTCTAGACTGAGGTCCTCGGAGAAAAGAGTGTTGATGGTCCCTAGATCTAGATTGAAGTTGAGGGGTGACCGTGCCTTTTCAATTGCTGGGCCAAAATTATGGAAGAGTCTTCCAGTCTCCCTCCGATTAGTTTCTTCAGAATCTGAATTTAAATCTAAGTTGAAAACGTACTTTTTTCAAGGGCTTATAACTGTCCTTGAAGTCTCTTTAGAGTATTGCGGTCAAAATGTTCATATTTATGTATTTTTATATCTACGTCTTTTTAGGAAGGTTTGTACAGCACAGTGGTCAACTACTGTTTTATTGTGCTTTATAAATACATTTTGATTGATTTTTTGATTGATACCTTAACTCTGCAAATAATTGCCGCTCAAATTGTCCGCATTTATATTAAGACTTCGTCACAGGAATTTAGGCCACAACACCAACAAGCAGCAGCATATTATCAATATAAGCAACAAACATGTTGTAATCTGGGACAGGCTGTAGAAATAACATCATGCGTTGTCAGTTCAAGCGATAAGCATTTAAACCATACAGTAGAACACATGCTGAATTGGAGTTGTGAAAGGATCAACTTTTCTGGATGTGATGGGCGGGGAGTCATTTGGATCAGTGGTTTTCCTCAGCATGATTTTCCTTAGGAGGAGCTGACCTTCATCCTCCATCCAATTTTAATTATATATACGTATCCCTGGTACTTCTTCTGTTGTAATTAAAATAATGGAGTGTCTATTTACACTAAGTGCAAATAGCCCGCCTTATTGGCAGAGTAGTGGTAGTCAACACTGAAAAAAGACACTCATTAAACATTGGTTTCAGTGGCGTAGGTGGCAACGCCCATGCTTTCTCACATGATCGACTCCAGTTCGAACCCACCTTTTGCCTAATTTTTTTTTTCTTCCTTTTCATATCTTATATCACATCGGAAAGGCATTTATTTAAAAAAAGAGTAATGGGTATGGTTGCACACTTAAAAATAAACTTAAAATGTAATTTAAGTTTAAGTTTATGCCTTTCTTGGAGCCGTTTACCAAGAAACAAATGCTGTGTGGCTGATAAAAAAACTTCAGTTTTAAAGAAAATCTTTAACATTTAATTAGCTTTCATGTGTTGATCTTTCGTTAATTGTACTCGCTGCATGCACCACCTTACCCTTTGGTCTTCAAATTCTTGCCATTTTGAAATGAGTATCCAAGTGGTTGATTATCTCAAACAATTAGCCAACATGGCATGTTGAAAGCAAGACGAAACCTCAGGGAGCCTTTCTAATTAGAATCGTAGCCACAGTGTAAGACAGTTGGTGTGTATCATGTTAGATAAGATTCAACCAATGATTTCAGCAGGGGACTCATCCTGAGCCAAAATTAATTGTGTATTGCAAGGCCTCTTCGTGGCTGCTCTGCAAGCCCATAGAGCCAATGTCTGGATGAACTTCCCTTCTGTCATATACCAACAATGACTTTGCATCTTTGTTTTTTTTCCCAGTGTCTCCCTAGTGAACCTGTCCACTTGGAGTTTACTGAGGATGGTGTTTCTCATGGCACATCTCACAGCATATGGTCAGGGTCTTACTCTGAAGGACTCTATGTGGAAAATAAGTAAAGCAGTGCAGGTGAAAAGGAAAGATTGTATTTTTTTTTTTATTCTTAAGCCCTTTTTACCCCTTCCTGAATTTTCACTGAGCCTTAAACTGAGCACATTTTCCCTCCCCTATTGAGATATTTGACATTGATCATCTGTATAGCTAGTTAACTGGGCATTTAAGGGGCACTGGGTGGACTATTGCAGCAAATGAGGTCAGGCAGTAAAGTTAGAGCAGAATTAATTGCTTGCATAATTCTGTCTTTTTTCTGCCCATCCTCTTTTTAAATAAAAATGCTTCAGAGGAAGTTCAGCCATAGGGACAGCCTTTCTTCTTGACCACTTATGCACAAAAAACTAAAGCTCCTCAAAATCTCAGAGATATAAGCCAAGAGCATGAAAATGCATTTGCTAAATAATTGATCACCCCGCAGCTGATGTAAAATTATACTTTGAATAGACACAGATGCAGGGCCGCCCCCTCACTCAAGATGAGTTTGAAAATAGATTTTATTTTTGATTTATGAAATATAATGGTTTATTTTAAAAGCACAGTTGCCAAATTAATAGGCTTTCTAGCATTAACATTACGCGTCTATAGCAAAAATGTAGGACAGTCTGTTTCACAAAGTCGCATTTTAATTGTTGCATCTGACACACAAACTTCCCGCGCTAGCGGTTCAACTAAATGCAGGCATTATGCAGCACTACTGATGAAGCTAAAGGTATGATGAAATAATTTTTGAATGTTTAATAGAGGGCTAGATTATCGTAGTTAGTTGATTATTTTGCTGTATCAGTCTTTGTCAAGTGACGTCACACTCACGAGAATTCTAAGTGCATCTTGGGTATCGCCGCCATTTGTGAGTTATCAAAGCCGAGGTGTTCTGTATTTGGAGAATTGTCTTTTTCATTTTCTTCAAAATGGTACAATCTTGTTGCGTTAACGTCTGCAATAGTTAATTGCATGATTGAAAGGGTCAAAACCTCACCACGAAGAAGGACATGCTAGATCTCGCACTTGAAAAAAAAGACAAAACAACAAGAGGCGTCACCGCATCGGATGGCCTGGGTTTCAGCGGGGATACGCAAAATCATCATACTTGGCAATATATCTCCGTTTATGTTCATTTACTGTCGACATTTTCATAAAGGTAAGTAAGAGATATTTTAGATGTGCTTATTTTCTGAAGTAGCCAACATTATATTCACATTATTTAGGGTTATCAATGCTAATAAACAACCAGGGAGCGGGTGAGCAGAAACGGGTCATGTACCATGAAATGTCTTGCAATCGTTTTATGCATAGTGTTGAATATGAGATGTTAAAATATCCAAAGTTCGTTAAAAATTTAAACTTGGTGGCATGTCTGATTACAACCCTGGAAGAAACACCAGCCCTTTGCCCTCTTTTATTTAAAATTAACAATTTTAGGTGTAAGGAGCTCATTTATTTAACTAACGTTGCTGCATTTAAATATTGTTTTGGGGGGTTTGTACTTATTTAACTCAAGTTCAATTTAAACTGAATACTTAACTAAAATATATTTCTAATGTTTCTCATATTTATTTTTTACAATTTTAAAATGTACTTACTACATTTTTGTACATTTTTATTTCAAATAGTTCGGCTAGGTCTGAATAAACAGTAAGTGGAAGCAGTTAAGGAAAAAAAACACATTGCAGCCTGCTGAGATGATGACCAGCTACACACTGAAGGCCGGACGAGATGCTCAGCTACACACTGAAGGCCGGACGAGATGCTCAGCTACACACTGAAGGCCGGACGAGATGCTCAGCTACACACTGAAGGCCGGACGAGATGCTCAGCTACACACTGAAGGCCGGACGAGATGCTCAGCTACACACTGAAGGCCGGACGAGATGCTCAGCTACACACTGAAGGCCGGAGGAGATGCTCAGCTACACACTGAAGTGCTCAGCTACACACTGAAGTGCTCAGCTACACACTGAAGGCCGGAGGAGATGCTCAGCTACACACTGAAGGCCGGAGGAGATGGTCAACTACACACTGAAGGCCGGAGGAGATGGTCAACTACACACTGAAGGCCGGAGGAGATGCTCAGCTACACACTGAAGGCCGGAGGAGATGCTCAGCTACACACTGAAGGCCGGAGGAGATGCTCATCTAAATATTGAAGGCCGGAGGAGATGCTCAGCTTCACACTGAAGGCTGGAGTAGAGGCTCAGCTACACACTGAAGGCTGGAGGAGATGCTCAGCTACACACTGAAGGCCGGAGGAGATGCTCAGCTAAACATTGAAGGCCGGAGGAGATGCTCAGCTACACACTGAAGGCCGGAGGAGATGCTCAGCTAAACATTGAAGGCCGGAGGAGATGCTCAGCTACACACTGAAGGCTGGAGTAGAGGCTCAGCTACACACTGAAGGCCGGAGGAGATGGTCAACTAAACACTGAAGGCCGGAGGAGATGCTCAGCTAAACACTGAAGGCTGGAGGAGATGCTCAGCTACACACTGAAGGCCGGAGGAGATGCTCAGCTACACACTGAAGGCCGGAGAAGATGCTCAGCTACACACTGAAGGCCGGAGGAGATGCTCAGCTTCACACGACACCACTCAGTGTCACTAACTGAAAGTAACTTGTGTGTCTACAGAATACATTTGTCTACTGTGGCGTAAACCCAGGATTTCTGATAGTTTTTCAGTAATCTTAAAGTATTATACAGACGTGCCAAATTTGGGAACCTTTATTACATGGGTTCTCAACTCTGGCCCTTGAGGTCCACTTTACTGCTCCAACTCTAATAAAATACACCTGAACAGGCTAACCAGGAGAGACGGGCAGGCAGATGAGTTTGATTGAGGTTGGAGCTAAATTCTATAGGAATCGGACATAAAGGTTTTATTGCCTTATGCTGTTCTTCATGTCATAAGGACAATTCTCACTTAATTTTAAATACTTATGTTAACCTAATGCACCTCACCTCATACACAAACACTGTTTTAGACAACTGTGATGGGCACAAAATTGGACCGTTTGATTGACTCTTTTGAGATTTTCCACATGTCTTCTACCTAAAAGCACTATTAATTTGGCAGATCATCTAGCACTTCTAACAATCCATGCAAAAGGGTGATCAGAAATGTTTGGCAGAAGCATCAAATCATCATCTTACTGTATTCATATTTCTTTGTAGTACTTACACTGTGTCCACTTAAAAAAAACAATATGCTGATGATTCATCATGCTTGCCACGTATTCTGTTATGCATTTTGAAACTGATTTTTAACAGAGTGTTGTGTTAATAATAAAATATGTCTAATGCCATTTTCATAAATGTGTTTTTGATTGTCTCCTTGTTATGAGTAGCTACTGATCAGTACTTGTTATCAGCCAAATAAAGTACGGACAATTTTGAACAAACAGTGTAAGGTTTAATGGTAGAAACTCACATGATGTAATTACTTACAATTGTGCAAATTATGTGTGCAAATCAATGGTAGACAAAAATACAACATATACGTTCATATGTACTTTTTTATACTGTAAACAAGATAATCATATATCCACCGAGGTTGGAGGCAGAGATGCCGGCGGCACTCAACTTTTTGAGTCAGGTAGTATGGATCAGTTAATTGTTAATCATCAATGACAATTATATGAATTACTGAGATTATCTACTTAGTTTGCATCTGTTTCTCCAGTATGACGATTTAATCTGTCTTAATCTTTATTGTACGGCTCTGTACACTTTTAGTTCACTGCTCAATGCAACGATACCTTAAAAATGGCGACTCGGTGACATCCCACATAATAAACGCATGTGACTGACAAAGACCAATTCTATGTTGCTGTTCAATTTGTTAAACTTAAAATTATGCATCTGTTAAATGGGCTGCAATGCATTTGTTATGTCAGGGAATCGGTCGCAATAAGCTTGTGTTCCGTTGTAAAACAGACACAATTAAGTATTTCTGGTGGTTGTGGTGGTATCACTTGTCTGTAGTAGACTGTATTTGTGGTAAAACTGCTGCCCTAAGACATGTTATTTCCTGATGTCAGATTTTCAAAATTTGATGCAATTTTGTTTTATTATACTCTGCCATCTGTAAGTTGGCTACCTTTTAGTAGGGTCATTCACTCAGAACGCATTTTTCATTCCAGTTTTTTTTAATCTAAAATGTGTTATTTTTTATGACTTTTCAAAGTCTTTTTAAAGGTGGTATAAATTGAATCAATTTTTTTGATACAAATAATAAGAGCTGGATCATAAGTTCAAGCATCAGTCTATTTTTTATATACTGAAAATAAACATCTCAGATTAATCTTTGATTCATACATTGGACTAGACAGATTGCATTGCGATTTTGTTTCTCTACAAAGAACTGGCTCATAAGAATCATCTAGCTATGCTTTTGTTTCATGCTGTAAGCCATGCAGAAAATATGTATGTATGGTATTCCATCCAGTGTAAGAAATACTATGTGTATGTAACAGGTTAAGAAGAACCATTTTTTGTGTCTCAACCCTATTGCAATGCTACTTTCCCTAACAGTTATTTCATTATAATGGACCGTAATTATGGATTACAAAAGGCATTGTGCTGTTAGATACACTTCCTCTTTCTGAAAGTTGTAGACTTAAATACATCATGAAATACTTTCTTTGAAGTGACCTTGACTAGATAGCTCTTGTATTAATTGAAAATGTCTATAATACATTCCATTAGTTATGCTGTAAAACAGATGGACCTGTACACAGAGCAAATGTGATTGCTTAATTGCTCTTGTAGGCTTAATTGAAAATGGCACACACCTTATCTTCCGCTCTGTGGGCCAGTGGCCAAATAGAGCTTGTCTTGTTTTAAACAGCTATAGACACACAATGTGTCACAGCTCTCTGTCTTGTTAATAAAAATAAGTGTGGCAGCCAGTGGTTTGGTAATGACTTGACTCCACAGGTTATTTGTTTGTTATTGCAGAAGGCATGGGTGCCATATGGAACATGGGTTGTGCTTCTGGTGCAGTCAAGCAGAAGGTAGATGTTCCCGTTACAGCCATTTTTGACAGCAGGGGTATGATGTGTATTGGTATGCATGAGATAGGGGCAGGTGAGTGTGGTCAGAGTGCTGGTGTAATCAATGTAAGGATGAGGGTGACAGCCCACAGGTCAACCTCCATTATTTTAGGTTATTGCAGTGTAAGTTTTGGCCGAGTGGCTCATTTGTCAGTACGTCGGGCTCACACCCCCACTCCCAAACGGCCTTTTACACATCGTATTGGGGGATGTATTTGTGCTCGTTCTCGTTCTTCTAGTAAAGTCTGTTTCATATTCCTCCTTCATTTGTTATTTATACATTAATGCGGTTTCTATGTGGTTTAATAAACATGCTGTCAAACTGCACATGCGGTGCTGTTTATTTTATTAAATATTTAATTTAGTCTTGAGAATTGTATTATATGTAACCACATTTTCTAGGGGGGGGTGGGGGTCACTTAAGAAATGTAAGGCAATTTGCTCCGTTCTCAGTAACACATTATTCATGATAGAATATCCATTTTGTATTGCCATAAACCTGTGACTGTGCATGCTCTATTCTGTATGTCACAATAACCATAAAAGGGAATTACGAATTGTGCCATCTATATTTTTCAACCAATTTCTACAGTTTTCTTGTTCAAATGTCTAACACAACCACTCATCCTAATTGTCTCAGGCATATGTCTACACAGCACAACGGTAAAATGTATAAAACATTAGCGGGCTTGTCAGGAGCAGGAGAGAGAGGGTAGTGATGACGTCCCTGCCACAGCCGCTTTTCTGCTGGAGTCATAGTCACTTCAGTCTAGACTTGATTGCCAAAGTGGATGATACTGCGCTCTCCAACAGACATTCAGGCGCAGAACAGTGGGGCCATGGGTCATTTTCTGGCTTTATGAAGAGTGCCTCATAGTGTTTTATACAATTATTACCCTCTTCTGAATGCATAAATCAAAGAGAGAAAGAGAAGGGGAGAGAACCTGAAATGTAAAACTGGTGCTTTTAAATGCATATAAGCATATATTTTTTAAATATAATTTTGTATGACTATTTTAGGGAGCATATGAGTCAGCTTTGTCAAGTGTGCTAAACCTGAAATAATGCAAAAGTTAAAGGGATAGTCCTTACCAAGAATGAAAATGTACTCGCCTTTAAACCCTTGAGACTTCCTTTCTTATTTGGATCAAAAAGGAGAATATTTTAAAGAATACTGCAAAGTAAAACTAGTTGTCTGTACAACAAGTGCTCTGAACCTGAAATTGACAGTAAATGCATTAAGGTTGTAGATATGATGTAGGGATTTATCATGTAATTGTTTGAATTGTGAAGGCCCACAAAGCAGCAATGTATTCCACCTTTTGCCTTTCTTATCGATATTGCTTATTTAGTCTGTTCCAGTCTTCACAGATGAGTGCTATTGATTGTTTGGGAAACCGCAAAGCTGAGATGCAGGTGAGATAAAAGCTTAACCAAAATGAACCTCAGCACCTCTTATCCTGTCTGGCTTTTCATTCATAATGGGTCTTCATCTCTCCTCATCCAAATAAAAATGAGGAAGAGGTAGAGCTCTGAAGTGATGCCTGATTCGCTAGCATCTACTGACTGAAAAATAATGTTGTTGTTGGACAATGACCATAGGCTTTTATTTGATATTATACATATACTAGATGTAAGTGCTACAACTTTTGAACTGCAAACATCACGCTGTGGACAGAAAAAGGAAAAGCAGATAGTATCTGTGGTGGTTGGATTTTGAGTTTAGGATTAAAAATGGTTCAGAATTTTCTGTGAAGGCCTCATGCTGGCTCTGGAAAGAACTACTCAGTAAAAAAAAAAACTCTCTCTCTCAAGGTCACATACTTTGGCAGGAGCCCTCTGTATTATTTATGTGGTAGACTACCTCTTAGCATTTTTATAGTGATGTAGACACTTGATTTCAACAACGAATTATTTATATTAATACTTTGATTTTATTAGTACATTATTTTGGATATAATAATTTATTTCTGTATCTGATTCTAATGGTACTTATAAATCAACATTCATCATTTACATTTATGCATTTAGCAGACGCTTTTATCCAAAGTGACTTACAATTGCATTCAGGTTATACATTTTCATTAGTATGTGTGTTCCCTGGGAATCAAACCCACAACCTTTTGCGCTGCTGATGCAATGCTCTACCACTGAGCCACACAGGAACACATCAGCCTTTAGATTTTCTGTGCTCCTGTTGAAGTGTCATCTGGGTAACGCTTTTTACAGTATTTGCCTATTCAGCACCTTTGTGTATGTATAAGGGAATAATATGTGAAATGTCGGGGAAAAGCGGGTAATAACCTGTAATAAGGGCTAATAACCTGGAAATTAATGCGTTGCGTTACTTCTGCGTTACATTCGTGTTACTTTTAAATATGAGTAGGGTTTGATTGTGTCACGGTGCACACACGAGGGAGGAACAGGAACACGCAGACGAGGATATAAACTCAAATTATAATATTTAATAAAGACATCAGGGCTGGACATGACAGGACAAGGCAGTACTCACAGACAGGATACACCGGGAATAACAAGTAGACCAGACCACATCAAACTGAACAGGCATGAACTAATATACACAGGTAAATCATAGATAATTAGACAAACACGGCTGGACATGAATTAACTAATAATGACATTAAACAAGGACAGGAAACAAACCAAATAAGGAAACATGAGGTGGGGACACATGACACACGACAGAGGACTGACAGATTGTTTGTTTTTAATATAAAAAGTTATATTTATACATTTCACAGCTGGTTATATTCTGTAGGAGATAGAATGTTCATATCGGTTATTTTTTTCCTAACCGACGGTCGTTAAGCCATATGAACCATTAACCGACAAGAATATGTTGAATTACAATTAAATTACATTTAAATTGATAGGTGGCTGTTACACATTAAAACATTTTACTGGTATTAACACAAAAAGCAGCATAAACAACATACCATAAACACCTGCAGCGCTTCTGCAAACGGAGAAAATCATAAGAGAGTATTGCTGCCTCTTTCTGCACACTATCACTATCTATCTATCTATCTATCTATCTATCTATCTATCTATCTATATCTATCTATCTATCTATCTCTCTCTCTCTCTCTCTCTCTCTCTCTCTCTCTCTCTCTCTCTCTATCTATCTATCATCATCATAAGCTATTATATAAATAAAATAAATAGCACCATATGCAAAATATATTTTTTTGAAATAATTAACGAATTAGCAAAATGCAGCCTGCATGTAGAATTACAGTTCATTTTTGCTATGCACTCTTGAGAAAGCGGCATCCTCTTTGTTTTCTTTATTTCCTGTATTTCACAAAAGCACATGTTTTCTTTTTATTGTGAATGCACACATATAAAAGAGATATTTTGAATAGGCCTAATGTCTTACTCCTATATGACCACAAATGAAGGAGTAGGCTATTGTAATTTGTTTCAATTTTTGGAAAAATTCAAGTGATCGTGTCGGCACCTCACACGCCGTTAAGCATACTCGACAACGCAGCCTGTTCATTGCCATAATAAAATACAGTCAGTCAAACATATTGAAAAAACTTGTTATTTTATTTCCCCTCATTCCACAACAAATACTTTAAATTTAATTTATGAAATATATGCGCTAAAGTTAAACTGAAAAAGAATGTTTCGACACAATATATTTAATCAATAATTGCCATTTCCATTGGCTATATAGAACATATTTTAAAGCTCTATTTATTTTTCGAAAAAAAAAATCCTTGGATGGAGACCTGGTTAGTGTTGGGAAGGTTACTTTGGAAATGCAATAGGTTACAGATGACAAGTTACCCTGTTTAAAATGTAATAAGTAGTGTAAGTATTTCAATTACTTTATTAAAGTAATGTAAACTGGTTACCTTTGAGTATTTTTGATCACTTTTTGATATTTTTGATCACTTCTAAATATAAATTTCTACATTTCTTACATTTTTTTTTTCTTAACTTTTAATCATTTTCAAACATTTAAACCAGGCAGGGTTAAGCTTACATTAGAACTCAACACTGATGTCAACAATCCTTCATCACTTGAATTAAGATTATAATAATTTAATTTTAAAGCACAGCCACCACAGAATCAGTCTTTAGAGATCGTTCTAAGGTTAAATCCATATTTAAAATCATAAGATATAGTCTAATAGATACTGTTTTTGAAATAAAATCTTTGCACGGCTATGACAATAAACACTGGCATCTAACAATGCCTTGAAAAAAACAGTTAACCTTAAAAAATAAAGCAAATAAAATGGTAATCGAACAAGCATGTGTCCTAAAATCCTGAAACATTGGTGTCTCATATGTTAAAGCAGTCAATACAATTTGGGGAAAAAAATCAATAAAATCTCTATGTGTGTGAAAATATTCAGATGCAACCCCCTTTGTAATCATTAACATTTTCATAAGTAACTGTAATTCAATTACAAATTTTTCTCAGTAACTGTAACATATTACAGTTACAGTTATTTTGTAATTAAATTGCATAACTCTGTTACATGCAACTAGTTACTCCCCAACACTGCTGGCCGTGCCGCTATAAAGTGCGTTGGCGTCTACGTAGGGATGTGCAAGCATGAGTTCAACCCTTTTGGGAATTAAGTACATCAGTACATCCCTTGGGAATGAAAAAAGGTTGTGTATGTGTATGTATGTGAGATAAATTTATGTTTTTCCTCTTTCATTCACCTGGCCTCACTTTCTGGCCTTTGTGGTGTCCTGGTCCACTGGTCATCAAGTCAATTTTTGCTGATTTAGCTTTTTTAATCATTTTGTTTGATTAACTGTGGAAATTTGCTTGAATAGCCTAAATGCAAATGAAAAAGATGCTGTAGCACAATGAAGGGGAAAGACATGATAAATAGTATAATCATATAGCAGTTAATGGCTCTAGTTTTTTCTGCTATGAGAAGAAAGCATTATGCAACATAACACTCTTTTGAAAATTCTTATCCCGTTACCGCAGCTCTACCCATTTAGACTGATGGCTCAACATACTTGATTAACCTTGAAATAAGTTTTGTATTCAAATTGATATATGAAATGAGCATTGCATTTTAAGTCTCTGAAATGTGATTAACTTTGATGTGGGAGTTATCAGTTTCTCATTTTAATCCATAAATGCCCTCTTTAAATTTCTTTGGTGTGGTCTTTTGGCAATTTGTGGACATTTTGCAGATATAAAATAATATCAGTTTGTATCCATATCGGTTTCTATCATCCACATGATGCCTGACGTTCAGTCAGGTGTATAGTCACTTTTATTTAGAGATGCAGCCTCAGAGCTGACAAGGAAAGTCACTGCAGGCACCCTGCAATTTCTGATTGTTTATCTACTCCAAATATTTAAATAAATGATTCGCTGTCATTTGGGAATGTTGAATAATTTAGTGCATACTCAACTGTTGACATAATTAAGAGTAAACTTTCTGCACATCCTGCCGCAGTTTTCAGGCTAGAAATGTCCATAGGGTGGAAACGATTAAAGCTGTTACTGTTGTTAGGTCATTTATGCTGTGAATTAATTTCTAAATGTAGATGATTAGATTAACACAACCTAATTATTGCCCCGTAAGTAACTCATCAACATTTGCTGAACATATTTGCACCCTCAAGACATCCAATATGTAGTTTTTGATAAATATAACATTACATCACTTGCTCATAAATTGATCCTCTGCTATGAATGGGTGCTGTCAGAATGAGAGATTATGATATCACAAAGACATTTTAACTTCAAGTTCTCTATTTATAATCTCCAATCTCACCAGTGAAATAATCACCTTATCTGAACCAGTAATTAAATAAGCACAGATCTTGTTTACAAATTAAAACAGTTTGAAACAAATATGTGACCCTCTCTGTGAAAACCCAGTTAAAGTCATTTTTTTAGATGTATTATTTTCTGAAAGAAATCATGCTACATATTGTAAAGAAAATTCGGGGAAAATATATTATTGATATATTTAATATTGACAGAGTAAGGCCAAGTCAAAGATTGAAATCATAGTGAAATGAATGCTTGTAATCAAACTTTGATGCTTGTTATCTCAGAATAAATTTTTAGACTTTAGTCTGGTTTGTTCAGAGAGGGTCACATATGTCAGTGGAGTTTGATGTGAGAGGACAACAGTATAATGACTTTTTCACTTGAGGAAGCAATTATTGTGATGTTTTTTATCAGCTGTTTGGACTCTCACTCTGACGGCACCCATTCACTGCAGAAGATCCATTGACGAGCAAGTGATGTGAATGTTTTCTCCGAATATGTTCAGATGAAGAAACAAACTTAGCTCTATTTTAGATGGCCTAAGAGTGTGTACATTTTAATTTTGGGGTTGACTTTTCTATTGTCTAGTTTTTTTTCTTTTCATTGTTGGCCTGAATACTTTTACAATTTCAGATATTAAATAATTATGAGTGTTGATTAAACCGTCTTGTTTTTGGCCTTAACTCACAATATCACTTACCAAGTCATTGTAAATGACATTTCATTATATTGCATAGGCCATAACAGCAGTCAGCATGAGTTTCACAGATTTGGACAAGCCTACTGAGAGCCAGTCAATAGAATCTTCTCTTATCGCTGTACAGAATTAGTCAATTATAGTGCTGATACCTACAAACTGTGATGATAAGTAAAGGCACAATTCTATCCTGCTATAGAGCACCATATCAAACAAGACACAGTTTTCTTTTATTGTAAGAATAAATCATTTCACAATTGTTGCCAAACCAGAACACTGAATAATTGACATGGCAAACAATAATAATGACTGTTCTGGCACCCTGTCAATGTCTCTTTCAAGGGACAAAATATGTGAGGCAAATTCTGATTTAGAATATTTAACACTAATCTCCTGACAGAAGATAAATGTGGTATAATTGTGTGCTGCCGAAATTGTTCAAGCAGGGGTATGTTTGATTTAAAGGTTTCATGTTGTTAGAGATCTCAGACACTCTCAGTGCTTAAGTTTCACTTTGAGATCTCTGTGAAGAGCCTGTGAGTGTTTCAATGGGTATGTGTTCATTTGATAGTCAAACCTCAGATAAGAGTCTTCTCTGTGATGTGAATTGCTGATCTATAATTTAATAGCTCATACTCCACTTGACTATCTGTACTAAACAAAAATAATTTGTCACTGAACAGTTGAATCTCGAAGGTTATTTTAGCATTAGGTGATTATAGTAACAAAGAATCCACCATGCTACAGGTATTTTAGAACTTGTTTGTTTTGGTGTGGTGATTTGTGTGTGTGTGTGTGTGTGTGTGTGTGTGTGTGTGTGTGTGTGTGTGTGTGTGTGTGTGTTTGTGTGTGTATTTGAAACTTTCAAACATTTAAAACTCTCTCAATGTTTTTATTTGTTTCTATTTTTTTTTGTAGCAGTTTAAAGTCTTTATCACTTTAGATCAATTTAATGCATCGTTGCTGAATATAAAAACAATTACTTAGTGAATACATAAAATATATGACGTGTACAACATATCTAGTTCTCTTAGATTGTATATCAAGCACTACTCAACACTAAAGAAATGTGCACTGTTAGTTACACAACAGAGAAACGCCACAGCAAAGGAAACATCTCAGTTCTTATTAAACTGCCTCCAGGAGGATACTACATTTATCAAGACCCCAAAAGTTTCTGACCTGTTTCTGTGCTCCTAAACGAGACTAGTCATATAAGAAAAGAAAAAGCCAGACAATCATGGCGAACCTCTATGCAGAACACCACACATCTCTGAATAATGAAAGTGAGGTTATGAAGCTTTGGGAGACATTTGCATAAAAATTGGTATTTAAAAGCATAGCAACAGGGATTGGAAATCTAATTTGTCTCATTCATGCTCTGTGTCATCTAAATTCGTAAGTCTTCGTATTCATACATCGATTTAGACAACCAGCAGTATACATGGCTGATTATCAAAGGGCAGTGTCCCCAGAAACACAATATAGTAGTTATTTACTCCTATCTAGACGATAAAATATGTTGACTTTTCAAATAATAAAGCACACAGGGCTTTGCATCGCAAATGCTTCTTGTAAAGGTTATGCACACCAAATGCAGCCAGGTACTTTGGCTGTTTTATGTAAATGTATGGCATAGCAAGTTGTGTAGAACCTCTAACCTTTACTGGGTGGTTGCGAACACTCACAATTAGACACTGTAAGCGAAAGGATTGGCCAAATCACCCCCTTTCTCTCCCACTGGTTTGGGAAAAGTCAGTTTTTAGAGCTGCAGAGGCAATATTTAATCCGCTTTAATGAGGGGGGGGTATATTAATCATGAAGCAAAAGGCTAATAATGAAAAAAGCATCCTGATTAATGGAGAATTACTGTATCTTGCTAAGCCCTGCCACCTCAGCGCACAGGCTCTTTCATTTAAGCTATCTGATGCTTAAACAGAAAAGGGAGTAGAGGATTTAAAATATTTGCCTATCCTCAGATAAGGCTCCTTTGTGCCTCTGTCAACATTGTCGGTGTGACAAAGAGGACACGCTGAGCCGAAACTACACACCTCTAGCGAACACAGTTAAGTATTATAGTGAAGCAGCCGACTTTGTGGAAAGAACTAGGGAGCCTACACATTTTCCATTATGCGGTAGACTTCAAATTTTCACCAAGGCATGGAAAACATTGTATTGTTCACAGAAAGTTTTGAGTATTGGGAAAAAGGGTGATCTCGGGTTAGGTTGACATAACCCAGAGACATTCACATCAGTCCGTGGGGCAGCTCTATTCGTGACGGTATAGAAGCGCTTTATCACAGCTTCAGCTCTGTCTGTTGAACAGGAAGTCACCACTGTGAGCCTCAATAGTACAGCCTGAAATGTCAGACTTCATTCTTTCCTCTTCACCTCCCCCTCATACAAATGGTCAAATTATTCAGATTTATTAGATTTGACCACATTTACCATCATCCATCACAGCTCATTGGCCATCAAATCCCCTACCGCACACACCGGTCTCTCCCTGTCTTCGCCTGCCTCTCTTTCTTTAATTTTCTTGCTTTGTCATCACGCCCACTGCTGCACAGATATTGCCGTGCAATTATTGGGTTCTGCGTGGTGTTGTTTTGTTTGGCCCTCTCTGGTTGGGCTGTGGGTGAGTAGAGAGATTAAGATGCAGTGCGACTGCCGTAGTAATCTTCGCAGCATGGCTGCGCTTGGCTGCCCCTGTAGCAGGCAGAGCGGGGGGGGCTAATTGAAAAGGACAGCAGTGTTTGCGGTGTATTGAGAGCATTTGCCCTCACGTGTTGTGCGGGAGATGATTTTCTGTTGCTTGTGTTTGTAAGATTGTTTAGAGGGGAGCGAGAGCTGATTCTCTGATGGAAATCTCATGGGCATCACCTGTTGGATTACCTTGTGATACGATGCAAAACTTCTGAAGAGTTGATGCTGTAAAAATTGTTTATTTCAAAATTAACTGTCAGTTTATTTTAGGAAAAAGAAAACAAAAATCATAATTAAATGATGATATTAAGAACACATTAAAAATGACATTTAGAGTCAAGGTGTCCATGCCAAACACTTTTTGTTGGCCTCTTGTATAGATTTTTCATTGAACGTGCATTGATATGCTATTACTCTAATAACGCAATAAGCCCTCTTAAGACATGGTTTTAGAACACCGAAGGGGCAAATGTGCAATGCAGATATTGCTGTTATACTATAAGAATGATTCACATGGATTATTTATTTTATAACATGGTTAATAAATATATTGTCAGGATTTTATAAAATACAGTGGTGGCCAAAATTATTAGAACACTAGTATTTTCACCTGCTAAAAACTGACTTTAAGTCAGTATTTCTATATTTTGCTGTAGTCTGTCAGTAGGAAATATCATTTTACATTTCTAAACATTCGTTTTGCCATTAATTGTAATAATCCAGTGAGATTTTTGTTTATACAAGGAGTCTGACAACAGCCAGTCCTCCACACAGAGATCTGATCTGATCATCATCCAGTGTGTCTGGAATGACACGAAGAAACAGAACAAACCGAGACAGACTAAATCCAGAAGAACAGTGGTAACGTCTCCAAGACGTTTCAAGACACCTAATCGGAAAGCTAAAATACTGTTAAAAGTTTTAGGCACTCGTGTAAAAAATGCTGTAAAATGAGGATGTTGTCAAAAAATGGCATAAATATATTTTTTTATCAATTAACTCCTGTTAAATTATTTATACCAATATTTAGTGAGACTATCCTTGACTATCCCTGTGTTTAAAACAGCTTTTACCCTCTGTGCACTTGCGCATAGTTTTTCAGGTAGCTTTAAAGGTAGGTTTCTCAAGCTTCTTGGAGACGTTGCCACTGTTCGTTTGGATTTAGTCTGTCTCAGTTTGTTCTGTTTCTTCATGTCATTCCAGACAGACTGGATGATGATCAGGGGTGCGTTTTCTAAAAACAACTAAAGTCGCAAGTTCCGTCGTTATCAATAGAGTTCAATGGAACTAACGACCATAGTTAACTAACAAGGCGTTTGGGAAATACGCCCCTGATCAGATCTCTGTGTGGAGCACTGGCTGTTTTCAAACTAAAATCTCACTGGATTATTACAATTAATTGCAAAATTAATGTTTGGAAATGTAAAATGAAATTTCCTACTGACACACTACAGCAAAATATAGAAATAACTGACTTAAAACCAGTTTTTAGTTTTTAGCTGGTGAAAATACTAGTGTTCTAATAATTTTGCCCACCACTGTTAAATACACAGCAACAGAAATCAAATAATTTGATGAAAACATATTCATTCTTCCACTAAGCAATGCATTTCTGCAGAAGAACACACACAGCAACACATAAACACAGCTGTGATGTAATTCTGACGTAATGAGGTCACAGATACTGTATGTGTTCATGGGATATCTTACAACAACTTCAAATTAGGCTCAGCAAATCATAATCAAGGAAAAGAGCTATACAGTTAATACATTTATATTTTATTTTGTTTGACTTATTTAACCATTATGAATAAATCATGAATCATGAATGATGTGTTTATATAGTGCTTTATTGTGTATTGCTGTACACCCAAAGCGCTTTACAGTCATGTGGGGGGGGTCTCTCCTCAACCACCACCAGTGTGCAGCATCCACTTGGATGATGCGACGGCAGCCACAGCACAACGGCGCCAGTGCGCTCACCACACACCAGCTACAGGTGGAGAGGAGAGAGAGAGACATAGAGCCAATCAAGTTGATGTGGGATTATATTAACATTTTATTTTCCATACAATTAATTACAATGAAACATTCTCCAAAATATCTCCAACAATTCATACAGGTTTGTAATGACATGAGGGTGAAGGACAGGTGTTTAATGACATTAAACAATTACAGAATTGTCCTTTTGGGATGAGCAATCTCATTAAATTATTTACAAGACATTCATTTTTCAAGTTTACCGCTTTGAGTTTACTCAGATGACAGATTTGTTAACTCATATATTCGTAAAGCAAAGCCGTATAAATCCATTGTTATTTCATGTGACCATTTCATTCAAATATTTGCTCATATTAAGATAATCACTATTTATTTGTATTTTTTTATTGTTTGAATTCTTATGTAACCTGAGTTGGCGTTATTTGTTTCAAGGGATGTGATTAATGTAACTACATACATATGTAGGGCAAAACAGTGAGGATTAAAGATTATGAAAGAGAATAAATGGACCGTGCACTGAAAAAAATATTCATTGAATTTACAAAAAAATTAAAATAAGGTTTTTTACGCTACATTTAATACAAAAACACAAGTTGGAAGTCAGTCAACTAAATTTGTTTATTTAAATGTAGCTGAAATAAATTGATTGCAACCACTTACCTTACTTTTTTTTTTTGTAAATTCAATGAATAATTTTTTTCAGTGTGGAAGAATGAAACAGTATATTGATGGTGGTTATAACTGATAGCAGTGTTGCTGACAAATGACCAGCCTGCTGATAATGGTAAAGTGCTTCCTTGCTAGATGTTCACTGTTTCGGTTCTCGTGGGGCATTGGTAGTTGTTTTCACCTGCTCACTTGATCCTTTCTCTACCTATGATGGGTATGTTTGAGTTGCATGTGGTGGTTTTAATAAATAAAAAGACAATGTCTCCTATTTAGATTTCCAATATAAAATCACATTCCAGTTGCATTTGATGCTTTCACAGCTATGCTATGTTAAAAGTATGGAGCCTCACACTATCAATGATAAACCTAAACAATAATATTGTTATAAAACAATAGTTTTATTATACTCTACATGCCGTATGTATATAGAAAACTTTTTTTTTTGAATTAAGCCAATATTTAGTTATATATTTAATTTACTTCTGCTAACTGTTATTTAATAGTCACTTTATTTTGTGCTCATTAAGCATCAACCCCTTGATAAATATTGCAGGTGTATTGATGGTAAAGGTTTAATTTATGCCTTTCATTTCTGTCCTAATTTATTTATTAAAAACTGGCTCACTCACATATTTTATGTTTTAAGTATGTTCTAAAGAGATATGTCACTCCAAAATTAAAATTCCATCATCATTTACTCAACCACAGACAAATATATTTTGAAGAATGTTGGTAACCAAACAGTTGATGTTAGCCATTGACTTCCACTGTATTGAAAAAAAAAGAAAAGAAAAAAAAAACAAGGAAATAAGTGGCTACTGTCAACCAACGTTCTTCAAAATAGCATATTTTATGTTCAACAGTGACAAATTATATTTTTTTAGGTGAACTATACATTTAATTTAGTTTTGTATGAGACCAAAAATGCTCATGTCAAAGTTTTAACTTGTAATTAATTACCAGTTTGATGCATTCAGGCTGATTTAAGTGGATATTACTGTGTTGATTGACCAATCAAAGTTACATGGAGCTATTACCTCCTCTAACATGACTATTTTTCCTTTATTTGGTGTTTCTCAGTGTGATACCTATAAGAGCTCAAGACAGAAGAGACGCTGCTAGCCTGCCTCTCTCTGACACTTAATCCTCTGGTGCTGCTGTTAAATAGTGTTATTTCATAAAAGTGAATGGTTTATGCATCATTGGATCTAACGTTTTGTAATAAGTTTTGTTTTATTTTTCTACTGTCACCGATTACTTTCTCCTTGTTTTAAAGGCATTGCCTTCTATTCCTCATGGAGAAAACACTGCTGAGTAGTAAGTATACTACACCACCTGTCAAAATGATTGATTGAGGGGCGGGGCTTCCGGTATAGGGGCGGGACTTCCGGTATAAGGCGGGACTTCCGGTGTAGGCGGGACTTCCGGTATAAGGCGGGACTTCCGGTGTAGGCGGGACTTCCGGTGTAGGCGGGACTTCCTGTGTAGGCGGGACTTCCTGTATAGGCGGGACTTCCTGTATAAGGCGGGACTTCCTGTATAGGCGGGACTTCCGGTGTAGGCGGGACTTCCTGTATAAGACGGGACTTCCTGTATAGGCGGGACTTCCTGTATAAGGCGGACTTCCTGTATAAGGCGGACTTCCGGTATAATCAATAATGTTGTCATGACAGTAGGTTTTGATGTTTTGACAGGTGGTTTTGATGGTTTTGATGTTATTGACAGTAGGTTTTGATGATTTTGACAGGTGGTTTTGATGGTTTTGATGTTTTGACAGCAGGTTTTGATGGTTTTGATGTTTTGACAGTAGGTTTTGATGATTTTGACAGGTGGTTTTGATGGTTTTGATGTTTTGACAGCAGGTTTTGATGGTTTTGATGTTTTGACAGCAGGTTTTGATGATTTTGATGATTTTGACAGTTGGTTTTGATGGTTTTGATGTTTTGACAGCAGGTTTTGATGATTTTGACAGGAGGTTTTGTTTTTGAAGGCTGTATAATAAATGACAGAAGGTTTTGTCTTTTGAAGACGCTGTTATCAGGAAATTCCCTCCACCCACAGCGTATATAAATGGGTCAGCGTGTTCTACATCAATCAGAAAGAGAAAACATGAGCTACATGAGCATGGACTGTTTATCGCCCCCTAAATCCCCAGAGGCGGGGGTGAGCAGCAGGACGACGGACAGTCTGATGGCCAGTCTGACTATGGCACCGAGAAAACCTTTCGGTCACGTCCGTTTGACAAACTTTCTCCATGAACTTTCGGAATGGACTAAAGGTGAATTTATGATGAGCAGTAACCGTGTATTCGGGTACAAATTTCATAAATCAACTCGAGTTGTTATACTCTACACCACCGACAACGCAGGCGAGTTTCAGCCCGGGGAAGACGCGTGTGTTGTATTTCCTGAAAAAGACTGGTCATTATTTTACAAATTTGTCTGGAAGGATCTGAACAGCGCGGCGAAGAGCCTTTGTACATTTCAGAGTGGGACGGGTAGACCCGAATGTCGGTACCGCGTGGTAGGTGACCACGCTAAAAGAACCCAGATGATTCTGTCTACATATTCTGCTGTAAAGACAAGACAAAGCTCAACAAAATCGGTCAGGGGTCGTCCTGCCTAACGAGCATAACGATCTGTATGAAATGCAATTTTTGTTCAAGTGGCGCGATCTGGATCTGCTGGCGGTATTTTTCAATAATAAACAAGATGTTCAAATGGTGCGAGCTGCATGACGGCTACAACAAAATTAAAGTGCAGCTGTTCCACCCTGAGAGATGCGCGCAGCAGTACATACGCCGCTATTCCGCCCCATTTACTACGGACATCCGGAAGCTCGCCGGTCAGACCCTCCCAGGCGTCGTTTATAAACCATGGCTGCAGTGCTACGACGTCCCGCCTTTACTACATTTGCAATAAAGTCAGTGACCAGACCCTCTCAAGCAGCATTTATAAACCATGGCTGAAGACGGCGCTTCATTACCCGCTCATGTGTGTAGCTGCGGCATCTCCTTCGGCAGCATTCTCGACCCTCCTGGCGACAACGCATAGCGACCATTGCCTGACTTTCCCCTTGGACCATCGGACCTCCACAAAGATTGGGAATCGGACCTCCAAAACGACTGGGGTCCGGCTAACATCGTCAACCCTCCAAAGACTGGCTGGATAAATTGGGCTCAGACCTCGGATCACACAACCTGACTTACCTTCCCATCGCTAAAGCCGGTCTCGCCACTAAAGCCGGTCTCGGCCTACAGACGGATGTTTCAGCGGCGTCGGATTCAAAATCATAAAAGCAGCGACCGTGGTGCTGCTGGAACATCTCATCGGCGATAAGCTGAAGGAAGACTGCGAGGGTGTGCGATTGACCATCCTAGCCAGCTGCAACATTCCTGTCTGTTTGACCCTCCCAACTTCTACTTGACACACACTTTGACGAGCTGTCAGGCAAGCTGTTTAAGCCCTTTTTCATTCCATCATCGGTATTCTCCTAAACCGCTGTGGGTTAAAATCTCACCCCCATCGTATCCAAGGGACAGTCGGGACTATTCTGCACGAATTAAAAGACGAACCATTCATAGTTGCCAAGCTAGAAGAAATCAGGCTGAAACTTCTGGACAAACCCTGCAAGGAAATAGTCTACGACGTCGTTGATCTCTGGCAAGGTCTTTCAATTGTGAATGGCGGTGACCAAGTCAGCTCCAGCATGGGTGTAGCCTCTAGCCTAAGGAGCTGTATGGAATTCATGTTTAAAGAGCATTACAGACGGCAGTTGACTGAGCTGCTGTATAAGATTATTGCGGACGCAGCCCACCCCGATATTCCAGTTGGCCACAACACTACGCGTGAGGCAAATCTCAAGAAAAATATGGTGTTAATAAGAGGACTGGCTAATTCATGGGACGATTTGACGGATAAATGTGTTGATGGTACCGACCCCCCTGATGTAATGATAAAAGAGGTTCTAGATATGATGATTGAATCACAATGTACGATCGAAATCACCGATGTGTTGTGTACTTCTACCTATGTGGCGGATGTATGTACCGAGTTGATCTTGAATGAAAGCGATGATGATGAAATTCAAAAACATGCCGATATTCATGAGACCGTTGACAAAATTGTCGTAATGTATGTTGATTACATCCTAGACAAAAACATGATGGCCTGCCGCGACTTTCTGTTCTGGTTAGACTATCATTGATGTCATTATTACTAACTATTTGCTACATTATTCTTTTTACTAACCATTCTTAGTTAGTGTGTTGTATTATATCCATTTTACTTTACGTGTATCATTTTACTTAGATTGTATTAATACCATTTACTTAGATTTTGCATGCATCCTGTAACGTTTTTAATAAAAGATTGATTCAAACTACTTGTACGTTATTCTTTTGCATCGGTTGAAACGACAGCATGTCGGAGCTCATGAAAAAGGCTTATTATACACCGTCCAACCCCGGCTCTCTAGGGGGTAAAAAACGATTAAAAGACGCCGTCTTAAAAGATAGCGGCGTCCGTCTAAGCGATAAAGAGGTTTCAGAATGGTTGGCTGGTGAGGATGCTTACACATTACACAAAACAGCACCTATAAAATACAAACGAAATAGAGTGGTTGTGTACGGGATCGATACACAGTTCCAGGCCGATCTTGTCGACATGAGTGCCTACGCCAAGGATAATGACGGTCATAAATACCTACTGACATGCATAGATGTATTTAGCAAGTTCTCATGGGTTCGAGTTTTGAAGAATAAGAGCGGCATTGAGGTTACTAAAGCGTTCCAGTCTATACTCAAAGAGGGTCGTGTGCCTCAGAAATTGCAGACGGATCAGGGAAAGGAATTTTTTAACAAACATTTTCAAGATGTGATGAAAAAGCACGACATTAACCACTTCGCTACCGCTACGGATTTGAAAGCCAGTGTCGTGGAACGATTTAATAGAACATTAAAAAGCCGCATGTGGAGATTTTTAACGGCTACAAATTCCCGCCGATACATAGATGTTTTACAAGACATTATTCAAGGGTACAACACCAGTTATCACCGAAGTATCAGAATGAGACCCGTGGACGTCGACAAAGTAAATGAGGGTCAAGTGTTTCAAAACTTGTACGGCGATATAAAGAAGCAGAAGAAGACCATATTTAATTTCAAAGTCGGCGCGTCGTCAGGATTTCTAAAGTGAGAGGCCCGTTAAGCCAAAGGTTATGAGCAGAACTACACGGAAGAATTTTCACCGTATCCTCGTGTATTCCACGTCAACCCCGGTCTACAGACTCAAGGATTATGATGGCGATGTCATCGAGGGGTTTTATGAAGAAGAGCTGCAAAAATAATTGTGGTAAAACAAATCTTTTAAGGTGGAAAAGATTTTAGGTCAGAAAAACAAGGGAAATCTACGCTTGTTTTAGTGAAATGGCTAGGATGGCCTTCAAAATTTAATAGTTATATAGATAAAAAACTCTGCTGGACTTGCAATCTCCTTAAAACGCACCGTCGTTAACGGATGAGACCATACGGAAGGACCGTCATGGAGGATCACGGGTTCTACGTCACGTTGCCGTGCAATGCGTCGTCGTCGGTTTATCCTGAAAATCGTATATCCAGCTATACAACCAGGTTGGCTAAAGCTATAAACTTGAAAGGACAATGGGAAGTCGGACTCAAATCGAATATCCTAGAAGTTGGTACAACTTTAATGACGAAGATGGGCATTTCATCCTACATACGGCTCCGGAACCCCGGATAGCAATCCCTCAAATATTGGTTTTCTATAATTACAAAATTATACATAAGCGGAGGGTACTACGCAAACATTCGTCGCGATCCTCCGGGCTATAAATCAACTCATCGCACCAGCGGCCGTATTGAATCATGACGAATTAAAAACAAGGTGTATCTGACCGCGAAACCCAACATTTCAATGAGTTTCCGGGAAGACTCGCCACTATTTTAGAATGACGCTAAAACCTCTCGGAGGTTTAAACTATCATAAAGAACCCGATTTTACCGCATAACGTCATCATGTACGCTCCTCATCAATGCGATATCAACGCGGGTTCTACACAATGTATGTTTACACCGACATCATCCAATACCAAGCGGTCGGAGATTCTTACGTTCCCCTTTGAGATGCGTACATATAACGGGTAAAGGCAACGACGCCGGTCATTGCTAGATACGACAACCCCATTACGCATCGATCAGCAAGGATCACATCACCAGCATCGTCATAGAGTTGAAGGACGATCAAAACCACAAAGTACCATTTTCTTACGGAAAGTCATCGTAAAACTACACTTTAAACCAAAAATATTTCTATTCTTTAAAAATGGTTTATTATAGACCCGGAGAGCCCAATACCGCGGACTATGTGAGCTATTACCAAAATCAGGCCGGCTGCGGTTTACCGGGTTATTCGGGATCGGGAGTTATGTACGGTGCGGGGTTAGGAGGTCTATTCAGAGGGCTGTTCAGGATGGCCGTACCGTTGTTAAAAGAGGATTTAGCTTCGAAACCACACCTAAAATCGGCAGCTAAAAATATAGTATCCGACGTCGTCTCAAACGTTTTGGACGCTCGCATAGCGATAAAGCTCAAGACGGGTCCGGTCTGATGGTCATGGCACGTAAGAGAATGTCTAAACCGCCGGGTGTGAGGAGGCGTGGTCAACGGGCTGCGCCAAGAAGAAGAAAACAGTGCGCGGATCAAACAAGCGCCACCGTGACGCAGAAAGCGTAAGAGGTCTGTCAGTCGAAACGTGTCGATCAAGAGAGCCACAAAATCCATATTCTAACATGGCGCTACTGCATCGCATGTCGGGAGAATGCATCAAGTCCGAGCTGGACTTATTTTCGGTCCCGCTGACACAGACCGTTATTGAGAAAAACGGCTATTTAGAAGTATCCCCATTATCGGCCATATCGGGCTCTGCACCATTGGAATTTTTTATCGCAGGCAACGGCGATGATTATGTGGATCTCAATAACACGATGATCTATCTACGGGTGAAAATCACGAGACCTAACGGGGAAGAGATTGCACACCCTGCGAAGGTGGGTCTAATCAACTACCCCGGAGCCACTATATTTTCACAAGTCGACGTGACCCTCGGCGATCGTCTGATTTCTCAGAGTTCGAGCACTTACCCTTATCGCTGTATCATCGAGAGTCTGATCAACTACGGTAAAGATACGTTGGAATCTGTCTTCAGCGCTGGATTGTTCCATAAAGACACGGCGGGTCACATGGATGTTCAAGACCCCGCAGGCCATAACGCAGGGTTGTCGAAGAGATCGGGTTACACCAGCGAAAGCAAGGAGGTGGAACTACTTGCCCCCATACACAGCGATATATTCTTCCAAGAGAAACTTATGATAAACGGGGTTGATATAAAGATACGACTTATTCAAGCAAAGATGAATTCTGTCTGATGAGGGCCGACGATGTGGCTTACAAATTAAATATAGTGTCCGCATCCCTATTTGTCAAGAAAGTTACTGTATCACCACCGGTGAGACTGGCTCACGCTCAGACGTTACTCTCGACAACGGCCAAGTACCCTGTCGATAGGGTCAGTCTAAAATCGCTCTCCATACCGGCCGGCTCGTGTTTCGAATCAGGAAAATCTGTTTTTAGGAACGCTACCAAAGTCTGTCGTCATTGCTATGGTCGACAACGATGCATTCACCGGTTCCTACACAAAAAATCCATTCGCGTTCAAACATTACGATCTGGAATTCTTAGCCGTCTACGTCGACGGTCAACAATATCCCTCCAAGCCTCTACAACCTAATTTCGAAGCTGGTTCGGCAGTACGAGAATATTATCAGTTGGTGATGACGACCGAGACACCTTAAAGACCAACCGCTCTGTATTGGCAGGAATGATTTCCTGAACGGATACACACTTTACGCATTTAACCTCACGCCGGACGAAGAGTGCGGTCAGCACATTTCCCTCATCAAGTCCGGGAATATCAGAGTCGAGCGTTTCAGAAAACCACTGCGAATACCATTAATTTAATTGTTTACGCGGTATTTGACAGCATCATTGAATTGTCTAACCGCCGCCAGGTACTGATAGACTACTATTGAGATGAACACACTGCAACTCACCGCCATCATGGATAAAATTACATGCAGGACTCATTTTCTCGGCGTTCTACCGAGCGATCAACTACCCAAAAAACCCATGAGGATCTTACCGTCGGCCTGTATCATTAACACTCACCCTGCTAGGCTACCAGGTGAGCACTGGATCGCCGTTTATTTAACCCAAGACGGGCCCACGTGTTTTTCGACAGCTTGCAATCCGCCCAACAGCCATCGCTTTCCAACCACCATCAATAACTTTCTAGCAGCCAACCGCCCGGCGTATTATATTCCGACAGGCGAGTCCAGGATTATTCATCGGATACCTGCGGTCAGCACTGTGTGTTTTTCTATATCATTTAGCCAGAGGATACGACTATAACCATGTGATGAAACTATACACCGATGATTATATTAAAAATGATAAAATGGTGTCCCTATTTGTGAAGAGATTAAGACCGTATGTTTGTAATGATAAAATATTTTCCTCGTTCACTGTGTGCAGACATGTCTGACATATAAATAAAAAATCTTAAAACCATTATATTTTTAATCGTCTTTTTATTGAATCATAAGATACATATTAATGCACACACACACACACACACACACACACACACACACACACACACACACACACACACACACACACACACATGAAAGGATTCGTTAAAATTCCAACCATTGTCTTGGATCGATAGTCGGGGATTTAAACACAGAGTCTTCGGACTCTGGAAACACAGAGCGTGAATGTCTTCGTGCTCTTTTAGAAGGTCTGACACGGGCGGGGTGTCGGGTTTACTCTTTAGAGATTTAATTGTGCTCCTGACCTGTTGATTCGGCACTGTAGAAAAGGGATGTTTAATTCGGCAAAACGTAGAAACTCTGACCATCCTACAGGTCTCCGGTTATCACGAACCTTTTGCGGGCCGTGACATTTTTAACAAATCGACCATGTGTGAGCCTTGTATGGCTTTACCCTGAACACAAACTCCCCGATTCGCTCCACGCGCTTAGTCCTTTAGCTTTAGACATCTTGTCTAATATGTATCTGCTGTTTTTCACACTTCTCGAAGGTACATTCTTCAGAACTTCATCCACCACATGCTCCTCAGCACCGTCGTCTTCGACGCTAGCCACGGTCGGTACTTCATCTTTATGAGTGGGGTCGGTAGCGACTGCGTTAAAACACCGCTCTCGCGATCGCCTTGTTTAACGATGGTCAAAAACCTGCTCAGGGTATTTGTGTAAAGTTTTGCTTTTTCGTACGGGTTCAAATCAGTGCGGAGTAAAATATTTCTCATGGCGACGTCCAAATCGTTTTCCACGCTCTGTTGAATAGTCTCGCGAACATTTTCAGTTCTCGCCTTATCCAGTTGATGCTGCGGGACTAAATACATCTTCTCGGCGTACTCCATCCTATCTGTTTGCTATCAAGCTCGAAAGAAAGGGTACGGGCGCTCAGGAGCGGTAAAAGGAATCCACCCTTCTGGTTGAAGACTCGTTTCTTTGCCGCTATGCCGATTTTTTTATCGGCTACAAATTTAATTTCGGCTTTTCTCTTTTTCAGTTTTCGGTACTGTTGCGGATTGACCGGAATAGTCCCGTAGAGGATGTTAAGCGCCACTTCACACAGCGATAAAATGAATTCGTCGGACGCCGATTGTAAAATAAGACGCCGTTGTTTAGGAGATGCTTTATGTAGCAGTTTTAACACCGGCAGATGTTTACAAAGTCTGGCGGACATGGTGATTTGATCACGTTCTTCTTCTTTTTTCGGGATATAAACCACTTGACGGTCGGAAAGCAATCCTGTTCTGAGACGGTACTGCTCGGGAGTTTTGCTTTATAGTCTATCATTATGTAGCCGAAAGGTTGGCTGACCGCATCGTGGTAACACTCCATAAAGTATTTTGTGTTTCCGGGTACATTTGGCGTCCTAGCATCGCTACTTGATTGACGTCCGAGGATTTTTAAACAGAATCATATAATTGGCGTTTAAGCTGATGGTTCGCTGGATTTACCCTGTACAAATAAATTTTGCACTATATAAATAGCGCTAAGATTGCGGTGATGGACGTACTGCGTAAACACCCTTTGAAGCTCCGAATTTGCGCTGGCTTGCTGCATCAAATCATCCACGATGAGAAGATTTGGTTTAGTGACGGGTAGCAAATCATCATCATTCAGACTCTCTGGTATTCCTTGCACAAATTTAATGTCGTACAATTTAAGCACATCATCGTACAAAGGCTGCCAACAATCATACAACCAAACAATGTTTTCAATTTTCTTGGAAATTAAATTCAAACCTTTTTCCAACAAAAGTTTCACAAAATAAGACTTTCCAGAATTGGACGGTCCGCTTATAACACAACTAAATGGATGTTGTAGTCTGAAATCAAAATCGGAAACATCCATCGACCCTCTGTGCATCATCATCATCTGATCAGTAGCCATAAGGAAGCGTGGTGAAATCGGGCAAAAGTCTGCGTTATACACCACCTTAAACCTTTTAACGACTGATTTGTTGTGCAACGTGAGAGTCTTTTATCCCTCACAATGTTTTCTGTGTGAGCCAGGATGTATTTGGTACTATCATGCGACGTCACATAACTGTCAACCAGACCAATCAGGGTTTCCAGGCGGATGGCTTGGGAATTTTTAGCATTCAGCGTTATCCCCTTAGCTTTCATACACACTTTCCCTTTGGACGTCTGGAAACCGTACGATTTAGGGCCGCTAGCGCAAAACTCTGTAATAAAATCCCCATCGTCTATTTCGCCTCGCCAGCTCGCCCAAATGATCACCCAGAGGCGGCTCCCAGTCGCCGCCCCTAGACACAAACACGACGCTGTCTGTGTCCGAGTAAAGAAGACGGTCACCGAGTCTGTCCATCAATTCGTACAATTCCAGTCGGGCGTGTGCTGTGGTGAACGCACCAATAAACACGTTAACGTCGCGACCCTTACAAACATCCTCTTTGTTGGGTTTATGCTGGGCCGAGAGCCACGTCGTCTGAGACGAATGAGAAATACGACAAGGTGTCGGTATTACCGAAAACGATTCTGGTGAAATCTTGGGCTCGCTCACCAGAGTCGTTTGAGGTAAGTTTAATCTTAAAGAGAACCTACCCACAAGCTGTTCAAAATAAGTTTGGTGAGATCTCTGGGCAGCGTTGTGCTTGATCTTTTCGGGGTCGAGTTGAATCCCTCTTTTCAAAATATTCGCGAATGTAAGTTTCTCTCTCAGCGTCCGTGACAACATTCGACGGGTAACCCGACGCTTGTTGTTTCAACCGCAAAAACGTTTTGGCGATTCGACAAACAACGTGTCTGACTGTTGTGGAAAATGCCAAACCTCGTCAATCTTGGCTACCACATAACCCTTCTCGATGGCTTTTAAAAGCTCAATGGATACCCAGGAGCCGGAGAGTGATCTTTCCTCATCCGTGTGGGTACAGCTCGTGGTCTGGTTTTGATCGTGAGCGCAGGTTCGCATAACGGAAACATGAGTTTTCCTTGGCATCTGTAAGGGAGAACAGGATGCAGTAATTTGCGGGGAGGGTACACGGTCGCTTTGATAAGCCCGTAATAATTTTCAATCGGTTCAAAATTGTTGAAAATGATTTCTGGATGTTCAATCGGGTAGCTTTTCCTAGCCTGGCAGAAGGGGTAGAGGCTGGTGAAATCGAGATACCTTATTTTCTCATCTCCGCTCACTTTGTGATAGAGTTTATAAGCGTTAGTGCGCCCGCCAAACAGGGTGTCTCGAGGGTTCAGTCTCTCTGGGGCGGAATAACCGGTCATAAATTCTATCACAGAGGGATCGGTCTTTTTCATGTCGTTCCATTCACATTCCCAAAGAACCTCGATTTGCAAACCGTACGCGTTCTGCAGAATTTCGATCTTATCGTCAAACTGTCTCCTGAGAACCCCATAGGGTACTCCCGACAAGGGGTGAGACTCATGGGGTTCAAAGCGGCAGCAGTGCCCGTGGAAGATGCACCCTGCGTATTCTAAGCCGTGCCGCACACCGTCCTGCTGGTAGTAGCCGTCTAAAAAGTACTTACCGATCGATACTTCGCCGTGGTTTACGGGCGTGGTGAACGTCCACGTTTCGAGTCTTTTGACATACTCGAGCCATTCGATCGAGCCGCTTGAGTAGGACTTATTCTGATCGATGTACGCTTTGTTATGCGTGAGAGCGGCGTGTTTCTGCCGAGATAATGTGTTTTAAAGACCCCCATCGAGCAGCCGGCGAGCGTCACGAAGCCAAAAGGGTCAAGTCCGGCGCATTGCATGAATGCCTCCCGGTATTTCATGCAACCTTCGCGTAATAAGACGACGTCGTTAACGCCGTACTGGCGTACAGTTCTTTCCTGAAGTCAAAGCACTTGCCCTCAACTGTGCTGTACCACGCATCAAACTTTTCACGGTCTTTATCCGACATGTTATCGTAGTTGTAGAACTTTTTGTCGGGGTATGGTCCGAAATAGTTCTCGTTTTCCACCCTGTTGAAAAGATGGGGGAAGTAGCCTTTTTCAGTCGTCGTTAAGTCTAACGCTACGGGCATTTTGGCAAGGGCCATTGGAAAAAATGAGTAACTATCGATGTATCGTTGGCCAAACGATTCGTCAGACATGAAAATTATTTTACATCCTTGCATTATGACCTCAATAGCAATCCCGGCTTTGCAAAAATACTCGAGAATCAGAAAGGCGAATCTGGGCGTAATGAGCTATGAAGCAGTAGCCATTATATCGGGGTGTCTGAAGCGGTTGATTAGCTTAGCGATGCAGTCGGTACCCTCAGCCGTAAATTTCTTCCCTTTGAACGTGATTGCGCAAACAAAATTAGCCACGTGTCTACCGTTTCGTAACGCGTTTCAAAATCGTAGAAGATGTATTTCTCGCATGGCTCCTTAGGCTCTAGGGGCTGTATGAAGCATTGGTGTGATCCCTGCCCGTCAGGCGTTCTCGACAATGGACGCATTTGTCCTGGGCACATATGTGTTTTGTTTTCTTGTCACCCGCTTTAACGTAGTAACGCCAGCCGCATAGTTTGCAGTATTTGATAATATCACAGGAGGGATTCTTGACCGGAGGGGGTTCTTTTATGCATTTCAAGCAATAGCTCGATTTACAGTAACGCAAACAATCGGGGCAATGTATGGTTCTTTTAGGGAACCTGTGACATTCGTCAAAACAGACATTGCAGGCTTGCTTACATCGATGGTCTCTGCGGTTGGTGTAACTTTTGTAACAAAATTGACAGGCGTATGGCGAACCTAAGAACCCGGTCAGATTCATTATCATGTAGTAATGATCATCATGTAGATAGAGGAACACCGTTTTAGGGTGGAGTTCGTCACAATTTTTGTACGTTTCTAAGACCATGGCATTCGATCTGTGAAATACGATTTTAATGCCTAGTGCTCGTTCAAACGAAGCTATGTCGCTAAGAGCGATTCGGTCTTGAATTGAGAAGCCGACGCTGTTTTGGATGGTGACAGCCAGTTTTTCTAACTCACTCTCGGGTAGTTGGGGGGTTAAGAAACAGCGAGACAAATAGAGAAACACAATTGATTCGACAAATTTATGGGACAGAACAAATTGGTCTTTTTTTTTTTGGATTACCTGATCAACGGCCAGATCTGTAAGTTTACGCCGTCGACCACCTCCTTGTCTGTTCATGGCTACGGCAGCGTCGATCTCGACAGCGCCGTCCGATAATAACTGCTCGTTGCTCTGTAAACTCTTTCAAATTGATCCATAAGCGAATCCACGCCATAATCATTACCGTGTGAGAACACCGCTGATAGGTGTTTGTAGAGTGGGTGCCGACATGGTCATATTGATCACGGGGGCATCGTGATCCGATTTCTCTAGCGGCGCGCGATCTCGCTCAACATGCCGTGTAAGGAAGTGTGATAAGAGGCCAAATCTGTAGAGTTAATCTCTCTCAGATTCATGCTCCTTCTCAACGACACACTGTTGAACCGAGGTCGCGGTAAAGCGTGATATCCGTTAACGAACCCACCTTCTCGAATCAGCGTATCAATTTCCGTGACGGCTTAATCGACTCTGTTTATTAGGCTCAGTCTCGTGAAGCGTCAACATTACCTGATGTGGGTCTGTGTTGCTGGTCGATGGCTGTGAATATCATCACCGCCATGGTGCTCTGTCGCCGCAGTCAGGATCGGTGTCGGTACATGCTGGGAGTTGATTATTTAAAACACCACCATATTGTACAACAGGATTGTTGTCTCACGCTTAGCACATGATCGTACAAATTAATATTTGGATTTACAGCTAATTCAAAAGATCCAAATTAGTGGGGGTTGCGAAGATTCTAGATTAAACAAATACTGTTCTAAAGAATCCGGAAGCATTAAAAGCTATCCGACAGCAAACTTAGCATTTCAATCTCGTCGGTGACAGTTCTGTGTCGTCGCTCTGCAAAAGCTTTTTGACCCATCCATTTTAGATTTCAGACCAAAACATGAAATATTACAAAATCATAGAGTATAGAAAGCATGCAAAATCATAGAGTATATGGAATATAAAAATCAAAGCATAGATGGAATATAAAAATCAAAGCATAGATGGAATATAAAAATCAATACATGATAGGTGAAGAAAACAACTACAACCATAAAAGTTTAATGGAATACATCTATATTGAATTTACTCCTCTGTACCATCAATGATGACGAGAATAAGATGATGAAACATGAGTACCAATTAGCGATGGAATTCAGTTACCCTCGATCGCTTCTATTAAATTCCTGATCCAGGGTTGATCTCATGGTCTGGATACGACTAAATGTTTGATCGACCGCATTTTGAATGAAGCGATCCTGTGTGTGTGTCCAATCGGCTCGTGTCTCGAGGTGAGAGAAGCGCGAGCCTCGCGCTAATCGTCTAATGTGCGACGGGTTTCGTTGTGCTTCGCGCAACTCACTACGCAGCGCAGTCAAATTGCTGTTTATATCATCCTGTACGTCACGCAGCTCAATGTATTTGTTGTTTATATCAATCTGTGCGTCGCAAAACTCTTGACCTAATGTCTCTATCGAATTAGTACGCCTAGTATCGGTGAGTGGCTCGTCACCCGAGTGAGACACCGCCGGCACTTCTTCAACTTCAATGTCTTCTTCCGCGGTGAGTTAAAAGGATATGATGTTTGACCCGCCTTTGTGCTTGTCCAAGTGATGCGTTGAGGCGTATTCCAACTCGTCATGTGGTCAGGGCTATAACCCGAACCTGCTGTGTAGAAATATAACACAAAAATCTTAATGGTATGATTCAATTTGAGTTTAAATAAAAATAATGTAGATAGTCTTACCGTAAAAAACACGCTGTCAAGACTCGTCGCAGGACTGCTCGGCGGCGTCGGACAAAGAGTTTTCCTGTCAGGACTGGTTTCAGGACTGATCGCTGCGGGGTAAACGAACCGGTTTCTCTCAGGACAGGCCGGTGAGGTAGAACGATCCGTTTTCTAGTCTTCTTTCTCAAAGGTTCGCCGCTTGGTCCGGCGGTCTGGTCTAAAGCCGAGCCGGTAGGAACTATTTGATCCACAGAGTGCGTTGGAGTGGGGTCAGGTACGTCACGCGTCTATCTGCTACGACGACGGTGTGGTCTTCATTATCCTGTTGAATGGCGTCAACCAGCGGGAAGCCGGGTTGCGAATAAACTGAATGAAGTCTAAAATAAATAATAAATTAGATTTCTCATAAACGTTAAGAAAAACATGACATAGGCGATGGGTCTTGTTTTACCATCAGTTGCGCTGTCCGCTTCGACCACCTGAGGGCTCACTGCGAATAAAGAGAGACAATTAAAATATGTTCATTTTATTTTATTTTTATTTATTTTTATTATTATTTTTATTTTTTATTATTATTATTATTATACATTTTTATTTTTATAAAAGAGTAGAAAAATATCAGTCCTTACATGCATCGCCATCGAGAGCATCGCTTTCAACATTCGAACCTCTTGGGCGAAAAATCCTGTTATGAATGGAAAACACATGTGAGTCGTTTTATATGCTTTGTCTGATGACGAACCTACAGGCAGGACGTTGAAAAATGTAATTCATTTTCAGAGTGTTATGTCACCCGGTGCTCTAGGGCCATCATTTAATCATAATAGAATGTAGTTTTAACTCTGGGACACCGGGTGGTGCCGGAGGCGCACAATTTCACCATGACAGGATGTAGTTTTAACTCCGGGACGCCGGGTGGTGCCGGAGAGCTGGTGAGCCACACGTATCAGTAACATGATGTGTTTAAGACAGCGGCTAAAAACGAGCTTTTATGTTTTAAAATATCAAAAACAGGTCGATCTGACTTGTGAAAACAGATACACGTCAAAACTAGTTTTTGATACACGATATCATGCTCATTTAAGAGCAGTTAGCAACGTATCACGCGCTGCTAAGCTAAACCATGCATTTCCTAACAGGGGACGGTTCTGAGTCATGCTTCACAACCGGGAGCGCCGACAGTAATGCGGTGGTATCTTAATAAAAAAATACATGAATAACGCTATGACGGGACGCTGATTTAATGCAAACAGACTTGAAAAATATACATAGCCCATAGCTGATAACACTTCCTGTGAGAGGAGCTCAGTCTTTTCATAATAAAAGCCGCTGGGTAACGCAATGGTAAAAAAAACCCATAACAATATGTATTGTTTTGGGTACTGTAACAATACTAATTAAAACATCATTGCGGTAGAACAATCCTGCAAAACATTTATAATAAACTGATATGACTAAAAAATCTTTTGAGATGCAAAAGTAATAGACATGTTTAAAACACTTGAATAAAATAAATATAGCCTGACAAAGATTGTTTTTAAAATAAATCAATGTTACAGAAAACACTGTATCCAAAAATGAATGTTTAAAACAATAATGTATGATGGTAAGAATGTATCATTTGTCATGAAGGTGTGAAAGGAAACGAATTGTAGATCTTTTAGCAAAACAATCTCTCAAATCCACACCAATACCAGCATGTTTAAAGCATCATAGCAAAAAAAATATAGAGAAAAATACTCACCGTTCTGCATTTTGATGAGAGAGAGTTGATGCGATGTTGCAGCCAAAAATTGTGTCGAGGATATATTGGATTTGTCCTGTATATATATGGTGATCAAATATTGGGTAAAAAAACACGGTTGTGTCCAATAGATGGCGTCATTGCACTATGCATTTTGGTACCTTATCTCGCAATGTGCCCGTGACCTGAGAGATACATGGGCCATATTTCACGCCTAACTGTCACAGACCGGGCGACTCCCGTGGAAGAACTACTATCGATAAAGATTATAATTGTACAGATAATGTGTGTGTGTGTGTGTGTGTGTGTGTGTGTGTGTGTGTGTGTGTGTGTGTGTGTGTGTGTGTGTGTGTGTGTGTGTGTGTGTGTGTGTGTGTGTGTGTGTGTCTGTGCGTACACAGGCACACACACACACACACATAGATTGCGCCGCCCCTGTTTTGAGAGGCCTGCTCAAGGTGAATGCTGCTGTGTGTGAAAAGAGGCCGGAGACCCTGATTTCTAAACATTCAACTTATTGTTTCATAACCTGTATGTATAAACATTTAACTGATTGCATTATTTTTATTTTATTTTTGACTCCATTTTATTTTTAAACTGAAATAATGTTCAGTGGATTTTTTAGTAAACTATTCTATAAACAATCAACTTTTTGTTCACAGCTGTGAACAGTCTTCACAGTTTTCACAGCCCCAGATACGCACTCGGGGTGGGAGGGAATTTCCTGATAACAGCGTCTTCAAAAGACAAAACCTTCTGTCATTTATTATACAGCCTTCAAAACAAAAACCTCCTGTCAAAATCATCAAAACCTGCTGTCAAAACATCAAAACCATCAAAACCAACTGTCAAAATCATCAAAACCTGCTGTCAAAACATCAAAACCATCAAAAAAAACATCAAAAACCATCAAAACCACCTGTCAAAATCATCAAAACCTACTGTCAAAACATCAAAACCATCAAAACCTGCTGTCAAAACATCAAAACCATCAAAACCACCTGTCAAAATCATCAAAACCTACTGTCAATAACATCAAAACCATCAAAACCACCTGTCAAAACATCAAAACCTACTGTCATGACAACATGATTGATTATACCGGAAGTCCCGCCTTATACAGGAAGTCCCGCCTTATACAGGAAGTCCCGCCTATACAGGAAGTCCCGTCTTATACAGGAAGTCCCGCCTACACCGGAAGTCCCGCCTATACAGGAAGTCCCGCCTTATACAGGAAGTCCCGCCTATACAGGAAGTCCCGCCTACACCGGAAGTCCCGCCTACACCGGAAGTCCCGCCTTATACCGGAAGTCCCGCCTACACCGGAAGCCCCGCCCCTATGCCAGAAGCCCCGCCCACCTGTCAATCAATCATTTTGACAGGTGGTGTAGTATACTTACTACTCTGCTGACATGTTTACACTATCTCTTCCCTTGTCTCCTGTTCTGTGTCTCTCGTTTTGTCCCTTTCCCTCTGTCCATTCAGATAGACGTACCCAGCTCTAATTCATTCAATCTATCAATCCTTTCCTTTCTGTCACCAGAATAGGGCAATTTACCGAGGGAGGGCAGGCTGCAGGGCTAACGAGGCGTGCCTTTTGTTCTAAATCAGGTCCTTGTGTATGCCTATCAGACAGACATAATCAGTGAATGAGGAGGAGAAAAGAGAGGGAGAGAGTCAGGAAGGGCAAGAACTAGATGAAAAAGAAAGAGAAAGGGAAAATGAGGAGGCAAAAACGAGACGGAATGGGTTCAATCGGTCACCTTTAATTCATCATCTAATTTGCATGCGTTTCCCATTTGAGGCCATGGCTAGCCACAGCAGATGGGTGAAGGCTCCAGCTCAGAGTGTGCTTGATCCAAGAAGGTAGATATGGAGTGAAATAACAGCCTTGATTCAAACCGCGGCACGTGCTAAGACCAGAGAGCACACTCGTCTGTCCCTGCTGATGGAAATTCTTTATTAAGCCACACCAAGCCTTTCATTCACAGCCATGTGCTGAGAATGGCTGAATGAGTCACTTCACCACAAATCCAACAAAAAGGGAAATAGGAACAAGAGTAGAAATAATAAATGTATTACATTTAGATATAATATTTCAAATACAATTTAGACACACTCTTTTCTCAAATATTCAGGGTCTGTACGACTTTTCTTATGTTTTTGAGGTCTCTTCTGCTCAACAAGGCTGTAAAATTATTTATATAAAAATACAGTAAAACAGTAATATTCTGAAATATTATTACAATTTACAATAACTGTATTATATTTGATGTATTTTAAAATGTGATCTATTCCTGTAATGGAAATTTCAGCCACTACTCATGTCTTCAGTGTCACACTCACATGATCCTTCACAAATCATTTATTTGTATTATAATGTTGAAAACTGTTGTATCACTTAATATTTTTGTGGAAACCCCAATCATTTTGTTTTTTTGTTTTTTTGTTTTATAGGATTCTTTGATGAATATAAAGTTAAAGAAATCAGCATTTATTTGAAATATAAATATTTTGCAACAATATAAATATATTTACTGTCATGTTTTAGCATGTTTTAGTTTAACTTTTGGATAGCGTTTTTTAACTTGTCTTGTTTGTTTTTCTCTCATCATAATAATTTTTTAATAATTTGCCTCAGGTGTCAACAAACATCTTTTGGTTGCACTGATATTTGTTCTCATTCGTTCTGGCTGACGTGACCCATGTCGGATGTGGAGAATGGATTTATTATCTGTGATTGAGACATACTGCTGCATTGTTTTTCTGTCAGCTGATATTTACACACTCCAAGACAAGTTTTCCCTTTCTTTTCTCTCTCCTGCTAGGTTTTTGACTCCTGTCCTCTTAAGCAGCAGAGGTAATTTATAATAATTAAAAATGACCTCTGCATGCAGATCAGATGGTATTATTAATGCCATTTTCTGTTCCAGAGCATGTACAGTATGGCAGGACTCATGACAGGAAAACAAATGAAGGCAGCCACCATTGAGGAACTTTGTTAATTAATAGTCATGTCAATGAGTGAAGAAAATGAAGGAGTAGGGAGAGAGAGAGAGTGGAGGAAGTGGGAGGAGTACTGACTCCGACACAATGAGAAAGATGTCTTTATTGACACAGCTATGTTTATAGCTCAGAGCGAGGCTTGTAAATCAATTTAAACGCTCAGACTAACAACGTTTGATTAATTTAATTTGATTTCATTGTGCTGATCATAACTCAGGATGCAACCAGATGGCAGAAAAGAGGTGGGGTGGGAAACAGGGCTAAAAAGGGAGGGGAGATTGACAATTACTTTTATTGGCTGTCTACATTGTTCATTGATATTTTTCTTTCCCAGTAAAGATGATCAGAAACAGCAGTTAAAATATAAATATTACAGTCAAAAGGCCCTGAATTACTAAGGTCCTAAATAAAGAGTAAAAATTAGCTTGCACATGTGGGCTGTAGGGCTGTCAAAATGGCTGGAAATCTAAATTCGATTGTTGTACTTAAATATTATCAAAATTCGCATTATATTCGAATTCAAAAGGCAAAATTTCAGTTAGAGAAAAAAAAAAAGCTTTTGTCTTCTCTCATGAAACCACAAGAGGGCGCACCGAGCAAAATATGCACACATTGCACAGATCTTCAAAGCATAAACTAACATGACTACTAGGGTTGAGTCGTGAGGAAATTTTCCCACCGGTTAATCGACCTGATGTCACACCGGTTATAACGGTATCACCGTGGTGGGGGGTCGTTTGAGTTTTCCTCCTTTCCTTTGTGCGCGTTTTACCTTGACTTTAATATCAGCGCAATTCTGCGTCAAGCAGTGTTTAAGTAAAATAAAAATCAGAAAATACTATGGAACCAAATAAATGAGAAACAAATGTTTTTTTTAAAAAACATCATATATAGATCAGGGATAATAGATCGATCGCGAAGGCAATGCTGGAAGATCGCGCTTTAGGTCAGTGTTTCTCAACCAGGGGGGCGAGAGATAAACTATAATATATTATAATCACTAATATTAAGACTCACATGTTAAGTCATGTAAAAAAAAAATATATATAGCCTATAAATAAATAACAGTACCACCTCTCTAAATATTCTGGGTTTCGGAGCAGCAAAACGTCTCTTATCGCGCTGTGAATACAGACTGAACGGCGGCTCAAAACAGATGTTGAACAAACTACATCTCTCGGCTGGATAAAAGAAGCCAGTGTCACACTAGTACACACAAGTTTTGATGGACCACTATTGTAATCAGGGTAAAGATGCAGAAATGATGCGCAAACGAACCGTGTATGTGCGCTCTCGGTCACTCTAACATCATAGTTCTGCTTGAATACAGCTCAGTATATAGTTGAATACAGCGAGTGTTTTATAATGGATGCTCGCGTGTGTTGGCGAAGTTTATGAGGATCAGTGGTATTTATGTGCATACGGGCATCAGACAGCTTGTTCTTAGATAGGAACTATTCACTGATGGCGTCATGAATAGCGAATAATATTAAACACATATTTTATTTATTATTATTAAATTAATGCAACAAAGATACATCCCAATAAGCCTTTTTAATTATTTATTTAATATGTAATTGATCACTTATTTACTTTTCATTTGGTAGATCTCAGTGAGTTTTCTCCTTGACTTAGATTAATGTCAGACTCAGAAGTCAACAGGCTTAAAACGGGCGCTTTTACATTTCGTTTTGAAACTCTTCCACCATCGTCTTGTCTGTGTCACCTCACAGACAAGCACTCACGCACTCACCCTCTCCCGCGATATATTCACTGTTTGTTCACATTTCTGATAAAAGACCAACAAATAAAAGTGCAGTCTTCACAAAATTGTGTTTATTTTATTCGTCTTGTCAAGAGTCTTGAATTTATTGACAGAATAATGTCAATAACAATTAGCTGCCAACACGGTATAAAGTGTCACAGAGAAAAAAAAGGTTATACACAAATTGTAATCCTTATTTTTATTCGTTTTGTCAGGATGCAATTCGTTTAGGCTAACATTCAGCCTACAACACAATAGGAAAAAAATGTAGGTTTAGCCTAATAGCTATTGTATTAGTCTTGTCAAAATACTAAATTCATTTAACATTTTGCTGTTAACACAGTGAAAAAGAAAGTGCAGCAGAGAAAAATGAATAAATTCTACACAGTCTGTCATTTAAAATGATAGAATAAGCATAATACAAAAAAAAGACAAAAATGAAAGATGAGTTGAACATACTTAAGGACATCGCATTCACACTCCATATTTATTCTGCTCTGTCACTCATCACAACCAGCCTGTTTTGTCTGAGAGCTGTATATTATATCTGCTCGGAGCATCGTTGCACATGCGGTGCTCAGACCCCGCAAATAAAACGAAGCACTGGTTCATGTGTGCAGCGCGCGCATAATGGTCCGAGTGCAGGCTGTACCGGTGCTCGATAAGAATAAAGCGTAGATATGCTGTTCTGAAAGCATGTCTGGAACGGGATATTGTTAGACCACCTGCTCCCGTTCAAATTGCACAAGAGTTACCAACCGTTACCGCTTTGTATTCAGGAAATTAATATCAACGGGCAAGAAATCTGGTCGGGACAGCCGTGGCAGCTAGTGCAGACCTATTCGGTGCATTGCATTGAGCAGCAGCGTTCTGTTTTAATTGCAGTGTCCTCTAACTGAACGAAATTATTTGTATTACTATAAAAAATCTAAACAACGGTGAGGGACGGTGCCGCGGTGGGCAAGGGACCTAACGGTGTTGCGGCTTAACACCGGTATAACCGTCATTACCGCCTATCTCGGCAAGCCTAATGACTACCTTTGAAAAAATTGCATAATGTTTAACCATATATAATTAAATAAGTTGCGTAAACAGTTAGAAACAAAAAAGCATCATATTTATATACACAGTTTAATACAAAGCACGGAAAACCAATCACAAAGAACAACGTTACTTTTTCTTTTAAAAACATGAGATGCAGTGGAATGGGGAGAGATCCATCCCACCATAAAGTTTTGAGACATGTTTTTTCAAAGTTGAACTTACAATAATTTTAAATGGCTTTCTAAACACCTGACTTGCTTTTGTAAGACACAAGTGCAACGCTGATAGACATCCCTCTATAGAAAATGGGTAAAGTAGGCGTTCTGTGTGAATGGCTTGGTTTCAGTTTTGACAAGCAACATCATCTGAGCATTGATGTTCTATTTTTATGCAGTATTTTGAAAGAACAACGTATCCAGTGGGTTCTGCATTTCAATGTTGATTTTTATTTTAAATTAGATGAATATTCGATATTGGCATTTTTTTGACAGCCCTAGTGGGGCCTAATTATGCCCTAATTGTGAAAATAACTGCACATGCAAATAGGTTGGACACACCCATATTCAAAGTGGCTTTTGATTGTGTATGCTAAAAAGTCTGTGGCACAATGTACTGTATGAGTATGAAGGAATTTTCACAGGTGTTTTGCTTATATTTTAATTTATACATGTTTTGTTGAAAGTTTAATGGACATATCTGTAAACTTAAAAGATAATGTTCTAGCAGAAATTTACCAGCACCGTTTCCATTTTTTCTTCTGCATATTTAATTGTAGGCCTACAACATTTTTGCCATGATGCTCATTTGTGCCTTTCAATAAGTATCATGAATTTCAAGTATGTTTATTTATGATTTATATGATTTCATTATATATATATATATATATATATATATATATATATATATATATATATATGTGTGCGTGTGGGTGTAAACAAATATTTTGTGTAGATTAATTCCATTTATACAATAGTAAATTTTATATATTCTAAGAAAATAACATACTTGAAACTCTTGTTTTTTACTGAGATCCCACAATTTGTGATGAGCAATTGATCAGAATACATATTGTAGGTACACACTTGAAATAATTTTAAATAATTATGAAATAGAATATCACCTGAATTCTGAAATCACAAAGAAAATTGGCAATATTATTTAATCAAGTGACTCAAATTATCAGTCCTCCGTTGCACAACCATCTCCATCTCCATTGTGTCCTAGTGTCATGCTGTGGGGAGACATTGTAAGAACTGAAGAGAACTGAAAATTTATTTAATGACACATCTGCATGTTGATAGATGTAACTAAAAATGCCAAGAATAATGCTAGTTGTTTGTGAATCGAGGTTGTATCCATATGGGTGTGCTTATTTATGCATGCACAGACCCTTTCTGCCTGACTGTGAGTTTAAGCTGTGTTACTCGCCTCTGGGGGCTTGAACGGCAAACTCTTCTCCTGTCTGGATCACTAATGCAACCCAGGGATTTACATTATGTTAGAATAGATTCAGCTCAGGTAGACCAACACCAATAAATCACACTTGAATCAATTCTGTCATTTACTCACCCTCATGTCTTTACAAACTCAAGTATGTGTTTATTTATTTATTTATGTATTTAGCATTTTTGGAGCTTGACTTAAAAAGCAGGTAGGAAATCGTTTGGTTACGACGGTAACCACGGTTCCCTGAAGAGGGAACAAACGTTGCGTCAGAAACGCTTTGGGGAATGATTTGCGTGATAGGTCTTGAAGCACATGCGAAATCAATCCAAGGTGAAATTTGGACGTCAGAGCGGGTGACGTCACGAACCAGGAAAACTATCCTGTCACACTATCACACAAAGCGTTCCCCATAGCGTTTCTGATGCAACGGAGTTCCCTTGAAAGGGAATCTTCAAACTTTCTTCTTTTTGGTTCCACAGAAGCAGGGCTCTAGACTAACTTTTTGCACTGGGTGCACTGGTGCGCCTAACTTTTTTTCTTAGGTGCACCGGCACAAAAGTTAGGTGCACCCAAATTTTTATATAGGCAATATTGACTAGTAAACGACTAACTAACAATCTGGTCAACATAAAGTTCTTTATTTGAAGCACAATTATACAAGAAAGGTAACTTACTGAAAAAGTGTTGGTGCTTAAAGTGCTTCACTGAGCAGAGATTTAAACTTAAAACATCTCAAGATGAATAAAATCTAAATTAAGTGTTTTAAGGGCGTCAAACTGAACATCTCATGGCTCAATGTATTATGGACTATCCTCCATTGCAGTTACATGCCCCTCGAATGGCCAACTCCTGTAGTTTGGCCTTCTTGATCTTTGGCCTTGGCTAAACCAGCTGGCCACACTCTCTCTAGCATTAAACATCTTCCAGACTTGGCCCTTCTACACTGAGTCTTATCAGATCTTCCACTGTGTCTGAACGAAGGGATGCTCTAGTGCAGTGCTTCTCAAACCCTCCCCCCTTAAACCCATAAAACAATCCTGTGCCCCATCCCACCACAGACTACTAAATAATTGCACCAAACATAATGAAAAAAATAAGTATTTACAGTTTTTATAACCAATTCTAACTATGCAAAAAAGAAGAATACTTAGGCCTTTAGTGTTATGTTAGAAGCAGTTTTATACTCATACCTTTTCTTGATTTAATATTTAGATTTTTTTTTTAGCTTTATTTTCATTTAAATGTTTAGTTTTGAAATGTTGTATGCATTTGTCATGTTTATTTCATGTCTTTATCTTCTTAAATGTGTGTATATATTATGTATAGTTTTAACTTTTAATTTGAGTTACTTCTTATTTGTAAGCCGCTTTGGATAAGCGTCCTTAAATGACTAAAAGTAAAGAAAAAATAACTGTTCTGTTCTGTCTAATCGTCTCTCTGTACTCATACTGTATTTTAATGCAGCCAAATTCTCAATAAAACTGTTTTACTTTATATATTTGACTGTTTATGTTGTCAGTCAACAGGATAAATATGAAATAATGACTGAAACACTTTAAGAATTCATAACCAGCTCTCCTTTCCAAGAAGCTAGTCTGCACAAAAATACTAATTTATAATTGTATTGAGCCGTTGTCTGATGAAATCAAATAAGACACAATATAAGACAAGACAATTCCTGTGCTGTGATTTCTTCTATGTTTGCATGTACATTTAGAGAAGCAATAATATCTGTTTTAACTGAACGGGCTCCTCTCAGACGCTTGCTGAACAGAGCAGATGCAGAGAAAGCGATCTCGCTCGCCTATGGCGATCACAGAGACACTCTGAGAGACTCGATTTGTCACTAGTTGCTTTTTGGAAAACAAAAAGTTGCTATGGGGTCTACAAAGGCGCTAAATGTCGCTAAGTTGGCAACACTGCACACATTTCTACTACTCACCTCTTTCTCTCTGTCTGACTGCAGCAGCACACGTGGACGCATTTGTCAACGCCACACACATACAGGAATATCTGGACCACGGCCAATCAGAGGGGTCTGCCCTTCACTATCTCTGATTGGTTTAGACCATATAAGCCTAACGGGGTGTCTTTTGTTGAACCACAGAGTTTCTGAGTCGCGGATACTTTTTTTTTCTTTTCTCGAATGGCTGGACGCACCAGTGCGCCCTGGGATTTTTGTTAGTCGCACCCGAGAGAAATTAGGGCGCACGTGCGACCAAATTGGTCGCACTCTAGAGCCCTGCACAGAAGGAAATAAGACATTTGGCTTCAGAACATGAGTAAATGATGACAAACCAACCTCAGTCCTTAGTCACAGCTTATCCACAGGCAGGGTGCTGAGTTCCCCTTAAAACTGCAATCCTAGAACTGTCCCATACTCTCATACTCTTCCCATACTCTTTTGTAAACAAATGTGGAAGTATTCCCACTGTGTATTATGTTTGGCAAGAGCTTTGGCAAAGAGAGAAGAAACACTGGAACAGGCTTTGGATGGCAACTTTGGCAGTTCAGCATAGTCAAGTAAATGTGGATCAGGGGATGTGGCTGAGCCAAAAACCAGACAACACAATGCTAGCACAGAGTACATTGAAGCATAAGAGCTGTGATACAGATCATAGAATTGGATGTGACCAGACAGCAGAGAAGATTAAGGTACTATTACTATGGTGGGAAGTAACACTGATTCGCTCCATATAAAATTCTGCAGATAAAGCTGTACATTTTTTTAGAATCCCCAATAAAACACAACTGATGTGCAGCTAAAACAGATGAGCAAAGGTGCAGAACAAAAGCTGACCTTGATGTCAGATTATTATGCCTTGAAGGAAACACAAAAGCATGCTTAAAAACTTTGACTTTGATGTTGGATGAAATATATATATAGTACCACAGAGAAATACATGAAACACTCTCCTCTCTTTTCTTCTTCTCCTCCTACTTCATTTGAGTGGCGAGGACATTTACAGTCTCTCTAAGGGGCTTGTATGCAAATTTACAGACCTAATTCAGACATTCAGTTAACGCTGTATCCAGTACACAGTCAATGGAACCACTGAAAAAATAACAGAACTAATATTTTAATGCACTAATACTTCTCATAAATCTCTCTCTGGTCCTGTGGGAACCAAATTACATTAGAAGTGACAAGGAACATAGTCCAACTAGAAAAATATGGAGGAATAAATAAAAAAACTTTGGAAGAGGTTATGCGAGGCAGGATATCTAAGGACAAAGAGAGAGTCAAATCAATATAGCTATTGAATACATCTCATATGTAGATCTTTATGGCTTACGTAATTGCAGCAAATGGATAGAGTTGCCACACTAACGGGTTATTTTAAAAAGCAAATGTTCCATTCATCACCCTTTGATTCGCTTGTCCAGTGCTCTAATTTACTTGAGCTGTCAGTATTCCCAGGTCTGTGTAAACTCCCAGTCCACTCAGCACTATATAAATTAGTCCAATTGAACAACAATTACTTTAAAAAAGTTGCTCAAATGGCATGAACAGCAAATTACTTAGTCTCCCTGCAGTGGAGGAAGTTACAGTCTGGCACAAGCTGTAGTGTGTGACAGTCAGCTCACAACATATATTTCACCCATTTTACAATAACTTTCATTTAACCTTAGCAGTCCTTTCTGAGCAGTGGGTGATGGGAGGTTTTTTGGGGTTGGTGGACAGATGGGATCTAGTGAGTAGAGTGACATGGCAGCTGACCATGAGAAATGTATGTGATATTTGATGGCATAAACATCTTATGTAGCACTTTTTTATGAACCCTAATCATCAGGATTTACATCAGCAAAGAGGAGAAAAGTTCCTGAAGAGAAAAAGTGCTTCACCCCATTTTATTAATGTGCGTGCATGTGAAAAGCAGAGCGTGAGATGAAGGCTATAAATTAGGTTTCTTAGGGGAAATTACTCACAAATCCGCTGAATTTGTTCTGTTTTACTGTATGCTTACTTCTTAACATTATTAGTCTTGACAATATACAGCAAGTCATGTTTAAATCAATGAGGCATGTTTTGTTTTTTTCACTGACTTTCCTTAAGTCCTCAGATTCAGACCCCCATCTTTCACTTTACCTACTTTACCCTATATTTCTCTATATATCCATCTGTATCATTATTTATTGTACTTACACACACACATACCTTGCTTTTCATATAAATACAATTGAGTGTGGATTGTTGCTTAGCAATTGCTTCTCATAAAACATCCAATCTTCTCCTGGAAAAAATAAGAGTGAGTGTGTGTGTGTGTGTGTGTGTGTGTGTGTGTGTGTGTGTGTGTGTGTGTGTGTGTGAGAGAGACAGAGAGACAGAGAGAGAGAGATTGATGGTGGGGCTGATTGATGAGGCTCTCTGTACTAATTAACATTAGTAAACCTGAGCTAGAATATTGCATGGCATGTCAGCATAAGGAAGTGGCCCACACTACCCGGCATATCTTTAGCATAAATAATAAAACATTTAAAAGGCTATTATGGACACGTTTTCAAAAAACAAGCTGCTATTCATTGTTTTCATTACGGCAGTGAAGTGTGTGTAATGAGCTGTTGTGTTTATTTAACAGTCTTTAAACAACTGGAACTTGGAGGCTGCCTTGACAGGGTTACTTGTAAATTCAAAGAAGCTTGATTACAGTGTTGCAGTGATGGAGAGACATGGTAGAATGGCAATAAAGTGCCTCTGGGAGCTCCCTTTATAACAAAAACAGGAGTAAAAAGAGGATGTCAAGCCGACGGATGAGTGAGAGTTCAGGTTAGAGTGCACTAATCAGGTCCAACTTTGGCACTGAGTGGTACACTGTAAAAGAAACAGGGTCCTTCGAAATGCTCCAGTGAAGTCTACAGTGAAGACGATGTACTGTAGGTTGTTGTGCAACACCTTTCAATTGTACTGTGCTTCATCAAAGACTTATTCACTTGGCCCTGAAAATCTTTCCAGAAAAGTCTTGGTTGACCGGAGAGCAGCAGCCACACACATTAACATTCTTTAACATTCTCTACATTTCACCATGCATTCTTTTTCATCGTATTCAAATTCTACAACCTGAATTACGGAAAATGTTGGGAATCTTTTTTTTATTTGAATAAAATGAAAGCTAAAAGACTTTCAAATCACATGAGCCAATATTTTATTCACTATAAAACATAGAGAACATAACACATTTTTACATTGAGAAATTGTACACTTATATCCACTAAATGAGTTCATTTCAAATGTGATGCCTGCTACAGGTCTCAAAAAAGTTAACACGGGGGCAACAAAGGGCTGAAAAAGCAAGACATTTTGAAAAGATTCAGCTGGGAGAACATTTAGCAACTAATTAATTTAATTGACATCAGGTCTGAATCATGATTAGCTATAAAAGGGATGTCTTAAAGAGGCAGAGTCTCTCAGAAGTGATGATGGGCAGAGGCTCTCCAATCTGTGAAAGAGTGCGTAAAAGATTGTTGAATACTTTAAAAACAACATTCCTCAACATCAAATTGCGAAGGCTTTGCAAATCTCATCATCTACAGTGTATAACATCATCAAAAGATTCAGAGAAACTGGATAAATCTCTGTACATAAGGGACAAGGCCGAAGACCTCTGTTGGATTACCGTGGTCTTCGGGCCCTCAGATGACACTGCATCACTCATCGGCATGATTCTGTCATTAACATTACTAAATGGGCCCAGGAATACTTCCAGAAACAACTTTCGGTAAACACAATCCGCCCTGTCATCTGCAGATACCAACTAAAGCATCATCTTGCAAAAAGGAAGCCATATGTGAATGTGGTCCAGAGGCGCCGTCGTGTCTTGTGGGCCAAGGCTCATTTAAAATGGACTGTTTCAAAGTGGAAAAGTGTTCTACTGTCAGATGAGTCCAAATTTGAAATTATTGTTGGATATCACAAACATCGTGTCCTCTGAGCTAAAGAGGAGAGAGACCTTCCAGCATGTGATCAGCATTCATTTCAAAAGTCAGCATCTCTGATGGTATGGGGGTGCATAAGTGCATACGGTATGGGCAGCTTGCATGTTTTGGAAGGCACTATGAATGATAAAGGTTTTAGAGCAAGTTTTTCTGGAGTTTTATGCTACCCTCCAGACAACATCTATTTCAGGGAAGGCCTTGTGTATTTCAGAAGGACAATATAAAACCACATACTGCCGTTATTCCAACAGCATGGCTTCGTAGTAGAAGAGTCCAGGTGCTGAATTGGCCTGCCTGCAGTCCAGATATTTTATCTATAGAGAACATTTGGTGCATCATTAAATAAAAAATATGTCAAAGACGACCACGAACACTTCAGCAATTGGAAACCTATATCAGGCAAGAATGGGACAAAATTCCAACACAAAAATTCCATAACCTCATAACCTCGATGCCCAAACATCTTCAAACTGTTTTGAAAAGAAGAAGAGATGCTACACCATGGTAAACATGCCCCCGTCCCAACTATTTTGAGACCTGTAGCAGACAACAAATTTTAAATGAGCTAAATTTGTGCATACAATTTTACAATTTCTCAGTTTAAACATTTATGTTCTATTGTGAATAAAATATTGTCTCATGTGATTTAAAAGTCTATTAGTTTTCATTTGATTTAAATAAAAAAACGTCCAAACATTTCAGGAATTCGGGTTGTATTTGATATGATTGTCACATTCATACTGTACATACTTGTCATATTCACTTTATTCTTTATTCCAGTCTCATTCACTTCCAACTATTTTTATATTTACATAACCACTCATTTTGTTGCTTAATATTGCAAATGGGTGTGTCTTACCATATTATTTTAATGTATAACCTTAATTATGAACAAACAGGTTTGTAGTGCAAACTGTTTTATAGTTTTTCGCACATTGTAATTCTTCTCGTTATTTGCCTATAGCGGTTAATGAACCGGAAATCTCTCCCATACACTTAATTCTGCATTGAATAATAAGGTGGATAATCTATATTAGTGCTGTCAATCGATTGAAAAATGTAATTGCGTTAATCACAGTCATGGACTATAATTAATCATGATTAATTGCAAATTCTAAATAATGGGATTTACCTGTAAACTTATTGAAATAAATGCATGACAAACTAGTTTAAGGAAACAGAACCTTTCACACCTCCGCAAGATATGAGACATCCTTATTATTCTTTTATCATTATTAATTTGATTTTATTTAGCCATTATCAGCCTTTATACTGGCAATGAAACGTTTACCAAGCCACATCGCGTCAATCTCAGTATACATTTACCCAACTATTATCAAAGGTATTTCTAAATAAATACAACAAAACATTTAATTGCGACATTCCGTTGAAGTATTATGACAAAATGTGTTATGAAGAAGTATTGGACCTGTTCAGCAGTTGCATTAGAGCTAATATTAGCATGCTTCATTAGACAATTTATGAGATTAGAAATACACTTTTATTCAGAAATTTTACTCAGAACTGTAATAACTTCCTTTTGCGATCACATGTGGAATTTGGTAATTTACTTTTGTTAAAATATGCTATTTATAGCCTTTTATATCGCTGCACAAATTAGCATTTTAGATGTACATATTCATCTCAAGAAAATCACAAACAAACCATATCCTATCGTAATCGTGTGTTTATTATGTTATATAATCTATAGTGGCTGTTGTCATGTTTATTTCTGCTGTGTAAAAGCCTTGACAATTATGCTCTGGCTGAAACTTACGTTGTTTGAGTTACAACTGCCTCTCCGTTCTTAAGTTGCCAGGAATACATTCCAAGTATAATACACATTAGTAAAATTATGCATTTTAATTTGTATTTGTCTATATATATTTTGGGCGGCCGCGGTACTTTAAAAGTACCCAAAAAAAATGCAACCCACGGCTCTGTAATTTTTCCCGCGACAGTATTTTCAAACTAGCCCACGGCCACTTGTGCCGCTACCCTGGCAACACTGGTTCACTGTACCCTCACCACACAATAGATAACCTTCTGCGCTGCGATTATGGGAAAAAGTTGGGATCAAACCTTGTCACATGATTCATTTGCGTAAAAAAATATGAATGCTTTAAAATGTTTTGATTAATCGCATGCGTTAATGTGTTAACGTTGACATATCTGATCTATATATTTACTTTGTAGTTATATTTATGTTTTGCATTTATATTGATTACTTTTATTTACAGCATTTTATGATCAAGAACTTGACTGACATAAAATATATATATAATTTACTGTAGTTTTTGTTATTCACATAATTTTGTAATGCATGGTTATCATATATATTATACCACACTAGCAGATTTGTATATATATATATAATTTTGTGGCAGTCACAAACACAACTCTGAATATCTTTCTAAGATTTGATGTTGCTAACCTTGCAAACTTTTTGCAAATCCAGTGGTTATTTCATCCTCGTAGCTTGTAAACATAACTTTATTTCCAGATGGACTAACAGAAAAAAAACATCATCACTCTTGGAAGCTGTATAAAACCAGTGAGTCAGATTAAATCTTACTAGATTGTGAAAGTGTTTTCCAGTGTTATGAGAGCGCTCATAACAAACAATGCTTTGCATCATCACACTCTGTCAGGATTATTGGCTTAATTAAAGATAAATAAATGTATTCCCCACAACACAATGTGCAGCTTTCATTGAGGCAATATTGGTTATACTGTGAACATAACCAAACATCCACCAACCCCATTACCCATTATTACTGTCAAGTAAAAATGCAGTATGGCTGGGTCGGTGTAGCTGTTATCTGACATTTGATGTGAGATAAATGTGTGGAGATGTAATAAGTATGAGTACCATGTCTGAGGCAGAGCTTTTTGGGCCCCAAGCACGCAAAATAAATACAAATAAGTACACACCCAGATGAAACTGGATTGGAGATAAGGATATAACCCAGCTTGTTTATTGACTCTACTGGAATCGAGTTTTGAAGAGTGGCACACAACACATTTTCACTCACATACGACTATACTGAGTGTTTGTGTGTGTTTCTAGACAAAGGGAGAAAGATCAAACCAGCATCCCAACTTTAGAATAAATACAGTATACAAAAGGACAGATTGTGCAGACTGCCGCTGCATAGTAAAGATAGTCTTCACCCACTTTTTAAACGGCTGTATGATACATTTGGTACTGACTGGTCAGTGACTTCATTCTGTGGTCAGATATTTTTGTTAAATGACCACTAAATTGTATAACTAGCCATTGTCAAAATGTCTTCAATAGCTGTGTTAGTGTCATGCCACCCATACCACTGTGGTCTGTTTCTTAACATATTATCATTATTTCACATTCATTTATGTATTTTAATTATTTGGTAAGTAGCTGTGTACAAAGTTGGGATAATGTACAGTCAGCTGATCTTTATCCCTTGCAGATGTAATGCTGTTATATAACACTGTGGACATTACATAACAGAGTCATTGACTGAGCACCATATGCTGTAAAGTGTAAATGTTGTGTTCTGCTGCTGCACATTTTATCTCACTCATATAGAGGAACAGTTTGATGAATTTTAGGAACTCACACATTCTGTACACAAGTGCTGATTTTGAGAATGCACTGAACAGAAAGAAAAACATGTGTACAAAAATATAACGCCATCAATTTTAGTTCGACATTTCTAGTTTATAATTTGATTCCAAAACAATTTAAAGCATTGCTAATGACAAAATATGTAGCATCTGATTTAGCAGATTCTCGTTTTTGTAATGATATGTAAGATCTTTCATCTGTAACGGACCAGACTGGGAAATGTCTTATTTATTTACCTTTACATGCTTTATATGGCTGAGATTGGTGGTATGATGGGGACTGCTATGAAATGTTATTAAGTATTATTATTGTTCTAGCTAGATTTAAAAAAAAGTGTCCTAAAATTAAAATTTGCATAAATTTACTCACCCCAAACCATCCAAGATGTAGGTGAGTTTTCTTCACCAGATGAATCCTCGACAGTGACTGGGTGCCGTCAGAAATGATGGACTGGAATTGTGTGGATTACTTGTAGATTATTGTGATCCAGAGGATCCATTGGTAGGCAGGTGTATTGTATGTAATGCTAAATTTCTCCAGAGTAGAAACCAACTAATCTGAATTTTGGAAGCATGACCTGAGAGTTAATAATTTCATTTTTGGGTGAACTATTTCTTAAACAAATTCACAGTGCACTAGTAAATCCCTTATATTTGTAAATGTGATCAAATTTGAGGCATTATACAAAGCCCCACAATCATTAGTCATGTTACAAAAAATAAATAAACAATAAAAAGTCACACTCCAAACACTCCAAGGTCTCATGTACTTCATTACCAAAACTCATTACTTAAACCATTTTATATATAATAACAATTAATTTTAATGTTTGACTTGAGAGATCAAAGGAACATATGTTTAGTGATAGTTAAAGGCTGCTACACAGTTTAACCCAGATAGCTTTTGCTGAAACCTTTTTGGAGTTGTGACACATAACTCAATAAATGTTTGTAAAAACGTATGTTATGGCTGCAGTGGCACTGATGATTATAGCTTGACTCTAGACACCACACCCACCTCTTCCTCTGCCGGTTCGATACCACATTAACACACCCCTTGATAAGTTTTTAAATAAACCATATTGCTCTCAATTTGCCCAGCCTTTCAGATTAGTTGTATGGACGTTTTTCTGAACCAGGATGAACAGGCGGGTGTAAACATTTCCACAATTTCATCCAACAATGAATTTTTTACTGTTACAGTGTATGCTATATTTTTTTAAAGGCAGATACACTGTATATATGTATTTAGAATATATATATATATATATATATATTTATAGTCCTGTCATTTGCCTTTTTCTTGCATCAAGTGATTTATCAGTGCTCTTTAAAACAGTGTAACATAAGTGTATTTGCTTTAAATTTGTATTACCACTACCGTACTGTGCTTCATGCATTTGTTGTTTTGTTTTGCTGTTTTTCTTTGTCGCTGCAGCTGCTACCTCTCCTCTTATTCTAGATCATGAAGCTCGTTTTAAGTGTGTGCAAATAAATAAGCCTACAGTGATTTGCATATGAATTGAACACCAGCATAAATCAAGAAAGCTGAGGACATCTCGCTGAACACGGAGCGATTGTGCTGATCCGAGCAGCTCAGAGTGCTTGGACTAGGTGAGATAATTTATCAGCCTCAAATCTCCACATGTCAGAGGCACTGGCCAGCAGCTGATGTTGCCTGAGGTGCTTCACACTTATGATGGAAATAAAAATGTATGTTTCCCATGATGGGATAGCTCCATGCAGGGATTACTTAGCCATTTTCAACCTGTAGCAGTGTTTTTGAAACATAAGCTCTGACTGTCTTGTCTGTCAGAAAGTCTTTCTCACTTCCTTAGTCTCCTCTATTTGTCCTGTCTTTGCTGTCTTTCATCTGATTTAAAGCAGCTGTAAATCTTTAGAGGATCATCAGTAGAATATACGTTGACAAGTATTGGCAAGGTCAGTAATGTTAATCTGTAAAGTTTATTTTTCATTTCTTATCATTAAAGGCCATATTAACTTGCAGCAAGAAAAGTGAATGCTGTCACATAAATCATACAGTATTGATTTTACCAAAATGTCATCTGATCCTACCATTTTTCAGAAAACTGAACTGAACTGATTACATTATTTTGATGTATAGTTAAACCAATATGCAAAGTTTGTTATTTTATCAGTTTTTGATATAATAATGAAGTAAACATTTAAATGTAGAGACAAATGAACCCATGCTATGGCTTTAACTCGTGTGGGATGTTGAAAGCAATGTAAATGTATGATTGTGTTTGTTGCAAATGACTACACATGCATTATTCAGCAAACAATCTTCCTCAAGCACTTCTTAACTTTGCTGTCCAATGAAAACAATGTTCTACTTTTCACTCTAGGCATAAAGTCGTGGGGGACTGATTGTTGCCTGGGTCTGCTTTCCTGATGTTTGAGGAAATGCCAGGAATCAAGTCCCACGGGGGGGCACAGAGGGGTTTGGATGGAGATGGAACAGCCTCTCCTGCTGAATGGACAGTCTAGGGAGCAACACGATATGCCTTGGGCTCTACTGAATAAGACACAAATGCTTTGCTAAACAGATGCTGCGAGAAAGAAGTTTAGTCTGTTTGTTTGTGAGTGCAATTCGCTACAAATGAATTGCACCCACTGTTACTGTTGTGTATTTGCACCCGCTGTCTTCATTGTTTTATGTGGTAGATTCACTACTGTAATTATGCAAATCAGGTAACATCACCGAAACAACCACCCAAATGTGTTCAGAATGCAAATTACATGGCATAATCTCCCATCTTGCAGGTTGGCTGTGAATGCTACAAAGATTCAGCTGAAATCTGTCATACTGTGTTTTCAGGGACTGTACACTATCGCTCCATCAGTACATTTCAGACATACTGTATACTATGATGTTTGAACTAACACATTGTTTTGCTCTGAACAAACTTTGTGGAAAAGTGGTGTCAATGTTTTGTGAATTGTATGTGCACTGCATTAGTCAGAGTTCATATTAATTAAGTGTAAAACACTGAAAGTGTTTTATGCATTTTGATTATTTGATCCAAAGTGACTTACATTGCATAGAAGCTATGCATTTCATGTATTTCCCTGGCTGGGAATTAAACCCACATTTATGGTGTTTCTAGCAGATTACTTTACTGTTTGAGATACAGGAATGCTATTTGAGTCAACTGCCTCAATGTAGTAATGGCTCAACAACTTGCGTATTAAAATTCACCAAGTGTGGTTTGCACATTGAGTGAACTTTCATTAAAGTAAACCATTTCATTAAAATGAATTAGTTGCAAGTAGAATCCAATTGCAGTAAAATAAACAATAAAAGACAAGCATGCTCCCAGCATGCTTTAAAAGAAACAGCATGATATGTAAACTGACATTTTACGTGTCTTGGGAACAAATGTATAATGGGGAGAATGGGGTTAATAGTGTGAATGTTATATGGACGATTAGAAGGGGGTTATTTTGTGAGAATTTACATTGAATATTACACTGTGATACTGAGTGAAAAAAATATTATTGACGTATGTGTTATAAGAAATATTATTTTAGTCTTTATACTTCAAAAATCATATTTAAATCTTTGTTACTTGCCATTTAGTTGTACATTTACGAATAATTTATTCTTGTAAATTGTTTCTGCAGAATTTTTTTCAGCGTATGCTTGTTTACTGAAACACTAAATGGTGTCTTGTATGTCACATTTAGTGGTGGACAGTATGGCACAGCATCTCAAAACATAGCATCGATCAATAGTAAATCAGTGCTGAACCAAACTACATTTCCACCCATCCATCAGAGTCAGGCCTCTTGACTGCAAGCCCGGAAGCAACAGCTAAAAGACAATGTAGATGAACCAGAACCTGACTAGGTTATTCCTGCGAGCACTGAGCCGGGGCCATAAAATGAACTGAATTACTACCATATACTGCTGAAATGCTTCTTTCTACTTGACATCCATATGTAAACTGATGCCTTGTTGAATGTTTCGTGTGTGGGAGTGTGTCAAGCCAGTGGACTATATATTAACCTTCCGAACGCTTCTTGAGCAGCTCAGTATATAATTCATATTGCTTTCATAATGCACGATGTAATCCATGATGTATGATGCATTTTTTTGGAGAGCATTTGAAGACATTTGCGGGCTGTGTCAGTCAGAGCACTTGTACTGCTTTACATCGAAACATGATTGTTTCAAACATCATTATTAAAGTTTTGCTCTAGTCACCGTAACTAATGATATACCATAGCTTTGTTTACAACTAGTTATGAGCTTTACCGCGGGAAGTAGGGGTGCTGAGGCTACAGCACCCCCTGGCATGTAGCCCTGCTGGGGATGCGGTGTTAAACAATAAATAAATGATAATTTTGTAACAGAAAATAAATAAAACGTATTTTATTCATTTGTATTTTCATTTCATAAAATTAATAGAAAAAAAATATTCTAAGCCTAAAATGACAATAAGCAAAATAGAATGTGAATTAAGTTGAATCAAATGATTGTGAAAGACGTTTCAACTTAAACTGACTTAGGAAGTCGATTGTTGCATGACTTTTTGATCATATTATCGCATCTGCAGTGCTTATTTTGATCTTTAACAGTACTTTTAACGTTTTTAGGTAGTTCCTATTCTTGAAAGAAAATTAATGCTTACTACACTATATGGAGATAATTCATGGAATGTTTTCATCAAAAACCTTAATTTATTTTAGACTAAAGAAATAAATACATAAACATATTGGATTACATGGGGTGAGTAAATTATAAGGACATTTTAATTTGAAAGTGAACTAATCCTTTAAGGTTGATTCAGTATTACTGTTAATGAAAAAAATCCCATACACAACTTCAGCAATACTACAACGATAAAGCCGCTTATATTAAACATAACAAGTTTATTAACAGAATGAATACGATATACCCGCGTTATAAAAAAAAAAAAAAAGTTATTTGGATTTTCCCCTTACTTAAAATGAATGCCTAGGCTCATTATTATTAATAATAATAACAATTAAAAATGCTATACAATAAAACAATAGACTAAAATGACGAATTCACTTAAACTTTGAACTTTTATTAACAATATGAATAAGGGAAATGTGTTTTACCCGCATTGTATCACAAATAAATAAACTTTGGATCAGTCTTTGGATTTCCCCTTTTTTTTAAATGATCATAGTTTGTGGTTCATTATTAGTCTAATCAAAACACGTCAGCCATAAAATAATTCAATGGCAAATTCGCATAGGCCCATATTAAACTAAAAAAAATAGTATCTAACTTTTATTAACAAAATGAATAAGATGGATACTTGCGTTGAATAAGGTCTGTACCCTCTTTTAAAACAAATGCATTGTGGTTGATTATTTTATTTATTTGTAATGAAAAAAGAAACAAAAAAAGACAAACTCACTTATACTAAACGAATAAATTAAACTTTTATTAACAAAAATTGCACTTTTGGATCAGTGTCTCACATCACTCTTGTCTCCCCTATTTCTCAGCACCCCACCCCTCCCCACTCAAAATATGTTCCCGCAGCTATGGTTTCGAGACAGCGGAGAGCTCACTCTTTGTGGCTAATGTGTTCATTGACTGAGAGTCAAATCATCTTTGCATTAGTGTCACTGAATCTGTCCAGCTTTTAAAAGCTTGGCTCATATTTGAGCACATTAACGTCTGTTAAAATCTGAACAGAGTCTCAATTGAAGACTATGTTAAACACTAATTCCGACAAAAGGATTAAACACTCTCTGTTCCGCTGTATTGCTTCTATCTGGCCAGTAATCCAGATTCCCTTCACATCACATTATATTCATTGGTTGTAATTAAGTATTCTGAAGACTACTCTGAGCTGATCCACTGGTGTAATTTCACTCAAAAGAGGGAAAATCGAATATGTTTCAAGAAAAAATACAAAAAAATAACATTTATATGTACTGGAGCTGGATTGAATCACATGTAAATAGCAGCCCAATATATATTATACCACATTTACTATATTGTATACACTTTATAGATTCATTGAATAATTTAGGGAAAGGTTACTGCATTTCTTTGGTCAGCAGTTCAGCAGTTTATTTTATTTTAAATGTTACAATGGTGTGAAAAAAAACAATTATATATAAATATTCTTGATTAATTAAACCTCTCTCAAGTCACAAAAGCAATATGCATATTATTATTAGCAAAATGTAGTTTAAAAAACAGTTTAAAATGTAGCTTGACATGTTACACAATCAAAACCAAAAGTATTTTAAATCACATACAGTGGTGTGAAAAAAGTTTTTGCCCCCTTTCTGTTTTTTGTTTTATTCATTTAATTTGCATATTTGTCACACTTAAAAAAAACGTACTTTGTTTTTCTTGAGCGATTCAGAGGTGGACTTGCTGGTGTGTTTGAGATCATTGCTGCATAGACCAAGTGCGTTTGAGCTTGAGGTCACAAACTGACGGCCAGACATTCTCCTTCAGAGATGGGATGTTAAGATGGAGTGCAAAATTCATGGTTCCATCAAGTATGGCAAGTCATCCAGGTCCTGAAGCTGCAAAGCAGCCCCAGACCATCACAATACCACCACCATGTTTGACTGTTAGAATTATGTTCTTTTATGAAATGCTGTGTTGGTTTTACTCCAGATAACGCGACACACACCTTCCAAAAACTTTTGTCTCATCAGTCCACAGAATATTTGCCCAAAAGTCTAGGGGATAATAAAGATATTTTTTATTTAGCAAAATGTGAGATGAGCCTTTATGTTCTTTTTGCTCAGCAGTGGCTTTTGCCTTGGAACTCTCCCATGAATGCTGTTTTTGCCCAGTCTCTTTCTTATTGTTGAATCATGAACACTGACCTTGATTGAGACAAGTGAGGCCTGCAGTTCTTTAGATGATGTTCTGGGTTCTTTTATGACCTCCTGGATGAATCGTCATTGCGCTCTTGGAGTAATTTTGGTACTCCAAGGAAGGTTCACCAGTGTTATAAGTTTTCTTCATTTGTGGATAATGGCTCTGACCGTGGTTTGCCGGAGTCCCAAAGCCCTATATGTTTTTAACCCTTTCCATTCTGATACATGTCAACTATTTTTTTTCTCATCTGTTCTTGAATTTATTCAGATCTCGGCATGATGTGTTGCTCTTTAAGCACGCTTCTCTTTGTCAGACAGGTTATATTTAAGTTATTTCTTGATTCAACAGGTCTGGCAGTAATTAGGTCTGGTTTTGGTTAGTGAAATTTAACTCTGCTTTCTAAAATAATGGGATTTATCACAGTTCTTTCATGATTTAACAGGACAGGCAATATTTTTTTTCACGTGGGGCCAGGTAGGATACATTTTTCCCCTTAATAAATGAAATCATCATTTAAAAACGGCATTTTGTATTTACTTGCATTATCTTTGTGTAATATAAAAATTTGTTTGATGATCTGAATATTTTAAGAGTGGCAAATATAAAAGAAAAGAAAAAAAACAAGAAGGGGGCAAACACCTTTTCACGTCACTGTATATATTGTGTTCCCATGTGTTTGGAAATAACTGGCAATACAATACAATAAATGCTCATAAGTATGTTTGTGAGTATGATACTCCAAGTAGCGGATGAAAGGTACGATGAGTAGATAACTGGGGTATTGTGTCTTGACAGGAACTCGTGGACGCGGGAGGAATCACACCTCAATATGAGACTTGGATGAATCGACAGGAGATCGGAGGACACAACACTGGAGAGGACACAGGAGGTAAGTCAACAGGAAGGTTAGTAACAGGTCTAAATCTGAGATAGCGTCAGGAGTCCACTTCGTAAAAACGAGACCTGACGTTTGAGTGCAGTGAGGTGTGTGGCTTTATAGTGCTGGTTGATGAGGTTCAGATGACGTGCAGGTGTGCTCCATTAGTACTCAGGTGATGATGTGCGTTGTGGTTGGCTGGTGTGGGAGCCTGGCCGATCTGTGACATCAACACAATGCAGACCTTTATTTCCTTTTTATGTTTTAATGAAGAAAATAATGGAGTGAGTGAATAAGGAAAATTAGCCATTCAAAAATAGCCTATATTCTGTAAAGCGTCAACAAAAAAGAAAAGATAAAAAAACAGGTTGGAAAAAAAGTCAGTGTGATATGCGTTCTGAGGGTGTATACTAAAAACAAATTACTGTAATTGTGCTGTAATTGTATAGAAGCCATACAGAGACAAGCATGTCACCCTGCTATTTCTTTCTCAAGTTTCACCTTCATTTCTTTTTTCTTTTTATGTGTGTGTGTGTTTAGTTAAATATCTTATACAAAGGTACTTAAAGATTGTAACATGATCAAGTAGTTTTAAGTAGCACATTTTAGAGTGAGTTTTGTATCTGGCTGATGGCTATTAAAAAATATCTCCATTTGTAAGTGGGGAAAAAGTACAATGCAAATCTTCAGTAGTTTGTATTGTTATGTTTAAGTCACATGGGCAGCTTTTACTTTTCCCAAAGTGCCAGGCCTTTCAGAGTCTTTGAACATGCCTAATTCATTAATTAGGAATTTTATCAGGGTATTGGCATTTCAACTGATATTTTTGACGTTCAGTTTTTGCAGAGGAGCTCCACATGTTTATTTTAGCACATAACTGCATTCTCATAACCATGCATTTGGTGTTTATTTTAACCCCTATGTGTCAGAGTACAAAGTGCGCCGTAAATACACCATCTGAGTGAATGCAAATTTGTTGTGTCAAAGGTTAGAATTCACTGTGTTGTTAATTACATGTTTTGGCATTGCATAGGCTTCATGCAGAGCACAGGATTGCGTCAGGAACGAAGCGAGGGTGGGGACTTTCTTATTCCCATCCACCACCTTGCATTATGCTTCTAATTAACCTTTCCCTTGGAAAAAACAGATGAGCAGTTAATACTGCTTTTAAAACTTTCAAATGACAATTCCAGAGGAAAGAAAAATCCCTCATTTTCTGCTCGGGTGCTCAGTGGTGTGCCTATAATTACAATTAAAAGGCTCATTCAATAATACAAACAGAGACCATGCAGCTTTAAACACACACACACACACACACACACACACACACACACACACACACACACACACACACACACACACACACACACACACACACACACACACACACACACTCACCAGAAAAAACACCTTGAAGTGCATTGTTTTGATTATTTGGTTGGCTGATTGCAGGAGAGACGATGAAAAGCCCTTGACGTTTTGACACTTTAACAAAACATGTTTTAATTAAGGCCACAAAAAGCAAATTTTAAGCTTATTAATCTTTTTCAGGGTTTGGCTCTATCTGCTGGCTGTCTAGGTCAATGATTGCTTGTTGGTCCTGAGGAGCTGTTGAATAGCACATCAAAAGATCCTCAGAAAATTAGGTCAGTAGTTGTATACTGTATAGTACTTAGCAGTACTCCATATTAATATGCAATTAGTCTAGAACTCAAAACTACTCCTCCAATTTCCTTGTGCTCTTACTGACGTTATATACTTTTTTTAACTTTATATGTGACACACCATGATTGTTTACTCCAGTTATTGTCTTTTGTGTCTCAGCAATTACTTGAGTAAATAACCTTTCTGTGTGAGCAATATGGTGGCGAAGGATGGATTGGTGCTGGCGAAGTCTTATCTTGTCTTATACCGGTCAGTGCTTGATGAAGATTCTAGATGAAGATTCTAAAGCTCTCATTTGGCCATCATAAAAGAGTTTTGGCAACCTATAATGTAATATTAATATCCACAGTGAATTTGACAAGATTTTGGCTATGTTAATCCTGTCAACAGAATTGCTGCAAACATGTTTGTTGCTTTTTTCTTTTGATTTCATCAGTGATTACAAAAAATGTGCACCATGATTATAAGTACATTTGAATAAAAATTATAGAGTTGATTGAATTTGATGATACAAACATCACAGGAAATATTCTAATATGTAATAAAAAAACATGGGAGTAGAAATGCAGTCAAAAAGTAATACTGTGAAATGTTATTATAATTTAAACTTTTTTCATATATTTTGAAATGTCATTTATTTATATAATGGCAAAGCTGTATTATTGACTTAAGTGAATAAATGTAACATGAACAATTATAAGATTATTGGCTTAAGGTCAAATGATCACGGGTCAAGGGGTCAGGTCCTAACTTTTGAGCAATGACCAAGTTCAACAGCAATCCTAAGAGAGAGACAACGCAGTAATGTCTCTTACACTTACCTATCAAAGCTGCAGGGTTGCAAACCATTGTGCTAGAATTAAGATCTCTGGCTCACACCCCACAGTTCACTATCTAGTATCCTGTTATCTTTCGTTTGTTCCTCTACCCTGCTCCCCCTCATCTGATGTTCTGCCCAAAGCTCATCACTCATGGATCGCTTCATTTGCATCCCTGACAGGTGGAACTGAGCTCTGCTGAGAATAAGGAACTGGAGGAGTTCATGCACCACAGGCTTTTGGGTCAGGAGACTAATCATACACATGCATGTTGGGGTGGCTGATGCAGAATAAATCGAGCGTGTAAAGGTGGAGAGCGTACTTCTAGGTTTCCAGGCAATATTTTGGGGGCATGTCTGTTAACAGGGGAAGCTCTCTGTCAGTTGACTTAAATTGAACATGTCTTATTATCTCTCCCATAAGCTGGAAATGAAAAATAACTGGCTCTGGAGAGACAAGATAAACGGCCTTCATTTGTGCCTCTGCCACGTCTCGCTGAGGGTTGTGAAATACACTCTCACACGCACCCAGTGCGCAAACACACACTCACTTCTTCCCACGTGCACTTTTTTGAGCGTGTGCATGTCTCATGTCTCATCACTCGGAAACTCTGATCAACAAAAATACTCCAATACAACAACAGCAAAATAATGGTTGCAATACATTCCACTTTATTTAATTCAAACTATAGTTCACTCGGTAGCAAGCACAATAGACACGCAGCAGCAGAATGCACACAGATCAGTTATTTATGAAACTGATAGCCACATTCAATACTTTAACTCACAATCATACATTTTCAGGACTCACAAACGCATTTCCGTAAACCAAACCACACTGGACAACATTGCCATCTTTGATATTGCTTCAGTCACTGTTGCTATACTCAGTCACAAATATAATAGTGGTTTGACTTCTGTTACTTGATCATACAGACATTATTTTAGTTTCTATTATGGCTGCATTCCCACTGTCAACGTTTGGGATTGACAACAGCGTTTACTTACAAGTGGAGTCTCAAAATGTCTTGTCTACACAGCAGCTTAAGAATGGACGCTGGAATAGAGTACGAATGTAGAACTGAAGTCAAATCTGTGTTCTATTTGTGATGATCGCCTCAAATCGACAGAGACTAACGGAAATATAAAAGATGGTGCTGTGCAAAACTATAAACTCTTAATCACATTTGAAGGGCCCTATCTATAAATAAAATTATTTTTTAGGGCCTTATATGCAATGTTTTATTTTATTGGTATTTTCTTGAAATCCAATGAAAGTTAAACTCTTTCAATTTGAACTTTTACATGATTATTTGTTTAGCAAAACTGTGTGATTATTCCTTTAAAACAATCAGTTGTAATAATTATTTAATTACACTCTAAAAAATGCTGGGTTAAAAACAACCCAACGTCGGTTATTTGGCAACCTAGCGCTGGGTAAATATTGGACAAAACACATGCTGGATTATTTTGATCCAGCTAGTTAAGGTTAAATGTTTTTACCAAACATGGTGGGTTGTTTTATTTAAGTCAACTATTGTTAAAAAATTATTATATTACCGGTAAATAAATAAATTAAGTAAATAAAAATAATTACTAGAGGAAACAGAAATAATAAAATATGACCATTTATTATTAAGAAAGAACACATGGACAAAATACAAGATTGAAATCTGAGCCGGTGAATGACTGCTGTCCTGCGGGGAACTGCAAATTCAGACAACGGCTTTACATTTCACTCTTAGCTGAAAGATGCCGTGACGTACTCCATAACCTGCCCATAAACAAACAATACTGAGATTCGAGAACATATTTTAACATCAAATTAAATTAAACTCAGTATTATAATTAAATAAAATAAATTTATGTAATGCAAGGTAAAAGGCATTTCCATCATGTAATACAACTGCTGCTTAAGCAGCTGACTGGCATCTCGTCTTTATGTTTCGCTGCTTAAAAATAATATAATTTACAGCACAGTAAAGACTCTAAAATGTTTACAAAAATTGATTTAGCTGAAGAAGTGCACCAAATTGACGGTGCTGAGAATCGCACTCTCCTGTAGGATCCAAAAAGCCCACGCACTGACTATAACTCAGCAGGTTGGTTCTTTGCAGACAGGTTCAATCCAGCGGTTGGGTAGAAAAAAAATATTCAGCATTAAAAATGACCCAGCAGCTTAGTTACAGAAAAACTACACAGCACCTGGGTAAACAATATTAAAAATAACCCAATAAAATGACCCAACAAGTTGAACCCAGCAGTTGGGTTTAAAAAAATAACCCAGGAGCTGGTTACAAATATCAAAAACAAACCAATGAAATTACATTCCTTATGGTTCCATTCACACAGCAGGGCTTTATTGAAAATACAGTTGTGAGTCCCGGAAAATAAATGTGATTGTGAATCCTAGATACTGACAATGTGAACATAGCTTTTGTCTATTTCAGGTTTACTCAGCACTAAAATATAAACAAAAATAAATGTAGTTGGTTACATTACATTTTGGGTCAGACTCTTTAAGCTTCAATTCTTGGGCAGAGTAGGCTGCGTGGTGGACCACACTTTGTTGCAAGTCAAAAGAGACTATACTGACCTAAAAAGCTAAGTAAGATGCACTAGAGCTATAATTGAGCTGTGGTAAATGTACTCTTTAGCTAAATCAAATACACATTTGAAATGGGTAGCAAATTTTATGGCAGCCACAGGTATGCAATAAAATTGATTGCTCGAGTAGCCAGGATAAATGTTTTCTTTATGCAAACCTTATGACGTTGTGTTAACTTATTTTGCTAATATCTACATCTTTAAAATGAATTTTATCAATAAAGCAATAAAGCTCTTTCTGATTCTGATTCTAATCCCTCGAGAGGTAAAATGCTAGGCAAAGCCATTTAAATAATACATACATTTTCATATTATTAAATTAGAAATTTAAATGAATAGAACATGACTGACCATGTGAGAAGTGAATTCGGGATTGTCATGTATGACAAACAGTAAGAAACAATTACCATACCAGCATAGCTTTAGGGTACATCATGTTCAGTGTCACTGTGCCATTAAGAGGCAGCACTGTTTCTCACTGTTTAACCTCTGAACCCTCCCCCTGAGGACTCACCAAAGTCCAAAAAGATTATCAGACTCTTCCTTTGTCCATCTATTTGCTCTTTCTTTTAAGTTCTAAATACCTCCTGTACTTCAACGATGCTTCTTTTAACAGCCTTGCACCACCGTACTTCAAACAATAGGTGGCTCAGAATAATTTTTAATCCTCCTTTTCTTCATACTTTTTCCCCATATACCTATGAATGTGTGTGTCTGTCTTTATGCTTGAGTGGTGAGATAGAAAGCTACAAAACTCTACAAAAACTCTGTTTAAGAAAAGGCTTTATAAAAAAATGGAGCCACAGGATAAATACTCAGACAGCGATATAGTCATGTATCCAAGTAAGCCAACAGCCTGGGGGGTCGATGTTTGAATGAGATTAAATCAAACCCTCATGGACCACTGGAAGTGTTCTTTCTCAAAGTGTTTAACAGAGGTTGGAGCAGGAGAGAGTGTGAAAAGGGAAAGAGAGAGAGAAAGCGCCTCAGAGCTCTTTCTAAGCATGTGCCAAGAGATCAAACAAGATATTAGTTTAAATCCTACAGCTTTTGTTTTAATGTAAGTTATCTCGAGAACAAGAGCTACACAGATTCATTCAGGGGAGCTGTTAAAATCTTTTCCCCAGAATGACTACACATACACGCAAACCACGGGGTTCAGAGACAACACAGACAGATCAACCTTTAAAGTAAGTAAAAAATAAATACATGAAAAAAACATACTGTTATTTCAATCACTTTCTGAAATGTTCATGGCTGCTTAAGACAGATACTGATGAAAGTGTTAATCATGTCTACATGCTGTTTAGCACAGGGCTTCAGCAAACATCTTGGTTGGATAAAAAAGACCATCCTGAGATGCCATAGAAATTATTCTTAAATGAAGAGTATCTACTATATCCAAGCCAACACCGAATCTACAGCAGCAGAACCTCACAGGATATTTCAGACTTCCACTTCTGAAACTGTAAATATACTGTGTAAATTGTATTATATTGATTTTTGACTAATTTGATTTGCTTTCCAATACTAAGATTGCAGCGTTCTGTCTAATTCATGAATCTTTGTGAAATATTCATTAAAAAATGCCAGGTTCAGGAAACAAAAAATGTCTGTGGCTCACAACAATATATTGATGTCTTACATTATGAAATGAAACAATTGGTCTGTACTGGAAACTAAACATTATTTACAAACGTATTACCTGTAATCCATAACCTAAGGTTAATAATCCTGGAGCTCAAGCTTTCTGATGCATTTCTGATGCATGGTAAATCACGCATGAACAGAAGCTATTGTTGTTTACAATAGAGGGGGGGGACGCGTGTACACAACAATGGCGTCAGATTACGCCGGCTGCTTTTTTGACTTTCAAAGTAATGGAACCAATGTATTTGCATTGTATGAATCACTAAGGACAATTCAGCAAAAAAAATGATGTTCACTGTTTTACTGAAGCAAGTCATTTACATCTTGGATGGCCTGGGGGTAATTAAATTAACACAAATATATATCTTTTCATTTTTGGGTAAACTATATCTTTAACTGGATTCCTTCTGGATTTTGTCTGACTTCTGCTTTTGCAGTGCATTGATAGTGGTCATGATCATTTTGGAGAATGACTTCTAGAAGAAGTGCAAACAATGTGGCCCTGTGCCTTTTTCATCATGCTCAGCTGGTACTTTGAGTTTACTGCTTTTTCCCAATTCCATTTAGTGCTACTATCGGTACAGAAAGTACACACTTCACCTTTTAGCTTTCATGCAATAAGACCATAAAGGATGCTGAGCATGAACTAATGTTCTACTAATGGAAGGACTAATGATCCAAGATTGTACTATCTATCTAATAATCTCTTAGAGTTATTGTTCTCCATTTAGACTCTATTACTTTTGTGTCTGATGAATAGATCAGGACTAAATTCTCCAGTGTCAACGAATAAGACACACTACATTGTTTTACAATGTTTCTGTTTTCCTCAAACTCTGTAATTCGATGGAAATATCAGATTACATTTGCATATTACATTTTATTTGTAAACAAAAGTTGTGTGCATGCAAATTTAGTGTCAGTGCTACCATAACTATGAGAAACTGTGCAAAGAGTATTTTCAAATCTGATTTTCGAAGTAGATTTTTACGTAATATTTATTCCTCTATTTAACAAACTATTTTAGATTTGCAACACCTCTTTCAAGAGCTTTCATCCAGATAAAGCTCTATCCAATCACTTATTTCTGTTCCAGTTCAGACAGATTATTAACAGATTATTAGGCTGCATGTGAACATAGCCACTGAGGTAGAAAAATGACAGATGCCCCATCCCTCTTTCACATATAATAACATGCACAGATGCTACGGATCTCACTCACACACACACACACACACACACACACACACACACACACACACACACACGCACACACGCACACACACACACACACACACACACACACGTGGTGGTTTTTATGGTTTACGGGGACTCTCCATAAGCGCAATGGTTTTTATACTGTACAAGCTGTATGTGCTATTGCCCTACACCTACCCTACACCTAAACTTAGCCCTCACAGGAGACTGTGCATTTCTACTTTCCCCCCAAAAAACTCACTAAATTATGGGGACACTGAAAATGTCCTCATAAATCACCTTCTCCTTGTAATACCTGTGACATACCCATGTCATTATACAAATTTGTGTCCTCATAAACCACGTAAACATGCACACACACACACACACACACACACACACACACACACACACACACACACACACACACACACACACACACACACACACACACACACTCGTTGATTTTGCTATACTTGTGAGGACTTTTATAGAATTATTGTTTTTATACTGACCTAACAATGTTTTCTAATGCCCTACACCAACCCTACCCCTAAACTTAGCCCTCACAGGAGACATTTTGCATTTTTACATTTTAAGATAAACTTAATTTAGTATTTTTAATCATTTATTTCCCTTGTGAGGACCAGCCAAATGTCTTCACAAAGTCAAGAATCTCAGGCTTTACTATCCTTGTAAGGACATCACAAGAATAGCAAAACCAACACACACACACACACACACACTCTCTCTCTCTCTCTCTGTACTCGGTAACTATGAACTATGAGCTGAAAAGTCAGCTCTTTCAGTAAAACTCATTTCTTTTAATGATCTGAAACATACTCAATTAATTGTAATTACAGTATGTGTCATTTATCTGGAATGGAGTCTCTGGACATATTTTCCCCTTGCTTATGAAAAATGCACACAGACTCTCGCTCACACACTTGAGGGAGTCATGTACTGTAGATCAGCATGAAAAGAGAAACCTTTTCTAAATGATCTCCTATATGCAAGTATCGAAGGAGGTCATGCTTCTTTTAAATTTCTTAAAACCTCAAACTTCCATCTACAATGGATTTATGAAATCTGAACATCAGTCTCGGTGCCTGGAGGCTATGGACATAGTTCTCTGGAATATGGCACAGCCAACATTAAACTTAATCAAAGTTGCCTATGCAACTTTGGAAAAAGAAAAAGAAAAGAAGAAAAAGAAGAAACAACTTTGCTTTTATTTCATCTGTATGTAAAAGATACAGCACCACACACACACACACATGCCAAAGGGAAGACATGTGGAATACTAATGCCACACAAAGCATCAAGGAACAATCCTCAAGAAAAGCTTGTTGCTGCAAAAAATGAATAATTATTTTCCATCTACATTTGCATGAATCAAACATTTTAAAACATGTCCTCCTGCATTTCAACTGTTGTCAGAATCAAGTTTTTACTGCTGGCACTAATTAACCCATCTATACTTTATTATGGAAACATTATTAGGATTATGAATAATTGACTCATTTAAATGATAGAAAGATCTGTGGTAAAATTATCCCACTCACCCCTAATGAAGAGCAACTGGAAAATGAGACTTGATTATCTTCCAGAATACTCAGTATGATAATGATGCTCTGTTATTTTGTTTATGCAATGCAAACCAGACTTAGCATTAACATCTGCATTAACATCTTCGCCTCATGTATTTGTTCACCCTTAAGACCTTTAAATAATCACACACAGTACGGTTGGGAAAAACATTGTTCTGCATGGCTAATGATAAATATATGCATATTTGCTGCTTAGCAATTGGGTAATGAGTCTTCATGTGGGTCACAATGGATCAGATCTCCATATTTTTCTATGAATAATATCAGCTCATCGCATTTGTCTTATACGTTTGAAGACATTCAAAGTCATTCGCATTTGCTAATCTGTCCCCAGTGAGATGTGGCATAGTGGAAGGTGGTGAGTGATAAACGTCCTTTTCAATTTCAATCTGAGTATAAGTGATAAAAAGAGTAGCCAGCTTTATTTTAGTAAACAATATACTTATCTGTAGACTGAACCTGGAAGATGCTGCAGAAAGTCAGAGATATGAAGGAGAAGTGAAGAATAGTATCAAATGGTCAGAGTGGTAAATTCAGGGGGGAAATATGCCATTGACATTAGATTTCCAAGGTCATTGTTTTATAATTTCACAGGGACAGATAGCAGTTGTAGAAAAGAGGGAGAACTATGAGTGATGAATATTCACCAAATCATTCCCTGTGTGTGTGACAGATGGACAGACTCCTCCCTGGAGACGGGCGGCTGATGACAGTCTCATGTCTGGTCACAAACCAACAAATATATAATTCACTCAAACTCAAAGAAAGAAGTTGATAAAGGCATTCGGAGGTCATTTGAAGCAGCGAATTGGACAGGTTTGTTGATATTTTCCTCGGCTTTAGAATTGCCTTTGAGCAGACTGGGATTTAAGCCAACAGATCTCATATCTACCAAACTGTTAGCACACCAGACTAGTTCACATTTTAAAAGCAGCCTCGGGATATTAGAAACAGTGATGGAGGAATTGGTTTTCACAGTTGAAATTACCTTGGGGAACAACAAAATGATTATCGTTAATTTATCTTAGCAGTGTAAATAGGTATTTTTCTTTCATACCAAACATAAGCTGTGATGTCAGATTTATCGAAGCTAGCCGGTTTTCACATCTGTTGTAGGAAAAGTGATAATCAGAAATATTATCCGGAGGTAAACGTTTATCCAATGTTTTTTTTTAAATGAGGGAGGATGTATCGTTGTAATGTAAAGTTTGATGGACAGCCTGAGGTAAAAGTCATTCATGTAATATACTTATTTAAAGTGTTGTGCATGTCCCAGCCAATCAGATTCAAGACAAAACACACAAAAACGTATCAATTACTCTTTATCAGTATGCTGTACTAGTCGTTGTTGTATCCAGTGGGTCTTTGTATGCTGTTGAATGTAATTAATTTAACCATTCAAGTGCTTCACCAGCAATGCCATAGCAATTTGAAAGGATTTGTTTTATATTATTTTTATTTTATTGACATAGTCATGTATGAGTTTGCATTTATGTTCCTGCTATAAAGGGGATATATAAAGGGGAAGTGAAAATTATCAAACAACTGTGTGGACAAAAATGATCCTCTTGGCATCTTTCTGTTTTCTAAACAACAATCATTCAGACAAATAGGGCCCACATTTGGTTGATAATAATGTAGCCTTGAAAACTGACACACTCATGAATTTAATAATGAGATGATTTCCATGATTCTAATTTGTGGGAATAATTCATGGGTAATGAATTATTGATACATTATAATTCAAAGGTAAATGGCATGGCGATGTTTTGATGTATGAGGCGAAACAGTGAGTTGAGAATTACAGCAGTGTCTTCTGATAATTGTGATGCCTAGTGTGATACATAACATGGCATTGATCCAGTCAAACGACATGCTGATTTTTTAACCTTTTCTTTCTGCTGGCAGGAGGATGTTAGAAAATGAGAGATTCATTTTTGTCATTTTGTACAATAAATAAAAAACACTGGTCGCTTACAGAACTCTTCTCATATATTAAATCTACATATTTGCTTATGTTTCCTACTATTTCACATGGCATTTATTAAATACTTGGTGTCTTTAGATGCTAAGGGGTTGGGGTTACCTTTTTGTAAGGGGTAAGGGATTTTTTTTTGCTGTACAGTTACATGTATTTATTTATTATATAATAGTGTAATATAAAAAAATAAAATAAAAATAAGCAACAAGAAAATGTGTAAGATGTAAGTCTCTCCTAACAGCCTGAACACATTAGGTGTAACAATTACAGGTGCCATAATGTATTGTAGTATGTTTTTTGTACATTTGAATAGATACTGAAACATACAGTGTGTATCTATTGACACAATCTAAAATGTAAAAAATAATATATTTACAAATCTTTTTATTTAAAAAGATACACTTTTATAGTTACACTTGAAACACTTTATAAATATATTTTAGGTCCTAAAAAAAGCAGTACCAAATCAAGTCAAAATGACAATATGTTACTTTCGCAACCCTCTCTGGCATTTTACAATAGTTTTTGTGTGAGGTACAGAGACAAATTTAAGTTGTCACATGGCAAACACCATGCATTGTTTTATATGAAAAAAGTGGACGTACAAGTAATAGAACCACACTTTATGTAAAATGCATATGAACACTCATGAGCTGACATTGTGCTTAGCCTCAATGAACCAGCACGCTCCACTCAAAAGCACCCAGCAACATCCTATAGCGTTTGCATTACCTGCACACACATTTAGAAAAGTCTGCAAAAATACTGATCAATGTAACATGTTAATATTGATTTTATGCTGCTGTATTTTGAATTGCACATTGTGTGTTGTCTTTCAGGGTTGAAGGACATTTCTGTAAATTGTACTTCCTGATAGGATAGTAATTATTTTCTTACATTGCACACACACTCTCAGCAACTACATTACATCCCTCACCTCTTCATTTGCTGCTTCAGAATGCTTTGGAAAGCTTGACATTGAACACTAACTCTCACTGGACTCAAATAAATGCTCAAAAGAGCTTGAAAGTACTGCCGTGTCTTCATAATTACATGATTAATTGACTTGGCTGCTGTAAAAACATCACAAATATGTTAACGCATATTTTTGATCCCTCTGGTCATCAGGCCCATCATTTTGTTCCAGCGAATGAATCAGAGAGATGCAGAGTCATGTTTTCAAAGTCCATTCTCCAGTTGTATTTATTTATTTTGAAAAGGCCTTTTCTTCAGTCAAGTACAGTTTCTGTATTTGATGGAAACTACAAATTCAAAATCAGTCTCCACTTACAGTGGCTTTTATAGAGACACCACTATAATACAATACAATTAAATATACAAATTGTAATTTGCTGCATTTTTGAAGACAGCTACAAAACCCCTAAAACATCATCTTCCAGTTTGAGATTTATATTCCATGTTTGTCTTTGTATCGGTTCTTGAAGCATGCAGGGAGATGAATGGAATGAAAGTGAAATGATTAAAACATAATGTACTTTGGAAACGACCGTTCAAAAGGCTCAAACAAAACTCGCTTTTGTGTGCAGCATTTCATCACTTTGTGTTTTCCTACACATCCTCCCACAAAACCCCAGCAAAGCACCCAGGCATTGCTTTTATTCTCTTCACCTCCCTCCAAATTACTGCATGAGAAATTCAAATATGCCTGGGGAACAAGTTCCTCACAGACTGCCTCACAAAAGGTTGGCACTTTAAACACAATTTCTTGTTTGTTTGCTACAGGCTATGCAGCAAACCGAAGCCTACTTCCATCCCTTTGCCTTAATCAGCCTGATTCATTATGAATGCTCTGAAGCAGAACACATGCTCTTCCCCCAGGTGACAGATAGCACGTTTACAGGTTGTTTGTTCAATGGGCGGATTTCTTTAAATTTAGCTGTGACAATAAACCAAACTCTGGACTCTGCTGGCATTTGGAAAACCGCACACATTCAAAGCTTTGCCTCACTTCATAATGTCAACTCATTTAAGAAGTTGTGTTTGTTTTCTGATGAACATCTCATGAGATGTATGCATTTACTTAAATTCTGTTGATTCTGTTCACTTCTACTTATAGCCACGGTGTAACATAGCAACCTTTTTTCCCAAATTGATTTAGTAGTGATTGACCTCAACAGTAAATCAGGGACATTTTATACTTGATGTTTCTCCTTTGCCTTACAGCACAGAAGCGTTAATGCTAAATAAATGTACTGTATGTTCAGCCAGAGTCAGAGGTCAGAGGTTTTATTCAAAGCTTCTACTAAGGGGAGTATATAAAAATGCTGGTAATAACGATCCACATACATCTTTCATTAAAATCTGAATAGGCTGTAATGTAAATGTGTTCATTTATAAGTACAAGGTGCAATTATCATAATGCATTGTACTGCCCTTGAACAATTCACCTGTGCTAATATTTTGATTCCTTTCATTCCATGAAATAAAAGCATAAACCCGAGGAGAAGCGGGAAAGTTTCATGGGGGGTTTGTGATTTGTAGCATGTGTGAGGTGTTATGGGAAGGCTAAAGGAGACTGGCTCTGTGTGTACAGCTCTGTCCGGTGTCACAGAGAGTGATAGTAAGATGAGAAGGGGAGTCAGTTGATATTTCCTCGTAATGAGCTCAGGGTGAAGTGACGGGCTAAGACCTCTGCGCTCCATGACATTACGAAGCTTTGGACTTTGAGGGGATTACAGAAACGTTTGGCTTGCAAAATCAAGCTGATGTCTTATTACCATTCAACAGTGCTTCTGTGTCTTGTTTACTAATTAATATTTTACGGTGTGGTGCTTTCTAATTTTATTGATTGGACATTAAAACACAAACTTTACTAATGTTTACAGGGTGACTACAATGTGATCAGGGCCAATGCATCCCATTAACAAGCAGCTTCACCAAAATTAGGTAACATCTGTTTGAACATTGTTGGAAAACAAAAGACTGACTTAACCGACTGCTCATCTGCATTATGGGGAGGGCTTTTTAATTTAATTTCACATTACTCTATAACATTATTATAAATCAGACTGCCATATTTTAGTGTCCTTAGAGTATACTGATGAAGACTTAGAATTAAGAGGGGACTACACAAGGGGTTGGGGGAATTTTGAAAAGGGCATACAGTACATCAAAATAATATAATTGCCTAGTGCATAGTATATTGTGGAATCTTTTTTACCTTTATATAAAATACAGATTTATTTAGCTGTTAGGAGAGATGTATTCATAGCAAAATTTTAAGTGTTTGTAGCAAGAGTCCACTGAAGGCGAGCATAGTGATGAACACAAGTGCAGTTTTTTTTAAACAAAGACTAAACGTAATCCAAAAGACTTGAACAGACTTGACTTGGTATGCACTGACTTGAATCGAACAGACTTGACTTGGCATAAACAGACTGACCGACAGCAGGGTTACAACTTCAATACTCGACAAAGGACAAAAGCAACATGAGGGCTATTTCTATCAAACAATGAGGGACACATGACACAAACCAACCAATGGGAAACAAGACTAAAAGTGCATTCGACTTGAAGCGCCGCTGTGCAGAATGATCAGTGTATGACATCAAAGTACTAGGAGAGCGATTCGAAAGCATAAGGATCCATCTGCTCTCTCATTGCTCTTGCAGTACTTTGATGGCATACACTTATCATTCTGTGCAGCGCCGCTTAAAGTCGAACGCGCCTACAGTCAGGAGTAGCACATGACATGATCACATGAGGGGCAAGAAATTCACATGACTAGAACTTGAAGACATGAAAGCACGAACATGAAACAAAACCCAAAACAGGCGTGACAGTGTTTCTTAAATTAATAGGTTAATATCTGAATACATTTAGTGTGTTTTAGTTGTGCTTCTTCTCTCTTACTTCAGCCCAATGTAATTTGACACAGAAGTCAACTCTTGCAGATTGAAAAGTCAAGAGCAAGGCAAGAGTTAAATAGATGATTAAACGTACATTATTGTGTATGATTATCATAATGTATGGTACTTGTCTTTACTTTTCATAATTTGGTAATACGCTTGTTATCCGTTGCTTAAAATATCAAGCACTGCTCACTCTATATTTAAATTATCAGTAGGCCTGTCTTTTTCTCCCCATTGCACTCACTTGTTCTAATCTAGACCTTGTTTCACAAAAGCTTTATGAGTCTAAATCATAATACAAACCTTATTTCTGTTAAGGATTGTTTCCTTCAAATTTAAACTTGCTCACTGCTAATGCTCTTTCTAAATCCATGAATGGGTAATTCAGGTAGAGTGCATCATAATAAGACAATAAGTCAAACATAGTCACCTGCAGTGCAAGTGTAAAACTACATGAAATTGTTGACATGCTTGTGATGGTTGTACATGTAAATTATAGAAAGATTGGTTCACCAAAGCCAATTTTAAGAAAAGCTTTATTTTAAAAGTCTGTGCATTAGAAAGGACAGACATATTCTACTACAATGTACCAGGGTAAACTAAACTGAGTAATTGTTATTTTATTTCACCCCTCCCCCCCAAAAAAAGCAAAAAAGTAATTACAAATCACTTTTCAATTATTATTATTATTATTTAATTTTATTTGTTTGCATATTGCATTTATTTAGGTGTTATATTGTCTGTTCTTGTTTTGAGAACTAAGGCTTATGTGTTGAAAGGGATGAAATGTCTTACATGGCTGTGCGGTCATTCTTTAAGTAAAATTTTGGGGACACACCCTTAAAGGAAAAAATACATTTTAACCTTGCACATGGAAACTGGAGTTAAGAGACATTGTTATTGAGAAACACAGTCCTAAACATTGCTTTTTGCTTGGAAATATTATTTATTTCAGAAAATATATGAATTAAAAAATACCTGAAATGTACATAATATAACTAAAAATTAACTGTTTATTCCCCTCTATAGCCTTGTCTGAAATTGAGAAGGCATTTACAGAGAACTGATAAATACACTGTACCTTCCCAACACCGATCACATGAGCTGTCCACAGGCCAACTCAGTCAAAGAGGCCATATGTCTTCAGCGACTATGTCATTCAGAAGATTTACTACATCCTCTGGCACCGCTGAAGCAGAGTTCCACTAGAACTATATGTAACACACTTCCAAAAAATACTGTTGTATAGATCTGAAGATTATTTTTACCATAACTAATGTCACTCATGATGCAGAAAGGAGCTCATTTGGATAATTTTATGAGCTGCTTCAGAATACTTTAAGAGGCCTTTCCACGCTGTGTTACACCAGGTGTAAATCACAGTCTTTGCCAAGCAGTCCTTGTATATTTATGAGGATTGTCAAAAGGAAAGGGTTAAACAATGTGCACAGGGTTTTATTGGCTCTGACAGAGTAATATAAGCCATCCTAATTCATCCTAAAAGTAACACCAAAGAGTGGTCACACTAAATCATTTAGCATTATATATTTTTTATCCCCAATAATTCAATGATGATAAAAACAGGCTGCGTGTTTGAAGTAATTAAATTACCTTGTTATAGATAAAACAAATATAACAAATGTCTTCTTTTGAAGATTTCATTCCAATCAGGACAAACAAACAATTATTACACAGTTCTGCTGATGTTGGATAAAACAACTGCTTTTAATTGAATACATAGTAATTAGTCTGTTTTTAAACCTCTTTGATTTTGTGTCTTTAAATCTAGTCCAACACTGTCAGGTATAATTACTTCCTCTTCCAGAGGTTTTTACAGCTTCACTCCAGGCAAGTCACATATACACATCAGGGTTTACGTAATACAAATATGAGACTAATTGGAGAGTAAGAAAAACACTTCTGTACACCAGGGTTATCAAAGGCAAATTTTACAGATCTTAATGCTTACAGGGCTATTTATTCAGAATTAAATTCATAATGCAGTAGCTCTAATGTAAGGTTTCTTTATTTTCCCACTTTGTGAGTTGTAGTTTCTACTTGTTTCTGCAAATGTGATGAAAAATAAAGGTAATTACTCATTTTAATATCACAAATAATGCAGAACTGTCTGATACAGCAAACTCAGATATGAGAATTATAGGCTTGCAATTCTGCGAAAAAGAACATTTTAATATAAATAAAATATTTTCTCTCAGAGTTTTAAGAAACATGTCTTCTCAGAATTGTGAGATAAAAAGTAGTAATTACCTTTTATTATGATTATTATTATTATTTAGTTCAGTATTAAGTGCTGCATTTAAAAGAGCCATTGTTCAGCCTGTAGTTGCCAGTGCAAGGACATTACTGCTATCTTCTCTATTTGTATAAATAAGCTCTGCCTTTATATCAACATTTCCTGTTTATTAGGCCCTTTGAATTTTCACCATCTGCCCTAATCATCTCAGAAATGCAGCCATGATGAAACCCTAATCCATTGCTTTGGTGAACACAATTTGCTTTTATTCGCAGACTCCAGCTTTAATGCATTCTGGTGTGTGAAGAGTTATGGGCAGTTCATGAAGGCTGGGCACCTTCATTACAGGTCTTTATGGGACATGGGCAGCATTGTTTGGGGGAACGCGGACGGCATTTATGACCTCATTCCAAACCTTGGCCTGGGGGTGAGGCGGTAAGACACATTAAAAGCAACTCTGTGACAGAAACGCTATCTGAAGACTGAAGAACGCTATCTTTATTGCCGCTGGAAGGGTCAGGTAATGTCACAACAATAAAAAAAATCTAAACAAGCAGGTGCAAAAAAGCTAACCTGAGCCAGCAGAGGCTCCCCTAGCAAAATGATGAGAGACGAGTTCAGGCATTGGCTGTGGAATATCACAGACTTTGCAGACAGCTAAATAAAAGGGCACATCTTATCATCTCCCACACACTGAGGCTGTTTATAATTGACCTAATTTGTGAGGTCTCTAATGTAGGAGTGACACCCTTTAGCAAGCTGAGGAAAATTAGATATTGCTATTTGTATACAGACAATGATAGCAATAACTGTGGGAAAAGGGATTAGAAAATAATGGGATAAAGAATAACATCTGGTAATGTTCAGGACCGTTTTTTATAAAAAAAATTCAATATTTGTTCAGAAACTTGCTCTCTTCTATGCGTGATTTAACAGTTTACCTGGATTCATCATCATGGGTAATTGTTGTGTATAATGACTAGACTAAAACAATAGCCTACTTGGGAGCTCCAAGTCCAATCCCTTATTTGGAAAGGCACATCATTCGAAATAATAAATTAAGATAAAACAATATATTAATCAATATATTTAAAATTACAGAGATGCACTGTTAAGTGCGTAGAGTAGTCAATATGACTAAAATGAGTGAAAATGTGCTTAGTGTCCTTTCAGAAATTGAATTCAGAAATGTAAATGTTTCAGGAGTAACATTAAATAAAGCAATAAGCCCAAAGAAGCCATGATTTGCTGTGAATTTAGAATAGTTAAGGCACATTGTTATACAGAATAGACACAGTGTGTCGTGAATAATTTAGCTGTTCTAAAGTCACTGTAAACCACATGAAATGGTTAATTCATAAACATATTTTATTTATTAATTATTACAAAATCTGACATTTTGAAACAATTTCCGCAGGGGTGCAGTGACACTGATGTAATCAGGTGACAGGTGTACATTTCTAGAGTAATTTACAACAGCTATGAATACAGCTCAACCAATCATAATCAAGGACCATAACTATCCATTTTATAAGATATATAACATACAGTACTTGTTGTTTGTCACTTTTTGAAAAGGTTATGGTAATGCTTCCAAACAAGATCAATAAGAACATGTGTCTTTGTATCAAACAGGTTGCAAGCAGTAAAGGTGCTTTGGCTGTGAATTAATCTGTGTTCAGTTTAACTCCAGCCTTAAACACACACCTGAACCAGATACTTAAAATATTTGAATTCATTCATTCATTCATTCGTTCGTTCGCTCGTTCATTTGTTCGCTCATTTGTTCGTTCATTTGTTAATTTGTTCATTCATTCATTCACTCTGTGGGTCTGAATTTTGCACCAGTTGTTTCCTGCTTAAATCAGGTCTCTTCTGATTTCTGATGGAAAATAAATGGCTTGGTGGTGGCTATTCGGGTGCAGCTTAGTTGTAAAATTACTGTTGTGAATTTGTATGTTCCGTTGCCTTTACAAACATTTGTATTTTATTTGTATTTATTTATTTGTCACAGTACAACTAAAGTCATGAATGATGGTGTGTTGTCCAAATATGTTTATGTGTGCATTGATATTTGTCCTACACTATTGATTTTATTATCAGTGTACATTTATTTTGATCATTTGTATATCAGTGGAAATTGTATTAATGCAGTCCATTTTTTGTTTGTCACTAACTTGTATGTTTGTGATGTTTGTATTTCCAGGACTTATGGAGTGGGTGTGTTGAATGTGTGTAAGGAGCCTCTAGGCCTGCTGGGACTGTGTCCGCCCTCCTGCCTCTGAGCAATGCAAGAACGCTGGCATCTCTCCCCCATAATCCTCAGCTGCAGGCAAGACCATGATTCACCCTTGGCTGCTGCCAGCCACTCAGGCTAATATGCGACATTGCTGTGTTTGTGTGTGGGTGGATGGGTGGGAGGTGGGATGGAAGCAGGCTGCTTTTGTCTGTTTACATTATTTGATTGAGGCAGCTGTGTCTGTGTGTATATGTGAGTGTGTTATTGTACAGCTGTCAGTATATCAATACGAGTGTGCTCATATCAACTGATGTGTTTCCAAGTGTCTGTATAGTGTGCACAAGAAAAGACAGCAGAGAAGAAAATGACCATGTGTGTGTGAAAGCAATCAGAAGTATATCTATCATTGTGTGTGAGTGTTTGTATGTGTGTGTAAAAAACGTCTTTGGTTTGGACGCAAGCCCTCACTGGAAATGAAACGGTAGAAGTGACAGTTTTATTCAAGACAAACTGGTTACGAAAGCTTTGTTTGTGTTGTCAGATTTGCCATATCAGAATAGTTTAACTCCACAGTGATTTTACAGTTGTTTAAGAAATAATCAGTTGCACCACAGCACTGCTGTTGCTTTGAAGATAGCATTGTGGCATAGGAGCAAGGTTGTCAATGCAAATTCTAAAGGTTCAGTCAGAGGTTTGTGTAAGTCAGATATTCTGGTCTAGCACAATTGGGTTTAAAATAGTTTTACCCATTGACTGCTTTGTAAGACTTGCTTTGCAATAAGTGATTGATTCAGGGCACTGGCCAATAAAGGTTTTATAGAGGCAGTTGCGGTAGACCACTGTTTAAGGCCCAAAGCTTGATAATGCAATAGTCAATCCTTGCTATCCGTGGCCCAGATATTGTGCTCTTCTACAACTAACTGTGACATAATTAGTTAAACACTGGTTGCCCCAGTACATTGTCCTTTCAATAAGTATAAATGTGTGATAAATTCAAGGAGTTGCAGTAGTCTAATGCTTAAGAACACTGGTGGCAAATACAAAGCACTTTGAAAATTGGGTGTGTCAAGTCAAGTCAAGTTGAGCTTTATTGTCATTCCGCTACATGTGTGGACATACAGTGGAATGAAATGTTGTGTCTCACAGGACCACAGTGCTACATAAATACAGACATACAACAATGAAATAAAACAGTATAAACCTGACCTACTGTCACATTTGACTATGCTATATATAATAGTGGTTACCTATACATAAACAAAAAAAAAATACAAACTGTATAACTGTGCAAATGCCTCGCAAATACTGTGCATGTGCAAAAAGAGAAACATTCAGAGAAACAAGCAGCTGGCTGGGGAACAGTGTAAGGTGATTTGTAGTGCATGAGCATATAAACATACATGTCTTTTGTGGGATTATGTACACACAGTAGTAAACTAAGAGTAAATACACACAATTAAATGCATGTTGCATATATTTACAAAATTACGGCTTGAAGACATTTACCATGATTTTTTTTTCTTCTCCCATCATATGGCAAGCATATACTCATAACAATAATAATTATTAAACTCAGATGAGCTTTATTTGTTACATACACAATTATACAGAGTATAACCAATAGTGAAATATGTTATCTGCATTTAACCCATGATAGTGCACACACACCAGAGCAGTGGGCAGCCGACACTGCCACGCCTGGGGAGCAGTTGGGTGTTCGGTGCCTTGCTCAAGGGTCTCGCCTTAGTCGTGGACAATACCTGCCGGAGCCGAGATTCGAACCCACAACCTCGGGTTACAAGTCTGACGCTCCATCCATTAGAGCTACGACTGCCCCCATTATTATACATTATATTTGTAAAAACCTAGAATGGAAAAAAAAAATATCATAGTTTTAAAAATGCATAATTCAAATGCTTAAGCTGGAGATCTGGTACAGAGGTTTATACATAAAAAAAGAAGAATACAATAATAATAATAATAATAAAAACATTAGTCATAGGCTCAAAGTAGAAGAGACACTCACACATATGAAGTGCCCTTTAATGATTTGACTAATTATTGTTTCAGATGAAATTATATTATTATTCCTTAATGGGTTGCTAAATGGTCTGCAAGTCCAAAGTCAGGCTCAGTTAACCCTCAGATACTTGAAGGTGGTAGCTGAGATGACAGTACTTCTGTCTGTGAAAAAGCTGGCATGCTGTTTGTGTGAACAGAGCCTACACGTTGAGTCTGACTTCATGTGAGATGAGCTGTCGTTTTGGTCGTGCGCCTGCATCAGAGAGTGTCGAGAGTCAGTGGGTTGTCAGTGGGGAAACAGGTCACTCTGTGGGTGCCACATAGGATGAGGTGCATCCTGCTGTGTCTCCGCCAGCAGATGTCAAAGCCGATATGTTATTGAGCCCGTTTCTCATGAGGGGTGACATATAATTCACACTTACCTTTCTGTACTTTGAAATCCATTGCTTCTGACAGCTCTCATTTTATTGAGGCTTTTTAATTAGCAGTGGTGGTGGATTCAACACCCAAATATCTAACGATTAAATACAAACCAACATCTGTTTTTCAGCTTCTTGTCTCCATTCCATTTTGTTCACCACAAAATAAATTTGATCAGTTTTGCATAGCCAAATGTTTGCCAAATGTTTGCAGGTTATTGGCTAAGAACCGCCCACTTTGCCAGGAAGAGCCCATCTGATCCACATTTAAAATTACCTGCCAGAGTGTCACATTTTGTTAGCTCGTCCCGAAAGTGCTCATATTATTGGGACCTTTTTTAAAATTAATTCATGTTAAAATGTACTTGCAATTTTCTAGCAGGACATTACACAGTAATTTTCCAGACATTTCATTAAACCTAAAACACAACATTGAATATTTCATGTTCAAATATTACACTGTTTCCTATTTTGATGAATTATATATATATATATATATATATATATATATATATATATATATATATATTTTTTTTTAATATCAATGTATTTTTTTAAGTTAATACAATTTTGCATGAGATAAAATGAGGAGTTCAAATGCAAAAGCCTCTTTGTGCCATCTGAAATGTTCTTCTAAAATGAGCATTTTTACATGGCTCCTATATTAATGTTTAGTTATTTCACTTTAATTGCATATACAATTAACTATACATTGCCATTAGAATTCATTCACTGAACCTAAACATAGGAGCCTGATTATTTTAGATTGAAATTTTAGATGAAAATATCAGACGGCACTTTGAGGCATTTGCATCTGAACTCTTCATATATACTAATGTGCATGTGATGTATTGTCTGTCTACAAGGGACTATAGTATATCAGAGACCGAATCAGACAAATTTAAGATGTGATCAGAACATTGAAACCTGAGGAGCCAAAATTCCACAGAGGCCCAAGAAAACAAGACAACGGCAGGAATTCGTAAATCAGATCCCTAGCTCCAGCCCAACTGAATACAGCCTAACCAGCAAGCCTCTTCCACAGAACAGCTTCCAACATTAAAACAAAAGGAACAATTAATGATAATTCCAACTCAGTAAGGAGATTATCAAATCTGGGGCAAGTAATCAAGACTAATCACATGTGTTCCATGATTGAAATCATGAACTACAGACTTTCTTAGATTGACTTCCCCCAACCAACCAGTTAGCAAGACAGACCAGACAGAAATTCCTTTGTTCACAGAACATGTCCCTTTGTTCTATGCAGAACTACACACAGAGACTTTCTTTTCATATGCACCTGAAATCATCCTAAAGGACATTTTTATGCAGAACCCCATTTTATGTTTGTAACACACAGATTAGACTATCATGTTTTAATCAAATATTATGTATGACTTTTTAATCATTATTGAATAGCTGAAGGATTCATATGCGTGTGGTATGAATGAGTTTGAAAAATCATGCTTTAAATGTTTCTTCCAATCAATTCTTTGTCAAATGTGTCATAGTCTTGTTATAAAAATCATGTCCAAAGTATAATTTGCAAGAGTCTGTAAAGTTCGGACATGTGACTGAACATTTAACATCTTGATTTATTGATGGGGTGGAGAAACAAAGCAACACCACGAGCCAGAACAGTATCTAATTGGTCAAGACACCCAGATGGGAGATGACTAAAGCCGAGTTTAAAAACTCAGGACACCATCAAATCTCTCTCTTACAATCTCTCTTCTCCGCTTTTATTTTTGCTTCAACGCTGCATTTTAGCGCTCTTTAGGCGCCATGTGCTCTGACCTACATGCCAGCTGCAACCACAATGAGAAGAAAAGCCACCTAGTCTCTTTACATCCTTTTATTCTTTTACTTTAGTTTATTTTCTTTCTGCTGAGTTTCGTGTTCAAAAGTTATGTTTGCCGCATAGTCCAGCCCCGACTGCACCCGCTTCAAACTTCAACTAGCAATGGACTCTGAGACCATTCGTCAGCCAACACCCAAAACTTCACTATGAAAGACTACTGAACTGTCAGCCAACCAGCAACCTGGGAAAACCCCTTTTCTGCAACGATGACAAAAAAAGGGAATCCCTTTAGGCAATGCAAGCAAAGTAACTTCCAGTTTTACTGAATTGGTGCATTTAAAACAGATTTTAGCCTCATTGAGAAACTCAATACGAGGGTTAAATAAGTGATTGATGGTTGTTCAGGTCTATGCAATTTCACATATTGCTGTAAACGTGGGATATCACATTTTCTTTCTCTTAAACTAATCCTTTCCTCACTTTCTCTCTTTCTGCAACATGTGAATGTATGAATGTGTGTGTTCATGTCTTAGATTAGTTTGCCTTAGGTTTATATAAATAAAGTCTTATTTATATTTAAAATAGAGATATCTTGTGTTTTGTGCTCACAAGTTAATGTCTTAATCTGCCGATTTTGCTACTGTGCTATTTAATAGTGTTTTCACTATATTTTGGGATTTTAATATCCAGTGCAGAGTTTATGTTATACGGCTTGTTCAGTGAATCGCCGTGAAACAGTAAGTCTGTTCAAATTCCCCATAAAATCATTAATGATTCCCTTTGAGCTAAATTTACCTGTTTCCCTTGTGTGTGTATATATATATATAACCTTACAGGAATAATATAAACGAGAGACGTTTGCTTGTGTTCATATCAGATAAGTTGCTCCAAGCTCTTCCTGTGGTAACGCTACAGGATATATATTTAATATATTGTGAAATCAATCCCAAGGGTGGTGGAGAATTCTCTTTGGTCTCTCTCAAAACTAAAATGCTCTTCAGGTCCTCAAAGCTCTGGATGGATCAGTTTTTCTCCTTCAGCAGCAGATAATTGAATTGGATTTGTCAGATGAGCTGATACAGTTACAGCATCCATGAGTATTGATCCCTTAGCAATAGGCTGGACCAGAGCCGATATTGCAGTTAAGTGAACTGTGAAAAAAGCCTGACAAAGTAAATGCCTTGTTCTCTTCTGGAGAAATGGATGGGTATCTATTTGCAGGCTATCAATGCTTAAATCCAGATGTCAGATTAAACTAACATAGGGCATGATAAAGACATTCAAAGATGCTAGGAGCGGTTATAACTGATGATCCAAATAGAAGTGAACAAGGAAAATGTGACCATTTAAAATCTCCTTTCATTTAAAAAAATATTTGATTATATGTCAGAACTTTGTATCTCTGTTCTTTATGGGATTTTACTCAAGTACGGGACTTTTTTGTTCCAGGGGTTGGTTTTTATTAAAACAAAAAGATTTTAGTTTGATGTCATTTACATGCAATTTTACCATTAATACAATTGTATCAAAGGTTTAGTTTCTACGAAGAGTGTCAGTAAAAAGCATGCTTTTGATTAAATATAAAACATATATTTGTGTTGTGCATCAGCTGTAATTTTGTCAAAATATGCCAAATGCAAAAATTGGCAATTTTGAAGAGGAAGAGTCCACAGGATCAAAAGTTTCCATAGATAAAGAAACATTTTAAACTGCAGTGAATGTCCTTTTTTATTACTGTTACTGTTATTATTTGTGAATCATTGCTGCAACCATAGAGCAACACCTGTTTCCAAAAGCAGTATGTAGACTCCTCACAACTGCATCAGGTCAAAAAAAATATTAATAACATGAAAACTTTTACCAATATATAGAAAAATATGTTCCTATCACAAAATAATGTGAAAAGGCTGCCCAATATGGAAATTTCACATCTTGTTAAGGTGGAGAAAAAAAAACTGAGTTAAATATATATATAAAATAATATTTGTTTGAGATTTTAGAAATACTGTATGTGCAGGTCAGCGGTCTTTGCAGTTTCTGGCCTATACTTGTACTTGAAGACATAAGATTGCACATAGAAAAGCACTGCAATAAACGGCATCAGTGCATGCTGTATAGGCTACAGGAACTATATTTCATCCTGCCAATTTAGAAAGAAGAGCATGTTGAAGAAAAAATGAGAGCTTATTTAGAACACTCAAATTAACTTTGTTAACATTTATTTATGTTTGTCTTTTTTTTGTAAAAAGTACTGCACACTTATGTGACCCAAATATTTCACACTTATCTTTGCACATTTTCTTGTGAAGCATCTATCATTATTAAGAATGTCATCTCACTTGGAATGAGATGCTTATCAAAGTAGACCTACATAAAGTTATGCATTTCCATGTTAATTTAGGCCTATCACATGACATGCAAGACTGCCAAATAAAATCTATATTTTGTATTTATTATATATATATATTATGTGTTTTATTCTCTGACATGATGTATAATAGCCGTGCAGTAATCAAAATGCATCAGAATGAAATGTCCCCCTCTGATAAATTGTGGAAGCAATGAGATAGATCCGTTGTACGTATTGCACTTTTTAGTGGTCTGAGGCTCCAGTTAATTTATGAAAGTTTTTACACTCTACTTGGTTAATGATGGATTTGGGAAACCTGCCGTAGAGATGAAGTACTACTTATGTGCTTTGGCAAACTGAGCCATTGCAATTTTAGGTTGTAAATAGGGCAGAATGTGTGGTGAAAAGAGCAGGTACTCAAGGCTGAAGTCTGGAGTGTAGCCTGACGTGCTGATAGGGACAAAGCCTTCTATAACCTCTGCTATTACCCTAATCCATCTTATTAATGCTAAGTGCCAGGTCAGAGGGCTGGGTGTGCTATTTTTAAAGCGTCTTTGATAATACTCATCAGGGCAGTCTGAACCCTTGTCCATTTGGTCTCATGATACAAAAAGATAAGAGAATAGGTCACATATATAAGCCAATGCCATTTAATAGCTATGGCACTCTTGAACGCGAGGGGGACAGAAATGCAAAACCATTGTGTTCTAAAATCTAGAGCCTTTAGGTGCATAAGCCTTTCAAATAGAGAATAACTTCTAGGAAGTATAAGTGGCATATGCAGTATGGCATCTATTACTGTGATTGCAATGCTGAATTTTCAGTCATTACTTCAGTCTTCAGTGTCATATGATCCACCAGAAACCATTATAATATGTTGATTTGGTGCTGAAGAAACATTTCTTAATATTATTCTGTTAAAAACACTGTGTTGCTTAATATTTTTGTGGAAACTTACATTTATTACAGATTTTTTTTGCTGAATAAAAAAGTATAAAAGTAGATATTTTATTTCATTGTAAATTTCTTTACTATTTTGATCAATTGAATGCATCCTTGCTGAATAAAAATATTATTTGGCAATATTAAACAGCCAAGGTATGGCAAGCATGGTATATGGCAGGCACCAACCATTTTATTTATAATTACTGATACGTAACCACCAGATGCTAACCAATCAAATTAATTCAATAAGAACTTAAACTGAAAAGAGTCCCTATTAAAAGTAAGCTAAATAATAACACTCAATTCCTAATTATGGCAATGAGGCTCATTACATAATGTGCAGTGCACAAGGTAATAATAGCTACAAATATATATATATATATATATATATATATATATATATATATATATATATATATATTGTTGAGGGAAGAGCAAACGACAGACACAGTGGGCGTGACGTCAGGCCTCGGAGAGGTTTTATTCCACATAAATAATAAAATAAAGTGTCCAAAGGGGAAAAGTGTCCAAAATAAACAGGGGATCTGGTGTCCTCGGGGTTTGTGAAGGAGGGGCAGTGTTCTGGAAGAAAAGGTCCAGGTAAGGGGCAGAGTCTGGCGGCCGCACACGCTCTGCATCCACCTCTGCAGTATACCTGCTGTGAGCTATATATCTTCAGTATTGATGGTAAATTTGTCAATTTTATCTGGGATTTTAATTGTATTTCTTTATGACCTGCATTGTGATTCTGTCTTAAAAATAATTATGTTTTTTAAGTCATCACCCACACTTAAAAGGTGAAATGCAATCCTTGTTTGACAGATATGTAACTTAATCATTTTTGTGCAAACTCCCATGTTTCAGTGTCAGAACCAGATGAGGGTAATTGACTCCTTGTAACCTGTTTAAATTCAGCTCAGTGTTCTCATGTATACATTTCCTTATAAACACCTCGACAGGTCATGCTTGATCACCTACAACAGAGCCACGGTACTCCTGCTGGTGTGACTGCAAATACCTTCTGCTGAATAATGCATCGCCCATCTACAGTTCAAGATCTTAAGGTATGTTGTAAAATAATTTCCAACCTTATAGTTAGTCTTCACTGCGTTCTGTATGCAAAAAGGTCACCTTATGAAAATTCTGTTAATCCAAAAGTAAGTTTATAATGTTAAAATGGGAATGTTCCTTTTATGGAAAAGTGGTTTAGTAGTTCCTTTATTAAACATCTTCCATTATGTTTTCACCAGTGGACTGCTGGAATATACAGTACATGCAGAACCTCCAAGTTGCAAGTGCCTGGATACAATTCAATGGAAAACAGTAAAATGCACTCAATAGTGGTATGGCTGTCCCTCATAAAGCCTGCTACTTTTTTTTCTTACTACTTATGAGTGGTTCAATATATATGTATATATATATATATATATATATATATATATATATATATATATATATATATATATATATATATATATATACATATGGAGTGTAAAACTTAAAATGCAGCCCACCACAGAGTGATGCTTTATTAACCACCAGGGAAATTGGAGCCATGCACATATCTATTTAAGACGGCCCTTAAAACCAGTGCTGGTCGTAAAGACTTTAACTGTCTTGGATTGAGCCACATCAATTTACAGAAGGATTGTGCAGGAGAGTTCACAAACAAGAAAAAGGACCAATGCATGAGGGAATGTGTCTATGCCACTGTGCTGTCACTGAGAGGATGGTGATAAATGAACTCAGGGAGCATACTATAATGGTGACAAAGACGTGGTGGCAAATGAAAGCATGCGTGGCCCCAAGGTGCATGCGTGGAGAAAAAAAATTTATGTGTCACTGCACCCATACACATAATAATATATGATTAGAAACATATTCACCTTAAAGAGAATCATATGAGCTTGGTATTGTATCTGACAGATGATCTGTTCTGGGATTTTACCTTCAAGGGCATTATCGTCATAATAATACTGACCATTAACTTTTCACTTAAGTGTGAAAGGTCTACAGAGAGATTTTAGTGTCTCTCACTCTCTCTTTCTCCTTCTTAAAGGGATAGTTCACCAATAAATTAAAATTGTTCCATTAATTACTTCTACAAATCACAAAATAAGTATTTTGAAGAATGTTTTTGTTCATATAATGAATGTTAACAGGTTGCAAAGTTGTTTTGAATCCTGTTGACTTTCATTGTACAGACAGAAAAGCATCTGTTGGGTCTCATTCACTAATAATTACATGGGTTATTTCATATTTGTATGCACAGGAGAATGTCTCATGAAAATAATTCACAACATGTGCATATGTACATTTCTTAACCTCATTTTAATGCTAGTACATTTGAGGTTAGACATCTGCATACATATCTCAAATATATATGTATATAGTTAGTTATAAGTATATATTATAGTAATGTTATAACCGATTTAATAAAGTATGTTCTTTGTGCATATGTGTCTTCAGTTTTTCCTATATTTTTTTAAATGTACTTAAATTTAGAATTAATTTTTTTGGTGAATCGTGATTTGTTTGTAACAATGTTCGCAGAACAAAAATGTATAATGTGTAAATTTTTCACAGTAAAAATATAAACAGATTTGACAAATACATGTGTGTATACACATTTAGCAAATCCTTATTTAAAATATTTATTTTGTGGCCCACAAAAGATAGAAAGTCAGACAGTTTTGGAACCACATCATGATTTATATTTAAATTTATATCACTCCATTGTTAATTTGCTATGTTCTCCATCATCCAAATATACATTGAAGGTTTTACATTACATTTTTTTTTCCATTTGCATGGATATGGTGAACCGCTAGTTATTCCTGGCATGCTTCAGAATCCCCTTTGTGCTGTTTTTTTATGATCTGAACGGTCTCTTTGTTGCTGGAAATTGGAGATGGAAGAAGCTCAAACCACCTTTCGATTTGTCTTGATACATGTAAATCGTGTGAATCAATCAGCATATCTTCCATTGGCCAAGCAGCTGTCTATCCTTATCAGCCGGTCACTCGTAATTCTGAGTGCAGTTGAATGCTACCAGAAAGTCTTGTCTTTCTCATCCTCCATCATATTTGCATTTTCAATATGGGTGGTTTAAGAGATCAAGGCAGCAGAGAGGGATTTCATCAATTGATTCAGATAACAGGGCAGGAACAGGGATTTAGCTGGAGCGTCACACTTCCTTGGTAATTTGGCCTGTTAGGGCAGCGTGAATTTCTTCATTTTTGTTGGCAGCATGTGCTAGCAGAAAATCAGAGTGGCCAATGCTGCAGTGTATCAGCTGTGAAGTGGCTTTGCCTTTCAATATGAGCTCTGATTTGATCTGTTTAAAGACTGCTCATATTTGTAATCACTGGACAAATGGATACTGGTAGACTCGGTCGGAGATGAAAAGGAAAAATAGTGAAGTGAAACAATAACTTTGGTTAAAAATGGAAATTCTGCCTACTGAGAGAAAACAATGTCTGACTGATTTTCTTATTTTTAATGTCCTATTACTTCAACACTCAAATTCAGTTTTAATGTGAATTCATGAAATGGCAACATGCTTTCATTCAGAAATCTAATTAACATTCCTGTGTCCCTGTTTGACATTTTATGATTATGCTTGAATGTAGATAACTCACAAGTTATGTGGATTTTTAACATGATGCAGACTGGTTACCATTTAATTTGTATTTGTTTTTTATTTGACTACTTTTTGTAGTCTGTAACTAATGATGCCATTCTGCATAAACCTTACAAATATAATTACTGTAAAAGTAGTGTCAGTCCTCTGTCATGTGTCATGTGTTCCCGCCTCTTGTGACCATATTTGGTTTGTTTCCTGTCCTTGTTTAATGTGATTATTAGTGAAGTCTTTTCCAGCCATGTTTTGTCTCATTAGCCTGTGTATTTAAGTTCCTGCCTGTTCAGTTTCGTGTCGTCTGGTCTACTCGTGTATATGTGAGACATGTATGTGTTATATGTATTATGAGATCCGAGTACGTTCGGTTTATACTCTCTGGAAACCAGCACTCCGTTGCCGTCAGTGGTGTCCCGTTCTGTTTTCTGTTGTGTTTTTTGCCTGTTGCCCTTTTAGTTTAAAAAAAAAAAGTTTTTCCTGCAGTTGGACCCAGACCTCTGTCTTACGGTGATTTATCTCACTGCCCCGTGACAATAACATTATTCTACTTTTTTAACCTTCCTCTTTTTTCCCTTTCTTTCTTGTTCACTTCCTTTTCAAAAAATGTCAAGAAAGCTTAAAATATGGCTATGAAAAGCCATTTGGAACAGTTACAGCTCAGTCATCGGTTCACTAGCCATTTCAGTTTCAAGTCATTATTGTATTCATGAAAAAATATTTTTGAAAGGTCCGGAGTGGATGACTACTTCAAATAGGTATCCCGATGTGAAAAGACACTTAAGGACACTTAGTAAATCAGCACATCAGATTTATTATTAGCTGTAAATTGTCTTAAATGCTCTTAATCTTACCCTCAAACACACTACTCTCTAAATCACTTAAAAGCTATTTTCATTATGCAGACATCTACAGTCTTTTGTTTTAGTACATGCCTATAGAGCCAGTGTTTTCAACTATTGTCTCCACCCAGTCTGTGAAGATACAGGGCGCTGTGCAGGTTAATTAAAGTGTATATTTTTCTTTTTGTTGTTCTTCTTTTTTTCAATGTAGTTAAGATTAATTTTTTTCTGGCTTCAGTGTACTGCAGGATGTCTAACTTTATATAATAGAGGTCCTTGTGTTTGTAAAGGCTAAAAACACAGAAAAGACTGTTGCAATGCGTTTTTTAAATGTGCATTATTACATATCATTTGTGCGAATGATAATCAAAAAACGTAATTATGGCTTAACCTCGGCATGTCACTCTCTCTTTGTCTCACAACTTTGATTCTGGGGCTGAAAACTGGGCTAGAGCGCTTGATTAATTTCTGTTCGAGTGTGCAACAGTACTGATAATGGCAGCTATTATTTGCATTATGAAAAGTTATGAATCTGTCTTGCCTCACACCCTCCAGGGTCACACTATGGAACCACTAATGGTCTGCAACACATACCAAAACATGCTCTCAGGCTGCAGACAGTCCTATGTGTGTTGTGGTGCATATGGAGATTTCTAATGGATGTATTATATTTGGCAGGGCATCACATTGCCTAAAGGTGAAGGTATGACTATAGCCTATATATATATATATATATATATATATATATAGGCTATAGTTATACCGTCACCCAAACCTATTTAAAACAATTGTATATCATTCCAGAGTTCACCATGTAGGTGTTCACTGATGCGGTTTTAATGCTCTGCAACCTTTAGGCAATGTGATGCCCTGCCAAATATAATATATATAATATATATAGGTGCATCTCAATAAATTAGAATGTCGTGGACAAGTTCCTTAATTTCAGTAATTCAACTCAAATTGTGAAACTTGTGTATTAAATAAATGAATTGACTGAAGTAGTTTAAGTCTTTGGTTATATTAATTGTGGTGATTTTGGCTCACATTTCATAAAAACACAAATTCACTTTCTCAACAAATTAGAATATGGTGACATTTCAATTAGCTAATCAACTCAAAACACCTAAAAAGGTTTCCTAAGCCTTCAAAATGGTATCTCAGTTTGGTTCACTAGGCTACACAATCATGGGGAAGACTGCTGATCCGACAGTTGTCCAAAAGCCAATCATTGACACCCTTCACAAGGAGGTTAAGCCACAAACATTCATTGCCAAAGAAGCTGGCTGTTTGCAGAGTGCTGCATCCAAGCATGTTAACAGAAAGTTAAGTAAAAGGAAAAAGTGTGGAAGAAAAAGATGCACAACCAACCGAGAGAACCGCAGCCTTATCAGGATTGTCAAGCAAAATCGATTCAAGAATTTGTGTGAACTTCACAAGAAATGGACTGAGGCTTGGGTCAAGGCATCAAGAGCCACCGCACACAGACGTTTCAAGGAATTTGGCTACAGTTGTCGTCAGAGGCATCTTACCCGGGCTAAGGGGAAGAAGAACTGGACTGTTGCCCAGTGGTCCAAAGTCCTCTTTTCAGATGAGAGGAAGTTTTGTATTTCATTTGGAAACCAAGGTCCTAGAGTCTGGAGGAAGGGTTGAGAAGCTCATAGCCCAAATTGCTTGAAGTCCAGTGTTAAGTTTTCACAGTCTGTGATGATTTGGGGTGTAATGTTATCTCCTGGTGTTTAATCCATTGTTGGTGTTTTTTAAACCAATGTCACTGCACCCGTTTACCAATACATTTTGGAGCACTTTATGCTTCCTTCTGTTAACCAGCTTTTTAAAGATGCTGATTTAATTTTCCAGCAGGATTTGGCACCTGCCCACACTGCCAAAAGCACAAAAAGTTGGTTTAATGACCATGTGTTGGTGTGCTTGACTGGCCAGTACACTCACCAGACCTGAACCCCATAGAGAATATATGGGGTATTGTCAAGAGGAAAATGAGAAACACAAGACCAAAAAATGCAGATGAGCTGAAGGCCACTGTCAAAGAAACCTGGGCTTCCATACCATCTCAGCAGTGCCACAAACTGATCACCTCCATGCCACGCCAAATTGAGGTAGTTATTAAAGCAAAAGGAGCCCCTACCAAGTATTGAGGACATATACAGTAAATGAGCATACTTTCCAAAAGGCCAACAATTCAACTAAAACATTGTTTTTTATTGGTCTTATGAAGTATTCTAATTTGTTGAGATAGTGAATTGGTGGGTTTTTGTTAAATGCAAGCCAAAATCATCACAATTAAAATAACCAAAGACTTAAACTACTTCAGTCTGTCTGCATTTAATTTATTTAATACACAAGTTTCACAATTTGAGTTGAATTACTGAAATAAATGAAGTTTTCCAAGACATTCTAATTTATTGAGATGCACCTGTATTCTAAAAAGGCAATTTTAATGAAGTTGCATTTTTTATGAATTCATATGATGTGATTTGTATGGAAATGTAACATTTTAGAAACAAATGTAAGCATGAACGTCTAGCCCTAACGTGATAGTGTGGAACAAGTGTGAGATTGTACAATAAATGTAATATTTAGGAATTGCAATGAGATTGTGTTAAAATTATTCACCCAAATAAAAAAAAATAAAAACATATTTTGCATATCTGTGGCTACAGTGAAGATCATTGTGTCAATAGCAGTATCATTTATATTACCCAGTCTCTAAACGCAGCATATAGCCTACTGTATGCAAACTGGCACTGCTCAAACTCTCAAACATGATTTTAACACCATGGATAATCCAGTTTACCATGTCTTCTTGCCTGATATTACCAGCGTATTTTGTTATTTGTTTGTTTGTGTGTGTGTGTGTGTGTGTGTGTGTGTTCGTGAGAGAGAGAGAGAGAGAGAGAGAGAGAGAGAGAGAGAGAGAGAGAGAGAGTCAAAACTGTCTGTGTTGTTCATAACCCTTAGCAGAGGTAAACAGCCTGCAACAATGCAGATATGTACTCGGGGTGTGCCAGATCACAGTCTGGTAAGGAGGGAGGCGGCAATGAACAGTCTTGTTTACCATTAACAGCTGTCATCATTCCCCACTTGGCCTACGTATGTGACACATCCTAAGACGTATACAGGATAGAATGAGGACACTGCACAATTAGAAACAGGTAACAGATACAGCTCACGGAAGAGGTGCATTAAACACCTCAAAGTGAGGGAAAAGGAGTGAGGGGAAGGGCGGTAGGGAGGGAGAGGTAAACACTGCCAGCACAGTCATAGTGATCCTCACATGTCGCCTCCTGATTGGAGTACACTTTAAGGTAGAAGACCTCACATTTACATTTGGGATTTTGCTACAGTCGCAAAGCAATTCCAGTGAGGTAAGGATCACGAGCAAATCAGATCAGAAGACTCCGGGCGAGCGAGAGAGAGTGAGTGAGTGAGTGAGTGAGTGAGTGAGTGAGTGAGTGAGTGAGTGAGAGAGAGAGAGAGAGAGAGAGAGAGAGAGAGGAAGGTAATCAAAGCCGGTACAGAATTGAGAGGAGATATAAATGAGATGGGATTACTTTATCGAGCTTGGTAGAGGAAGGGCCTTTTGTGCACAGGGCTTCATCAGATCTGTGTGCCCTAAAGCCTAGCTTGGGTTACAAAGCCCCAGCACTTCAGGGACTTTCAACTTTACTTTGCATCCCAGATAAATCCCCCCCCCCCCGTTGCTCCTCCAGGGACGTTAAAGTGGTAGGGCTTATGGTGGTTGAAGTTTTAAAAAATGCCACAGATTTACAACTAGGGGTGGGCTATATGACCAAATTTTTATTTGATGATATGAACAAAGTAATCTTGTGATACGATATATCACAAAATAGTTCTCTTATTTTATTGTTATTAAAAAAAGAACAAAGAATCAAATAAAAAACAATTGACACTTACAAATTTATGAAAATGGATTTAAATTTGTCAGGTACAAAAGGTTTATTTAACTTAAGTTTGACATAGTCGTCACTGTATGAATTTAATACAAAAATATAATTTTAAAAGATACAAAAGCTATTGCAAAAGTGGATTTATCTTTGCCTTTGTTGTTTGATTAACATTAATGACACAGACAGCAGCAGGTATATTAGGCTGCTGTCACTTTAAGACCTAATGCACAAATATAATATACTGACACATCTGGTTTTCAACAACTGTTTACATTCATTTCAATCATAACCGACTGTATTTACTGTGTGAATACTCCACACTATGCGTATGCATTTTGGCATAATTGTGTTTGTATTTGACCTTTCAAGCCAGAGAGTTAAATGTGAGATTGCACGCTGTCTTAGAAAGGTGGCTTTCTTTGCACACGCTTTTGGGGTGTGTCCGTCAGCACAAGAGCATGTTTTTTTCTCGCCATATTTCACATATTTCACATTTCTCAGCATATTTCTCAGGAAGCCTTTGCAGGTGTTTTGAGTTATTAGCTGATTACCATGTCACCATATTCTAATTTGTTTAGATTAGAATTGGTGGGTTTTTATTTAGTGTGAGCCAAAATCATCTTAATTAAAAGAACCAAAGACTTAAACTACTTCAGTCTGTGTGCATTGCATTTATTTTATACACAAGTGTTATCATTTGAGTTGAATTACAGAAATAAATAAACTTTTCCACAACATTCTATTTTATTGAGATGTGCATTCTAAAAAGAAAAAAAAATGTAAAAGGTATTACAGTAAAAAAAACCAAAAAAACTGCTTACACACACAATTGTTACTTGTCACACAATTTCTAAAGCCTGACACTCAAACACCAGAACCACACACCAAATCTGCAAAACCATATAATCTATTTATCAATTCTCAGCCTTTAACTCAGTTTTCAATTTCATGAAAATTTAATAAATAATAATACAAATCTTGAATCAAAAAACGTTTTGCAAAACACAACACACAATTCTCTAACACACAAAAATCTAACAGGAATTAATATTATGGAAAAGGTTTTTGCAAATGTTTGCTCTTGAGATGGGTTTGTGATGTTTTGAATGCAGTGCTTCATTTTTCAAGAGATGTGAGGAATTTCGCATTTAGTGAAAGTTTGGAAAAAAGAGGCAATATTTTGAACAATATAAGCAGTTGAAAAAAACTGTAATCATATTGTATGAACCAATTCATACATTATATATTTGTGTGTGTGTGTGTGTGTGTGTGTGTGTGTGTATATACAGTATATATATATATATATATATATATATATATATACTATATATATTTCTTATCTTAGAAAGATAAGATATATTTTATACATGTATGGTTCCGTGCAACAGATTGCATGAATAATTATGAAATTACCACCAGTTTGGCAAAATGAAAATTGTAATGGCAACTGTAATTGCCAAAATTGCAATAAATGTGTGTTGGAAATATCACAACACTAACTCTTTTCCAGTGGCTGCCTCATTTCAACCTCTCAGCAGCCCTGAGGCTTTTAACAGCAAATAACTATGTGATGGCACTAGGTCACAGTTAGCCCTTTAGAAATTAGACAACCTGGTCTCATAAAAATGCTTACCTCTGTGCACTTTCTGTGCGACACCGTTTTATGTACCTTACCACAGTTTCACCACAGTTTCAAAGAGAAATGTCCACTGAGTGGTGCTAAAACACAGGTTAAATATGTGAACCCTGGAACGTTTTTATTATGTAGATATAGGTACATATTGCTGTGTTTTTATTATGTTGCTACAGAAACGTGTTGCGGCGGTTCAGAATTAAAATATCCGGGGTCTGTCTGCAAAAGTTAATGCTCTAGCGTGTTGGAAATATGCCCTACATCAAATCCCAAACTAAACCTACCTGATAGTGTTAACAAGTGCAAAACTGATATAAAAACGTATTTGTTGATACAATCGTGCCATTTCAACTTCCTTATATGCAGATTTGAACTGCTTTGTTGAACCGTGATTACACGGGATTCAAATCGGAGCTCCACGCCTCCTAAGTACGTCTCCGGTACTCTGTGAGCTACCGAACAAACTTACCGTTTATGAAAACCCATAGATATGAAGCTGGATATGTGTGATGCTAAAGTTCAAAAGCATCAGTAACATGATATTCTTCAAGTAATTGTGCGAAAATTACACTTTATTAATTATATTTTTTTTTTTTGGAAACTGCAGTAACATGTAGTTATTGGTACGTATTTGGTGTCTCGCTAAAAAGTACACCCAGGTACGTAAATGCCATGAGACCAGGTAGCAACCTATTAGATTACAAAATGCCTGAATGAGACTGAATATTATCTTCATGAAATAAATTTCAGAACACACAAATTGTTTGAGAATCTTTCATTCTCGGGTAGTTTTGGAATCTAAGAATCTGTCTCCTTTTTATAACTACTATTTAGGAAAATAGATAAAACTTATCACATTCTTTATAAAATTTACATTTAGTTTGGAATTTTCTAATAGTTTTTTAATAGCTGGAATTTATGGCACAAAATGATGTTCATCTTCCTGTTGTAATTAAGGTTAAATCATTCACTGAGTAATTCAAATGTCAGATTAAGTTTAAATGGAATACAAGACAATCTTTGAGAAATGTATACAATTATTAATAAGTATAGTTCCGATAAGTACTGTTTCTCATATTTTGTTTATTAATTTATTTAACAGCTTATTATTATGTTTTTGCAACAGTTATGTTGGAAATTACCTCAGTACACAAAAAGTCCAGGTTATTACTGTATGTACAGTATTTATGTGGGTGTATGTATGTTATTTACTTTTTTCATACAGGCTATGTTAATTCTATAAAAGAGGAATAAAGCATTTCTCATGAATAAACCTGTTGATGGTGCTGTTAAAAAAATATTTTATTTACTAAAGGTGACTGTAACTGCTCACTTTTAAGAGTTCTTATGAACTGAAACAGCCTGTTGAGAATACGATCCAGCTAAGATTACAAAGTAATAAATGGCATTGCTTGGATAAATGTGAAGTTATTGTGCTGGAGAGAAGACTAATCAAAGTTGTTGACAGCAGGTCAAGCCATTTACAAAATGCCTTCCTTCCATTTTCATGCTTTTTGCATATCAGATGCTGCAGACACATAATGTGTGTTTATAGAATGAGATTTAAAGGGTAGTTCACCATCAATTGTTGTTGCCCCCCCAATACTATGAAACACTATGGGGTCCAGCAACTGAAGATGAAAATATTTTGTAGCCGTGGAGTGACACACACACTGTCATAAAAGGAAATAATGATATGCATTTAGGCCATAATAAAGTAGTTGCTTCAAAAATAAAAGAAATACTGTATGCCTCTATTGTAAAAGAAAAACACATAGGTGGATGACTAATGTGTAGTTAAAAGTTTACTTTATAGCAATAAATAAACAACAACAAAACTCAATACAGGATTAATTCACAATGCATATTGAGGGGTGACAACCAGAAGGGCGTAAGTGACAATTTTGGTGAAATGGAGATATATATCAAATGAAAGCTCTTAATGAGAGAGAGAGAGAGAGAGAGAGAGAGAGAGAGAGAGAGAGAGAGAGAGAGAGAGAGAGAGAGAGAGAGATTCATGCTAGTATGGATGTTCTATGATCTCACTGACAATGCACACAAATGTTTTTGTGTTTTCATTGTTGTTTATCATTCCCTATTGCATTTGTGCAGCGTAAACCATTCATTAATTAATTCACTCAAGAACTCACTCACTCACGCACGCACGCACGTACACATGCACACGTGCAAGCACTCACTCATTCACTCACACACGCACTCACTCACTAACTCACTCACTCACGCACGCACGCACGCATGTACTTACGCACACACACACACACACATGCTGTATATATATTACTGTATTTTTACTGTGTGCTTGTACACATATGTTCCAGTGTTATGTGTAGATATCCGGACAGGTTGTTGTCTCAAATGGACTTTTGAGAGGTCTGGTTTTGTTAATGCATGTCATTTTGGAGGGATTTCTTCTTCTTCTTCTTTTCTGAATGTAGAATCAGGAGAGGACTTGAAAATGGCATTTCACTGCAGGGAGTAACATGCTTAATTTATTTTAGAGCTAAAAATTATATGTGTAATTATTTTCTAGATGTTAAAGTTACTGTATTCTACACTATTATTAATATTCTAAATATTATTGAAAAATATGTACATGTTCTCAATCTAAAACTGTTCTGAGATCTGTCAGGGTGTATTCAGAAGTAACATTAAAATAGCTATCACTTAGATTTGTTTTAATACATTTATATTCTAAATGTTTAGCTTTTTCACAGGGAATGTTTTGATTTAAGGTAATGACTTTTGGAATCTCTATATTGTTGTCACTATAGTACGTGCATGAGAAGCAGAAGATAAATTAATTATTTATTGGACAGATCTCTGACTCAAACTCTTTGAAGCTTTTCCTTTTTCCTTCTGGCAGGTGTCACAGAGCACTGCACAGTTAAAACACCTACAGTGTCCTGAAAGTCCAACATCTCAATTAAGTGCAATATAACACCTTGTAACTTTACGCATTGTGTAAATTCTGTTTGACACAGTTCCAAGGCCGGATTCCAAGTGTGCATAAATTTGTATTAAGAATATGAAATATGCAGTCTGAATGTCCCCTAATGTAAACAGTAACCGGATTTATAGTTGTTAATGTAGTAATTTTGCTCATGTATTGTGAGATGAACAGTTTGTATTTGTATCTCTGTACACCGCACATGCAGTAAGCAGCAAAGCTTGTGAGTAAACAGAACAGGTTAATGGGTTGGGAAAGGACAATTGGTTCCCAGCTGTTCTCAGTCTTATCTCTTTATTGGCAGATTGAAAACAACCAACTTTTAGAACTGTTGACTCCATTATTATTCCAATAGAATTTACAGTAGTATATATGTCATCGAAGTGTCTTCATATGCAATGTCTTTCAGCATATTTTGCTATTTAATACTGTTTAATATTTAATAGTGTTTTAATACTGATGATTCATTTATATAAAAAATGTGAATACTATAAGTAATGATAATTTTCACTTCATATTCATGTGCCTCTATAAGAGGTCTGAAGTCCATTAATTTGATCAGTGGGGTTTCAGAAATTAACAAACCTTTATATCTCACTCACTCACTCACTTACACCTCAATTCATAATTATATATGATTTAATTTATTTCACATGTGGATATTTCTTTAGCACTTTCCTCAGCATTTTGGACACCTGCAGTTTGTGTTTTGTCTTGTTCCTGTGCTTTCATTCCAGATACCACTACTGATATAAATCAGAATCAGTACTATTAGACATAGACATCTAATAATTTATACAAAATTCTTAGAGCCAAGCATGTTTCTTTGAAGGACATCAGACTTTTATGACTATTAAATATGAATGGTAGATCACATAAAAAAAGACACTTTCAGTATTTTATGTAAACCAACTACACTTTTCAGCCACATATTTAATTAGACTGAGCAAGTCAGAAGTCTATTTTCACTACACACTGCAGACATAAGAGTGTGGGCTATGCATTAGCGTCTAATGGTTAAACCCACAAAGCCTAATTCAATTGGAAAATATACAATAATAAGGCGGGGGGGGGGGTGACAATTTGCATAAGGATTTTAACATTCTACATTTGAGTCATGGTGAATAACTTAACGAACGCCTGCCATATATCACAGTTTAAGACACTCTGTTGAGTATACCGAGCAACAGATTTTCCTTAATTGTAGGTTTAGCGTAAGGAAATGTCTAGTCTTTATTGTTGGATATTATAAGCAAACTATTCAGTATTTTAATCTTGATCTCAATGAACATGGGCTGAATAAAGTAAATAAAGTTGGCTACTGCACATCTGTTGTTGTATTGCTTATAAATAAGGCATCATCAAGGGCTTACTAAGTTCCCCTAAATTATCTTGCAACCTATTGGTTTTTCATTACAGTGGATCTGCTGAGGCATATTGAAAATCAGCCAGTCATGTTTCTAGGACACCTGACCTGAAACTCACAAGTACAATAAATATTTTCTTTAATGGTGTCCATCCTATTATATTGTCTAATTGTATTGTCAGCCTATTTAGGGTATTCACCAACACTGAGGGTGAAACACTTAATGATCTACTTTTTCCAAAAATAAACGCATGAAATTGACAGCAATTGCCAATAAGCCAAGATTAACTGTCCACTCATTTACTGAATTTTAAGTTAAACAAACAAAGTAGTTTATTAAGGTTCATTAGCTGGGTATAGGGTAAGATTTACAACATGCTTTCATATAGACATCTTAAAAGATATGCCTTTAAGAGTTAATTTACTTCACTTGGTCTCTTGCATAATTTCCTTGGCAGTAGATGTTGTTATTGACGGCTACTTAGTCAATCCACTTAAAAATGCATCTGCAATTAGCTGTTTTTTAATTGGTTCTGGTCCTCCATTGATTCTATGTCCTTCCAAACTTCTTCTTTAATTGAATGAGGTCACCTTATGAGTTAAAAGATAATCATGTCTGTATCCCCAAGCTAAATAAATATAATAGAAAAGCTTTCACATTTCCATTCCGGGGCTTTTGATAATTATGATGATGATGATTTAAAAAGACAGCACTGCTCTGGTGGGACCAAGAGCTTTATTGTCTTGAAGGGGTTATTTTATATATTACAGGAGATCCTTGCTTTGCTGCAGATCCATGTTCAGTAAACTTATTATAAGACTTTGAAAAGATTCATTAATTCCTCATGCACATCACAGCTCACTTCCTTTGCTTCTGTATGTTATGTCTGCTTGAAAGGTGACAGTTGTAAAGTAACACATTCTCACAACTTCAGGAGCACAACAATCACAATATTTGTTATTGATTATCTATGGTATCAGTAGCATTTAATAGGATTTTGATTTAAAAACATCTCTAGTCATGGATGATGTAAAACAATATTGAGTTAATGATTTACATTTAAGCATTTAGCAGATGCTTTTATCCAAAGCGACTTACAGTGCATTCAGGCTATACATTTTTTTTTGTCAGTATGTGTGTTCCCTGGGAATCAAACCACAACCTTTGCGCTGCTGACGCAATGCTCTAACCACTGAGCCACAGGATTTAATACTACATCAGTCGATTTTGAACAGAGGAAAATGTGCATAATTTTAAAAAAGTTACAATGGCTGAATAGACAAGGTGCAATTTCATATGTTTGGCAGTGCATGTGTAATTTTTATATTCCTAAAATATGTGAATTTGTAAATTGTATTTTCAATTCAACTCTGAGGTTTAATACTGTTCATTTATATTATTCAATGACAAGAAAGTTGTATATATATATATATATATATATATATATATATATATATATATATAGGCTATATAAGTGTGTGTGTGTGTGTGTTTAGCATTTTAAAACTTAATCAATCAAATCAAAGAAGTGCTAAAAGTATTGTTCGCACTGCTCTAATACAGAAAGGCAGGATTGGGGCTCTTGGGAAAACATTCACCTGTGACAGAGGTTAAAACCCTGAGTAACAAGAGGAGGCAGGATGTGCGGCGGGTTGAGATGTGTTAGGAAAAGAAAAGGAGTAAACAGACACTGGTGAAATAGAACAAATGGCCCCTGAATGATGGTTTCATTACCACTGTCTTGTCTCTGTACTCAACTCCTCTCAGCATTTTAACTTCCTCTCTTTACCTCTTTCTCTCCTTTCTGTCTTTTTATTTTAGCCATTCCAGTAAGTAATTTGATTGTTCTATGTTCAAGGTTCAAGGTTCAAGGTTTCTTTATTTGTCACATAATAGTTATACAGGGTATAATTAGAAGTGAAATGTAATCGAATCAGGTCTGCTCAGTGGACAGTGCAAAATAATAAGAATACAAATTATATAAAGTAACATAACACAAGGGCATACATATGGTAAGAAAAGGAGAAATAAGAGTAAAATGTGCAATGAAATAAAAAAAAGTGCAAAACAATAAGATGTGCAAAAAACAATAAGATGTGCAAAAGACAATAAGATGTGCAAAAAAGATGTGCAAAAAACAACAAGATGTGCAAAAAACAATAAGATGTACAAAAAAAAAGAGAGAGAAAAACTGTGTACTGGGACTTAATAAATAGTAATGTGAATAAGAGGGATGTGCAGACGGGTAGTTAATGTCTGTGCTTTTACTGCTTTGTGTCTAATATTTTAAGTATATTACAATTATACCTGATCGATTTCTGATTTCCATTAATACAACCATGTCTTCCATTGATTCAACCAAGACATGTGGTATTCAATCGATTTATTGATTTTGACAGTGGGGATCAAGGGGGAAGCTCTTTGGATGGAAACAAATTAAATGGACATTTTTGATGCTAGGAATATGGCTTGTTCGCCTGAATGTGGAAGGCTTGCTTTTCTCCAATTAGTTAAGAGGGGTCACTGACATCCATTCCAACAAAAACAAGTAAATGGCTTCATCTGCAAGCCGCAAAACCTACAGCCAACAGTACTGGGGGGGATGCTCTGGAGGATGAAACACACAGAAGGAGGCCATGGTGGAGCTGGTAGTTCTGGAGGCCATGGCAGGTGGTCTTCGTGGCCATGGCCTCGGTCCACTCGGCCAGCCACACCAGTCGAAGTTCTACTACCTCGCACCCCCCCAAAAAATCCATGGAACAGCTAGGGAGCATCAGGAGCCCTCCGGGGCTAAACTCAAGAATAGGACAGACCACAGGAACAGGAAGCCCTCATTGAAGGTGACGTCAGGGGCCCTCACAGGGTCCCTCAGCAAACAATTCCACTTCCGCGACATGAGACCCTGACGAGTCTCTTGGACATGACAAGACAAGATGGATAAAGCTGTTCCTGTGGGCACAACAAGACTAAACCCACGTTACCAGGAGTAACGAGTAGACCATACCAAAGCTAACTGAACAGACAGGAATTAAATACAAAGGTTAATTACAAACAACTAAAATAAAACTGAACAGAAGAGTTGAATAATCACACTAGACGAGGACAAGAAACAAACCAAATAAGGACACAAGAGGGAAACACATGACAAACATGACACAGGACTGACAAATATAGCCACCCAATCAAATTATTCAAGTGTTATTTTTCAGTCAAAAACTGAGACATCTGGACCAGCAGGTGCCTCTGTTCAAGCATTCACTCGAGAAAATCAATTACAATGTACTGAATGGCTGTATGAGCCAACCAAGCATACAGTCCCAAAGGAGATGTGAAGCACGATCAGTTCATAAGACACACAGACAATGCAATGCTTGATTTAGCTTGTATCACAGTTTTATGAGACCATTAGCTTGTACTTCGCTCTTGAAACTATACAGTATATATGTACATACACACACACATATATATATATATATATATATTTGTCTCTGTAAATGAATACAGTTCATCAATACGAAGAAAATAGAGCACAGACAAGTAACATTTAGGGGGAAGATGGAAGAAGCTAATACCTAATATTATTAATAAATAATATATTAAGTGGAATTTATTGTAAACATTAATACTCATCAACTGTATCCTCAAACAATGTATTGATATCAGTACTGGTGTTCAACAGCTTTCATATTTAATATTCTAAATTGTGTAAAACCCTAATGGCTCCTGGCATGTGTTTCTGCCTTTAATTGATTTTAATGATGTGTAAGGTATTGTATTGCTTATGTTCATGGTATCTGTGTCCTAAGGAGTATGAAAGCATTTTCTGCCTCTGCTTTTAACTACACGGTCATGGGATGATGTTAGATTGTGTGTGTGTGTGTGTGTGTGTGAAATGATCTTGGAGATAGATAGAATAAAGGGCATTTGTTATTTTGTGCTAAGTATGTTTTGCAGACATATTTTTGCAGACAGAAAACAGGAATGCTGACTGTTTTATTAATGTTGAGCTGGAGAAATTGTATCCTGCCCATGACTCTGTGAAGGACAACACCGCCTGCAGTTTCAGACCATTGCTGCCAATCATTTGCTTTTCAGCATTATCACCTCGGTAATGAACTTCCTTCTTCCTTCCTTCCTTTTCTTCTTTTTTCTTTGTTTTCCCATCTGCAAACCTTTATCCATGACGGCTATGCGGAGAGCCAACAGAGCGTTTCAGAGGTTCAATCTCACAGATGAACAACGGCAGGAAGTCAAGCAGAACATTAGATGAAAGACAAATAATAAATGAGAGAAAGACACAGAGAGAGCAAGATAACCCAAAGCCTGGCCCATTTTTAGCTCAAATAGATTTCCACTGGTACCTTAGTGACACCTTTGAATCCATGAATATATCCGGAGACCCACTGCATGTCAATACCCAATCAGATTCTTAGCTTTCTCATAGGGCCACCAAAAAGTGCCAAGGCCTATTCCTGCGTTAATGGTGCAGGGTATTAATCCTCGTCTACCATTTCAAAGAGACAGAAGACTATTACAAGCTTGACACTAATGAGCCTCACATTCATGAAACAAGGCCCAGCACTGCCAACTTCATTATCTGACTGAAGTGGTTGTGAAGCAGCAAAGAGCCCCACCAAAGTGAAGGGCCTGTCACAGCAACTTCTTATTACACAGATGAATGATAAGCTCTCCTGCCATATTCAGTTTGGTGGTTTGCATGTATACTGAAATGACAGTATCCCAGCTTTACTGTTAACAGTTAAAACCATAACAAAATAAGGTTGAAGCTGATTTATGGCCAATGCTATTACAGCTAGTACCCAAGCTTTCAATCGACCCATATGTTCTCTGCTTATGTGAAATTAATTACTCTGTTTTCAAACCACAATATATTATTTTACCTCCTTTGGAAGTTAAAAGTTTACCTCTTCTGTCTTCTGAAAAATGTCTCTTTGTTATTTTTATTTTGCCATATAATAAAAATACATGTTGTTTTGGACCCCACTAACTTATAAAACATATTCAGATGGTCTTTATAATGTGTTCAACAGAAGAAAGAAGGTTATACAGGTCCGAACAACATGAGAGTGAGCAAAATTATGACTATATTATTTTTGCTTGAACTTTCCCTGGGTTTCTCATGGTTAAGACAATGCTTGTTCTCCATACTATATATACATAAGCAGAAGCAATGCACTGAGAGCAGAGTTTTGTCTGCAAACGTGTGACTGGCTTGCAGGTTTGTGCAAGCTGTTCTCTTCAGTAACATGATAATTTGATAGTCTGTTTACAGGGCTGGGGAGTAACGAAATACATGTAACGGCATTACATATTTAAAAGACAAAATGTGAGTAACTGTATTTCGTTATAATTACATTTTGTAATCAAATCACAGTTACATCCGAAAAGTATTTTATATTACCAAAGAGATTACTTTGAAATGTAATGTAATTTCAAATGTAATATTTTAGTAAACAGTATGGGGATTTTAACCAATAAGGCAACTGATTTTCTGTTGCGTGCAGCCACCTGTTCCTTTAGCAACTCGTAGTGAGAGTACGCTCATCGTCATGACACAAAAATGGACGACACAACAGAAGCCATTAGCGTAATGCATTCCTCTCGTGGAAATACAAAGACTAGTCTACAAATCTGAAAAAAGACATTACATCAATGCAGTGCACTGCCTACCTTCCAAAAAAAAACTTCTATCAGCATCAAAAGGATACAACGTCTAATCTGAAAAAGCTTCTTGAGGGAAGTTGTTCTTGATCTTTGAAACATTTTATTCAATAACTTGTTTTTCTATTTTCTCATAGTTTGAGTGTTGAATGATTATCATTAATATTTCTAAGAATTTAATTGAAAAATGTCTCCAAATTCACCTAGAATTCACACTTTGCTTTCAGTTAACAGATCCATACGAATCATGCATGAAATAAAAGTTTATAAAGTCAAATGATAGCTTTGTGTGCTTTTCAAATTAACAAAGACTTCAAGTGCATCTGTAATGTTCAAGAAAAAAATCATATTTGGCGCGGTAATGCGAGTTCATGATTTGATTCGTGAATGGATGATTCTTTTGAGTCAATCTTTAAATAAATAATTTATTTTGTTTAACGAAACCAGTGTGAATGGTTCACATTAAACTGAATAAATCTTGGGTATGTTCCCAAAAGCATCCCTAGTGAACTGTGGTTGTTAAATTGCATTGAACTACAACGGCATTACTTGCGACTATAGTTGCTTTGAGAAACGAGCCCTGCCAATTTTGACATGATTAGTTTGTGCCGATCGATTCTCCATAGAGATGATTTTGAAGTAATCACTTAAAGTTTGGTCCATTCATTGAACAAATCTATCGTATAACTTGGAGAACTGTGTTACATAGAGAACATAGCTACTTTTATGATAATGTTTGGTGTGTTTGGATAGGTTTGGATTCATTTTGAAGCTTGGAATGCAGCAAGAAACAGCACAGAATCCTATTCAATGTATTCAAATTGAATTTATATTGATTGGTAGATTTGAATGACACAAACATTTTTTTGTTAATGGAAATGCGGTGGAAAACTGATGTTAAGAAAAAAAAAATTCTTATGACTGGTAGATGTCACTTTTATTTAGAGATGGAAAACATAAACATAAGACTTCAAGTGTATGTTCCCTTGTGTTAGGCTACATAGCTTAAGTATTTCAAAGTATTCTAAAGTATTTAGATTACGTTACTAAACCTGAGTAATCTAACAAAATACATTAGTGATTACTTTTTAAAACATGTATTTTGTAATTTGTAGTGAAATACATTTTAAAATGAACCTTCCCAGTCCTGTCTGTTTATCCCAACTACGAGATCTCAGCAGCCGTTCACAACATATGCCATTCACTGTGCACAAAGACAACACGTGTGAACTAGACACGTGTGTCAAGACATGTGACACAGGAGATGTGTGCTGTTACCTTGGGAATGATAGCATGTAACAGTGATAATGTAATGTATATTGTCTACAGTCTATATAACGTTACTTATTCCTCCAATTAAATAACAGGTTTATAGCTTTCCATGTTCCAATTTGAATGCCGAAAACAACACTTTATATCTGTCTCACTTCAAACCAACATGTTTGTATGGGTTTCCTTAGTAGATGGAAGGAACACATTAAATAGTAACATCTTTGATAATGAAAGACGTGACTAAAATTATTTCAGCTAAGAAGTAGTTTTGGAATTAAAGCAATACAAAATGAATGAAATTAATGTCTGTGTGCTTATGGTTTGTGAAAGATAGCACCAGGAAGGGAGGAGGCAGGAGCTAGTGGTGTCAAACTGTGAAACACCAGCTGTTTTTCAAACAATCCTGTTGATTTGCACAGTAGCCACCCACAGGAGCTTTGCTTGGTGCTGGTTCCGCTGGAACGTTGTTATTACCTAACCATGTCTGTGGAGAACTTCTGGCCCTGGATTTGTGTTGCGTGGTGATCACAGCTGGAGATTTTTAATGCTGGAATCTTTTTTTCATCACTTAAATGGCACAGACATTCAGTTAATTATTCATGCTTTTTCGCATTCAAACATAAAGAATGCCCCTCTAAAAATAAAGGTACCAATTTTCACCCCATGGTGGCCCAAACCAGGCCACAATCACACAGACCAATGTTTCATCAGTTACCTACAGAGAGAAAAAGAGGCAGGGGGGCTTTCAACAAGTCTTCTGGTGTGAACACCACATACATTACACACAGTGCATGATCGGCTTAACTTAAAAGGACTGCACAAAGAAGTGAACAAATAAGAAATAGGCATAAAGCTGCATATTTTGTAAGAAAAAAATAACTTTAATTTTCTAAAATACAAGTAATTGTCACATCTTATGAATACTACATATCATACCTTCTGACCTCCTCGCACATCCATTGTTGTTTCCATCTTTGTCATCTTTTGTTGTATTACCATTAAATCTACTTGTTTGGCAAGTACTTAACACCAGTGGCCCAACTATGAGTGTTGCCACCTGGTGAGCTCAACAATTAGTGCGGTCAATTCCAGACACATGTGTGAACATGGAAACAGATGATAACATTCTTTTGGGCTAAATTATAGCATGATACCGGACCTCATTGTATATTTGTTGTTTCCTATCACTCATACTAATGCTGTCATGACACACTGGCCACATTGTGACACTATTGTTTTAATTGTTATTATTAACTGAAATTCCACTGTTTATCCTTTTGACAATACAGCCATACTAATATAATTATATATTATTTCTAATTACCTGAATGATGCATGCTGCAGTATGTATTATTCAGTCCAAGTGTCTATTCCCTTTCGAAAATGAACCATGGTTTTATTGTAGTAAAAGTGTAGTAACAATGGTTCCCTTCCAGGAACTCGAGCTGCATCGGAATGCTAGGGGAACGCCTTCAGCGTAACCACGCTCTGAATCACATGTGTAATCAATTCAATGGAAAGACGTCACGGGCGGGGTGACTGACGTAGCGACCAGGAAGCTTAAAAGCACATGCGGTGGAGCCGGCGCCAGCATTCTGTCACTCAGCAAGTGCTCTGTGTGTGTGTCAGTCTCTCTGATCGTTGTGAATCTTATTTGGTGTTGTCTGTCAAACATATCCTACTATGTCTTAGGCCATAGATAAGACAAAGCATAAGGACGATAGCAGATCGCGTTTCAGCCTGTGTGACCCTCCCTCCACTTGCTACATTACTAGCAGGCTGTGCATGGTTTGCTTGGGGGCGAAGCCTGCACACAATAAAGGAAGGTCATCATATTAAATTTGGCGCCCCACCAGCCGCGCTTCAGCGGGGTCATTCCTACTCTGGTCGGCCCCGAGAAGGCTCTAGTTATGGAACAGGAAGTAGACACTTTGTTAAGGAAGGAGGCCATCGAGGTGGTTCCTCCTCACGAGTCCAGATTCTACAGCCGGTACTTCATAGTTCCAAAGAAGGATGGAGGGCAGCGTCCTATTTTAGATCTGCGTCAACTGAACCGCTCAGTCAGGCGACTGAAGTTCAAGATGCTCACACTCAAGCAGGTCATTTCTGAGATTAGGTCCGAGGACTGGTTTGTCATGATAGATCTAAAAGATGCATACTTCCATCTCTCCATCCTTCCCCAACACAGGACATTCCTGAGGTTAGCTTCAGGGGTGAAGCGTACCAATATCGACCCCCGTACTTTCACGAAGTGTGTGGATGCTGCACTGGCCCATTACAGCTTCAAGCCATCCAAATACTGAATTACATCGACGGTTGGTTGATTTTAGCTCACACCGAGCAGATGGCGGCTCGACATCGAGATGTCATGCTCGCCCACATGAAAGTTTTGGGGGTAAGACTAAACGCCAAGAAAAGTGTGCTTTCTCCATTACAGAGAACCACTTATCTAGGTGTGGTGTGGGATTTCAACCGCAATGCATGTGTGTCTGTCCCCTGCTCTTATCAAGTCGATCCTCATGACAGTCAAGAGAGTGAAAGAAGGCCATTCACTAACTGTAAAGCAGTTTCAGAGACTGCTGGGTCAGATAGCAGCTGCGTCCAATGTGATACCTTTTGGCCTGCTGTTCATGAGACCCTTACAGTGGTGGTTCAAGACCAAGGGATTTTCCCTAAAGGGGAAACCTGCTCTGCAATTTCAAGGTTATGGGGCCATGCCAACGTGCCTTAGACATGTGGAAAAAACCTTGGTTCTTGTCTCAGGGCCCAGTGCTGGGAGCTCCCTGTTGCCGTGTAATGCTAGCGACGGACGCATCCCTCATCGGTTGGGGAGATGTCAAGAATGGCCACCCTGCCCGTGGTCTGTGGAGCGGCCGCCATCTGACATGGCACATCAATTGGCTGGAGATGCTGGCCGCGTTTCGAGCACTGAAACACTTTCTCCCAGGCATGAGAGGTCACCATGTGTTGGTGCGCACCGACAACACATCAGTGGTCTCTTATATCAACCACCAGGGAGGTCTGCGTTCGCGTCGCTTGTACAAGCTGGCGCACCAGATCCTTGTGTTGTCCCAGGACAGACAACTCTTGCTGAGAGCAGTTTATATTCCTGGGCATTTCAATGTGGGAGCAGACATCCTGTCGAGACAGGGGCCGAGGCCCGGGGAATGGATGCTTAACCCCGAGGTGGTGAAGCAGATATGGAGAGTTTTTGGTCAGGCTAAAGTGGACCTTTTTGCAACTCAGGAGACATCGCAATGTCCCCTCTGGATCTCTCTGACTCCTCCAGCTCCCATGGGACTGGATGCTATGGTGCAGACTTGGCCGAGGCTTCGTCTGTACTCTTTTACCCCGATCGCTCAGCTCAGGTCTGCATTCGCGTCGCTTGTACAAGCTGGCGCACCAGATCCTTGTGTTGTCCCAGGACAGACAACTCGGGGTGGAGAAGCACAGAATCAAAGCTGCTTGAAGTCCAGTGTGAAGTTTCCGAAGTCAGTGATGATTCGGGGTGCTCTGACATCTCCTGGTGTTGGTCCATTGTGTTTTATCAAGTCCAAAGTCAGTGCAGCCGTCTACCAGGATGTTTTGAAATAATTTATGCTTCCATCTGCTGACAAGCTTTATGGAGATGCTGATTTCCTTTTCCAGCAGGACTTTAGCACCTGCCAACAGTGCCAAAACCAATTCCAAGTTGTTTGTCGATCATGATATTACTGTGCTTGATTGGCCAGACATCTGTAACGAGTCCGCAGAAGGCGAGCATAGTGTGAACCCAAGTGTATATTTATTTACAAAAGTAATCCATAACCCAAACATAATCCAAATAGAGACTTGACTTGAACAGACATGGCTTGAACAGACTTTATTTGGCAAAAAACCTAGACTCACCAACAGCAGGTTACAACATAAATACACGACAAGGAACAAAGGCAACGACATGGCTACTTATAACAAACAAAGAGGGTCACATGGCATGGACAAACCAATGAGGAAACAGGACTCTTGGCTAAGACAACCAATCAGAACATTACACAATGAGCAAGAGAACCAATAAAGTGGTGGAACTATGATGTCACTCTGCAGGCGAAAACCCGGAAGCAAGTTAGCATTTTAGCACTTCAAGTTCCATCGTCCCAGAGTCAATGGGTTTTCTGACATGGCACATCTGCATTATGGTTTTATGAACCACTGACATGGTTCGACAATGTTTTTTTTTTTTTGCTTTGTCCCGAAATGCGACACATGGATGGAACATGCTCATTTTATCATTTACTGATGCGGAGACTCTGGGTTCGTACCATAAGGTAAACTCATATTACGATTATTACATGTAAACACCACAAATACCGGCTTTACCTGGTGAAAGTGAAACTCTAATGATGCATAGTGCTTAAACGTTCAAATTAAATGTTTACGGCCACATGAAGCTGTTAGAAAGCATATTTATTGAGGATTTCCTAGAAGCAAGGTTAAAATAACATATTGTTTACCCACCCTGAAAAATGAGCTGAAATGTGGTGCTTAGTTCATTAAATAAGTTTAATCTTACCATATACAAAAACTTGCTCACTCTGCTGTTATTTAAAAGATTGAATATGCGGCGATACGTTCTTATTTCATACTAATCAAGGAATTATTTGCTTTTAATGCACCTTATTTCGAAATGTACATAAATACTAGGGATGAGCTCATTATCTGTATCTGTATCTGTTAACCATATGAATTATCTGTATCTGTATCTGTATCTGTACTCGGACTCACTAACCCGGATGTGGGCGGGATTTAACCAGTGGGTCGGGTTGTCTTGAAATGGGCGGGCTGATCAGAAATTGTTATATTTATTGCTGATTAAAACTATTTACATGACAGCATCAGCATTAAGCTTCAGATCAATGGTTTTGATCACGATAACAAACGAACTATATACAGAACAAGTTTTGCAACAATGAATACAACACAAGTTTGCAATTATGAAGTAAAATGTAATGAACAAGAGTTTTCATCTCAACATAACTTTCTAACTTTAAATTTTTATGATCAGTGTGAATTTTTTTTGGTTCTTACACCAGGTATGTGTGTGTGTGTGTGTGTGTGTGTGTGTGTGTGTGTGTGACAATTAATTTGTAATATAGTTTTATACCACTACTTCCTTTTTTAATGAAACAAAAGAAAGTGTCAGACACTCTCTTGGTTTAAAAGGTTTAAAAGATCTCCGACAGGCAGAGGCAGCTCGCATTCTACCAAGCACGTCTGAACAAAGTTTGCAAACTCTACTGGTTTGTAAGTACTACAAACCAAAGTAAAAACAAACCTGAAGCTGAAGAAACCCTAAACGTTAACGGAAAAACCCGCGAACCTGGTGACTGAGGGAGAGACAGAGAGAGAAGCGCTGTTCTCTTCTCTTCTCAGTGTTCTGTGTGTGAGTGAGCAGAGGCGACACAGCAACACAATATCGTTCATATCGCACCTAAAAGCATGGAAACGCTAGCGCTGCTTTCTCCTTTTTTCCAAAGCTGGGCGGTTGCGCTCTTTGCTGGCAACCATCAGCTGCTCTGTTACAGATCGGTGCGCTTGCGGCATTCTGAAAAGTTGAGATGTTTTATCTCGATGCGGCGCGGACGCCTGGAAAAAAACAAGCGCGTCGCACTTCGCTTCCATATGAGCACTTCTACATTTGAAATAACGAACGAGCGCAAACGATATGTGGCACTAAACCTGTATGTGTGCACTAGCCTATCAACGCCACAGTCCGCTGCAATGATAATTTTATTCAATCCGAGCACAGATATTATTTCAATTACATTATGATACTGGTACTGGCAAAAGTGCTTTATCCGTGCGGATACTCGTTTCAGCAGTATCCGCTCAACTCTAATAAATACGTGCTTTCATATGTCCTTCTGTAATGATTATTTCATTTATTCACTATACTATTTATAACTAATGTCTCATTTCAGTTTTAGTTTGGCTCTAGTTTTGTATTTATTCCAGTTTATATGAAACAGTTCATGTAGCGTGGATTAAAATTAATATACACTGTAAATCATTTTCACTGAACGTCAAAAATAAGTTTGATAAAGTTGTCTGGAGCAAGGTGCTGGTGATGCTGAAGGTGAGCGACCATGGTACAGTAGTTCGTTTATAGCCTAAGTTTAGCTTTTCAGTTCTGGCACTTTTATTTAGGCTTCAAAATTTGTCAAAGTTAAATTATTTTGTGAAGATTATGTTGATGGACAAAACATGTAAATTTCATAAACTATGATTGAACACAGAGCTTATGTTTTGCGATAATCCAAAAGCCTATGGAAAAATCCTATTGGCTATTTGTCGAGGGAACCAGTTTCATGCTAACAGCCGATCTGCCTACAGAGTGATGTCATAGTTCCCCCACTCTAAAATCAGGAATATAAGAGGGCAAGGGAAGCATGAAACAAACAGGAACCGTGAAAAACTTCAAAATAAAAGACATGAAAATGAGAACATGACACAGAACCCAAAACATACCTTACACCCACATGCCTGACCTGAGCCCCATGTGGAATTTATGGGATATTTTCAAGAGAAAGATGAGAAACAGTCGATCCAACAATACAGACGAGCTGAAGGCTCAATAGTGCCTCAGCAGTGCCACAGGCTGATCGCATCCATGCCACACCTCACTGATGCTGAAATGTATGTGCTAAAGGAGCCCCAACCAAGTATTGAGTGCATAAATGAACATACTTTAAATAATTTGAACTTTTCTGTTTGGTAGATCTTTTATTTTGATTGATCTTAGGGAATATTCTAATATTTTGAGATACTGGATTATTGACTTTCATGAGCTGTAAACTCTAACCATTCAAATAAAAACAAATACAACTTTATGTTTTACTTTACATGTAATTAGTCTAGAATATATGAAAGTTTCACTTTTTGAAATAAGTTACATAAAAAAAGAACTTTTCACGATGCATCTTCTGATAATATTTTTGTAAAAATTGTTTTGGGTTGCTACAGTCCCGAGGTATGTAAATGTATAACTAAATTATTTCTGCGCAACAATTACATCTGATGACTCAATACATGGAATGCATCTTTATTCCCCGAGATGGCACTGTTTGATACACAATGATGACATGATTTTTCACTCATAATTACTTCAGGCATAAAACAAAAGAATATCATCAGCAAAAATGTAATTGTTTGAATGGCTTTACTGCAGAGTAATTATGCTATGAACTACAAATGTCACTCTCATTTGATGGTGGATGTGTTAAATAAGCTGCCAGTGATCAAAATATTGATTTTGAAGTCGCTGAAATCGATAGTTTTGAGAATATGGTTTAGATCGCGAATATGAGCCAGATGCTGAATGTACTATTGAAGTGAGCTCTGATGATGACAGCAATGGTAAAATCATCTGCTCAAACTGAACCTTCTAAGTTTCAAAAGGTAACAAAATATGCTTTATTTTATTCTTCTATAAATGTTTTTAAAATATCAAGAACGTTTTTCCGTGCTGGATATATTGGTCCGGGTCGCTATGTAATAATGATTGGCAAAACATTCATTCATTTAAGGGTTAAATCAGTCACTTCTCAGACATACCACAAACCAACAAACACTTATTGAACATGTTCAGGTGGGGGAAAATACATGCCAACCAACAACAAAAGATGCAGAAGGAAAAGACACTGATCCAACAAAACCCGCCAAATGTGCAGTGTGTATTAGCCTTCACGTTTTAAACTATCACTAAATATGTAAAGGGTTCAAATAAATAAAAATAAATGCTGTCATCATTTACTTACTTTAACCTCATGACATTTGTTCATCTTTAAAGTATTTTTAATGGAGCCTAGAAGACTTTTGTACATCCATTGAATGTCCACACAACCACATTTTTAACATTCCTATAAAATAAAATTTAAAAACAAAACAAAAAATAAAACATAGTGAGCAGGTCTATGTCTTGTTAAGAGACATTATGGTTTTATGTAATGCACATATAATTTAGACTTCATATATAAACATATACAGTATCAACACAAATAAATAGAGAATCGCCAAATATGGTAAATGGAGGCTCAAACATGCTTGATTGATGGTTGAGATAAGTACTATACATCAAGAAAGTATGATTAAGCTTATGTTTGATGTTATTTGATGAGCTTTTTGTATGTACATTAATCAATGTTATAATGACTCTTCTGAAAACTTGGATGAAACTGCTATTTGGATTCTTTTACATTGTCTTCTTTTGGGTGAACTTTCAGTGGACAGACAAAAATAATGAGATAATATAAAAAATATATTAATTTGTGGAGATTAACAAAGATGAGTGAAAGTCTTAAGGGTTTGGAAAATATGAGGGTAAGAAAATTATGGCAAAACTATTATTATTTTTTTTTTAGCTGAATTATCCCTTTCAGAAACCATAATAGATGTAATGTATTATGCACCTGTCAGTATTGTGATGATAGTGACTCTAACCAAGGATGGCTGCTCTCTGAACACATACTCAAAACATCCCCAGAGATGCACACACACGACACAAGCATCCTCTAAAAGTGACCCAAATCTATCAGTTTCTCCAATCACTCACTCAAACAGATGCTGTACCTCTCACTCACTGTTCTCAGCCACCTTTGTCTGTTTCGTCAGACTTTGCTAAGTATTTTGCATACAGCTGTCAAAAGCTTTCAGTTCTGCCTACAGTCAAACTCTGTGTGCTCCGGTTCAATTTGTAGTCAAATGAATTAATGCCATCACACATATTTCTGGGTTACAAATATCATATATTTTTCATAAAAAGAGGGATGTGTGCTTTTTAACATACAGAGAGCTCAACCACTGAGTGCAGCCCATCAAACAGGAAATATTATAGTGCATAAAATGAATTGTATTATTCAAATGAATTCCATGAAAAAACATACAATTGCACAGCGGCATCTGCCCGCATGCATACCTTTGCTACCATATATCTGGCAAAGTGCCTCATGTATCTGACTGCATGTTTGTGTATTAAAAGGAATTGGTTGAGTTACTGGCTTTTGATCATTTCATCTCATCTCAGCAGCAGCACGAACATATCTGAATCCTTTTTAGCAGCTCAAGACAATTCGAGCAGCAGATCCATCAGTACTATCCATCCATCAGAGTCAGACATGTACATCCAAATACATTAACATGACTGCTGCAGTCTTACCTTTTTGTGTCATAAATCATTTGACATTTGTAGCACACTTTGAATGGATCTGTCCGCACTCCTGAACATGTTGCATTCAGAAGCTGGAGACTGTAGTTTAAAATTAGGCTCTTTTCAAGTTTTAAAGGTACATTTTGACAGATTCCAACAATTATCAGAGAAATTACCTGACAGCAGTACAGTGTAAAGTCTATATTTCATTAACAAAGGACTCAAGAACATGCTGATGATATTGCTTCTTATGAAGAAAAAAGCAAGACTTCATAAAATAGAGAGTTTACACAAAAAAAGCTAATTATGTCATCATTTACTCACCCTCATGGCGTTCCCGTAGAAGCTATTTTGGAAAGTATTTGTCTAAAAAATGAACATCACAGAGGTCCAAAACAATATATATATATATATATATATATATATATATATATATATATATATATATATATATATATATATATATATATATATATATATGATACAGGTTTTGAATGACATACTTTAAGTGTGAGTAAATAATGACAGAATTCCATTTTGGCTAAATTATTCCTTTAATGTTACCACCCAGTTAACATAGAATGTTCTCAAAACTTTGGCAATGTTCTCTAAAAGTTATGAGCAAATGTTATTCCAATAATCTCAAAACAATGTTTGTTCAAAGTTACCTGTTCCTTATTAATGTCCTCAAACAGCACAAACATGTTATCCATACATTGCTCATTAACCCTTTAAGATTCCTGTAAAATTTGCCTAAAACGCCTAAAAAAGGCATACCCAAAGTAAATTGCATGCTGTTCTTGAGCCATTTGGATGATATGCATGGTGTTGGTCTCCTTTGAAAGGTGACACTCTGAGGCAGGGCCGTGCAGAGACCTTTGGAGGGGCAGGTGCTCAAAATATAAAAGGGGCACATGAAACAAGGCTTTAAATAGGGCTGTGCACAAAATATCATAACAGCAATGTATAGTGATGCATTCCTTGCTGATACGCGTATTGATGCGGATGCTGTAAATACTGTAACAATAAAAGTAAAAGTATGAATAGATTTTAGTCAAATGACATTAAAATACCAGACCCTTCCACCCCCATGAAACTTTTCTCCCTCAAATAGCACGAACGAAGTGAACACATGCACCTTTGTTTATGGTGCTGCTGCTGTGTATAACGTTAGAAGTGTCGTTTGCTGCAGGCTAAACACAGCGATTTAAACAAAAGCTGTGCAATGCATGTTCTCTTCACGTTGTTCTTGTAAAATAATAATAATGATAAGTAAACAAGCATACCACTCCGCTGAGAACCCCACTTACTTAAGCTGCAACCGTGGATATTGAAGTGGTGCTTGAGCGTGAGGGATCGTCGGATGAGGTCGTCAGGTGAAAGGTTATCATGTGGGTGATTTTATTTACGGCTAAATTATTAATCATTAATTTTACTAATAGTTAGATTGGGCAGGCCATCACAGACAGGTGTTTAAAAAAAAAAAAAAAAAAAAAAATTTGCCTTGACAAAAGGGCACTTTGGGCAAAGGGGCAGGTGCTCAAGCACCCCCGCACGTGCCTGCTCTGAGGTTTGTTTCTCAACAGTCAGAATCACTGTAAGTCTTACTGATATTGAGTAATAGCACTTTGAATACACTAAAAAGAAACAAAATTATTCCGCCTGCATTTTTTTTTTAAATAGAAGCCTGCAGATGACTATAGCTGGGAGGTATGAACTGGAAAATACATTGGGATCACAGAATGAAACCTTATCAAGCCAAATTTACCATTTGATAAACAATATATTAGAAAATTAGAGATTTACACATGTTTATCTAATTTTATGTCTAGACGCTTCCAAAAAAATTACACTTGGGAGACTCCAAGCGACCCTTTGTAACCAACAACACATAAAATGCTGTAATTCTTGAATGCTTTAATGTACAGTCATCATTTTGGGCTCTAATGAAAGGTTACACTTAGAGCTATTCAATTTCTCATCCAGATTCACTGTCAATAATTGCTGACACATAGTAACTGAAACATAAACACATTATAGTGACATTTATTTATAGAATCCAAAATGTGTACACTTTTAAAATTACATATATATTTATAATTTATAATCTAAATATTTTTTTCCCTATATTTCTATTTCTGTACATAGTACATTTTTTTCTTATATTGGTGTTATATTGCATCCCTACTGTGTTATTCCTATGTATGTCTGTACTATCATGCTTGTCTTCATTATGTTAACAAAAAGTGGTCTGATAAAGACACAGATTGTACATGCTGTGTTTATAGTATCTTAAAATGGTTTACATAGTTGAAATCACAAGAATCTCAGCTTTCCGTGGATATATGACATGAAAAAATTTATATATATTCTTTTTTTTTTTGACGACTTTACCCTGTCACACCACTAGGCGTCCCGCCGGCGGTACGCTGGATTCTTAAAGGGTTAAATGTTTTTCTTCTAAAAGGTTTGCCTAATGTCTATTGAATGTCAATACTTGTTTCAGATTGTTCAGATAATCTTTAAAAATAACATCCCCATAATGTTTTCCAAATAATGAAATGAAATGTGCCCATTATATTCGTACAATGGAAAAAATAATATCCCTTTTTAGCTCATGAATTAATTACTTAATTAAAAGTCTTCTAAATCTATAGACTTGCTTGAAGGTGTCCCAAACGTTCATCACACAGCCTGCCCAAGGTCAGAGGGGGGTGACGTTCTGGTCCTCTGATCTTGATTATGACTTAGTGCCAGATGTTTAGGCACCTCCTTTTGGAAAGCCCATGCCAGAGTGATTTGAATGTAAGGAATAGACATGTGTCAGGAGCTGAGAGTGCCGGCAGATGTGCGGGCAGATGGATTGTGAGGTTACCTCATGTCTGCCCTGATTAACGGGAAACTGTTTCTCTTAACTTCTTGTGCTGAGGCTGCAGTCTGCTAAGTAGTACAGGCTGTCCTGTGGATGTGGAGCGGCCTCTCTCCACAGGATTCATGACTGTTCCTTAAAACAAATTCTCAGCCTCATCCAACCCCTCGTCTGTTATGGCTAAATGGGTCAGCAGCTCACAAACGCTCTGTGAATAATGTGGGTTGTTTGGTTCTTCAGGTGTATTTATAAGGAATAATCACATTTAGAAAAAAAAAAAACATGGTCTAACCTGGAATGTTTGCAAATTGGGCAGTCGGTATGAGAAAATTGCCCTCTAACATGAATGTGTGGTTGTTTTTTGTTCGTCATGCAGTAGTCTTTATGAGTTCTGTTAAAGTCAATTAAGAGATATTAGGTTTTTTGGCAGGTGAACTATTGCTCATCGAGCACATGTTGAAGTTTGGAATGGGTTTAGTTTAGGGGTGCTTAAGATTAAAATGATTTTTGTCTCTGGGAACCATTTCCTCAATATTTCAGTCATATGTCAGTGCAGGATGGAAGAAAAGGCCCAGCTGCAGCATACAGTGGCATAGGATCAACAGAAAATCTATCAGCTTTTCACTCAGCAGTATCCATCACACTGTCAGACTGTGCTAGCATCAGCCCTGCTCTGTAGTGCTCAGGATCAGCTGAGCCTTGCTTTACCTGACCCAGACCAGGGACCTCCTCTCGTTTGTACTGCCTTGGTTTGACAGACTGTGGGGACTTGTAATGTGAATGTTGTTTGTCTTTTTATTTCTCTTCAATATTTTCTCTAAATGCAGTGCATTGGTACAAGATTTACAGTAGAGCCAATTATTTAATTGCACTGAATTACAAATTACAATTTTGTTAATTGATTATTTTTATTGCAAAACGTTGTAGCTCTCCGTTATGTATATATATATATATATATATATATATACAGCTCAAACTCATCAATTTCTCAGTTTTTTACTATTTCTAGGTATTCCAAATAAACACATTTTAGAGCATTTATTTGCAGAAAACAACAACTGGTAAAAATAGCAAAAAAAGACAGTGTTTTCAGACCTCAAATAATGCAAAGAAAACAAATTTTTATTTTTAAACAACACAAAACTAATGTTTTAATTCAAAAATAGTTCAGAAATCAATATTTGATGGAATAACCCTGATTTTCAATAACATTTTTAATGTGTCTTGCTCTCCACTAGTATTTCACATTACTGTTTAGTGACTTTATGCCACTCCTGGCACAAAAATTCAAGCAGCTCGACTTTGTTTGATGGCTTGTGACTACCCTTCTTCCTCTTGATCACATTCCAGAGGTTTTCAGTAGGGTTCAGGTCTGAAGTTTGGTCTGGCCATGACTGGCTCTTGATCTGGTGGTCCTCTATCCACACGTTGATTTACTTGGCTGTGTGGCCTGGAGCATTGTCCTCCTGGGAAAACCCAAAACACAATCCTCAGCAACCCAGTCTTATTGAAAATGCATGCTTGTGGTGAAATCTCTGCACCGGTATTATTAAGACCTTACTGCATTTTGCATGTCAGTTTCAAAGTGAAATATCCAGTAATGTTAACTGCCTCTAATGTTCATTTAATCTGGAAAATGTATATATTTGTACATATAGTGGTAAAGTTTTTTTTTTTGTCACTCAAAACTTTTATTTATTTATTAATTCGTGTTTTAGCATGGTGGAAATACTTTTGAGGTACCACTAGCATTGCGTGTGTGTTTTAATTTGGGAAACATACACTTATTATTTCATTGCATGTTATTTTAATATTCCCATTACATTTAAGAAAAAAAATGCTTGTTTGTTTTCATTATTTTGATCTGAAGAAATTGAGACCAGCTCTGAGATTATAATTTGTTTAATGCCTGGATTGTGCAGTCATTCTTTTAAAACCATTCGGTTTAGTTAATCTGCTGAACTGGGCCACAAATCTCAAGGTAAGAACTCACAGATTCAATATGACAAAGTCGTTCCAAGTGTGGAACAAGGTATATATACTTGTACTTACAAATCAGAAATATTACTAATACTTGAGTACATGCAATGCTTCAACACTTTTACTGAAGCAGACATTTATAAGGAGTACTTTTACCTGGAGCAATTATTAATCTGGGTATCTTTAACACAAGTACAATATGTTTGTTTGTTGTTGTTGGCCATTTTATCCAGGTCAGTGTTGGATGTGAGATTTTAAAATGAGTTCACTGTATAAGAAGAGTATGACAAATGGATCACAGTGTTATATCACGGTGAAGAGGTGAAACACTTATGAAATAAAGGAATGTGGGGTCTGTTTAAACCATTTACACAAGATAATTGTGGTAAACACTGTGCAGCATATTTGCCTGCTCTGTTCTACAGTGAATTGTTGATGGGATTGAATTCAAAGCACCGTACTCAAGCTTCTGGTTCACTTGATCTTATTGTAAATTGATATGCATTCTCACAATCTCCTAAACCAATCAAGGTAAGCTCTTGGTGGCATCTTTCCAGAATGACTATCTGTATCAGCTCTAAACGTATGCTGTAGTGTTTTCCTGTCTCTTTAACTTAAACATTTATGGTTATACGAAGGAGAAATGGCTGCACACTTTCCAATCACTCACCAGCCTCTGGCTCCTCTGCTTTTAAAAAGGAATTAACAGTAATGTTACCAACTGGGATTCACAGAATAAGATTTATGTAATCTAAAACAAGCACAAATAAAGTTACTTGGCACTTGATGGACCCATTCGGTGCAAATGGGTCCCAGATCTCAAAACGGCACTCAGAGAGTGAGAAGTATTCCTAAGCACTGCGCAATGTGTCCAATAACATTAGAAACGAAGGGATTTCATGATCCAGCTGGCAGCCGGTCTGATTTATTTCCATGTGCATATGTGACCTCAATTTCAAGAACAAGCTCAATGTGGGTTTGGAAACATGTCCATATTTGTTACCGTAATGCTTTCCGAAGCAGGTTGATCCGAATTTGTGTAGACACTTTGTAGAGGAATCATTCCACCCTTCTTTCACTCCTGACTTCAGGCCTGTGAGCGGTTGTCAGAGAGCGAAAATGTAAAATGAAAGGAAATAAAAGATCATAGAGGGGTTTAGCGGCATTGACTCACAGTCACTTCGATTCCTCCGTCTATGCCTACCATACATCTTTCACTGCCATGGGTCCTCTCTTGGGTGGCCTGAGAGGACGGGCCTACCGGGCCAACATAATACTCCACTATTATATAAATAAACCGTTTTGGCTCTCTGAAGTAAGATATGTGTTTGGAAAGGCCTTAATTTGTAACACTGCCAGCAATAAGAAGTGTTTTATCAAAGTCTACATGAAAACAGAAGAAAATAAATAAAGGTGAATATGGGGAGAAAATTAAACCATAAGTGGGGGAAAAGAGAGAGATCTGACTTTTATTTCTTTGAAAGTATCTTTCAAGTCTGAGCTTTATAATATAATAAACATTAGAGTGTCTCACTCAGCCCCTCACACAGAATAAAGAGCAGCAGAAGAATATGGGTTCCTTCTGCTGCCGCATACTGACAGAACTCTGAGGGAAATCCCAGAGAACAGAGATGACTCGTCTTCCACATTGAACTGTGGAATAAACGTTATACTGAAGGCACTGTAGATAACTTTTTTCCTGGAGCCGAGGGAATATGTTTGACATGTCTACATTTAACTACAACAGAGGCGAGAGAAAGTGTAGAACTGCGTGACTTTTCTCTTGTGGGAGTGCATGAAAGAGGCATCCACTTAAAGTACATCAAGGTGCTAATAAATAATTGCACTATTTTAATGAGATTTACATCATCAAACGGTTATAATGACTTTTTTTTCCCTGATAGAAGATTAGAGTATGTTTGTGTTCTGTAGCGTGATTCAGAGGAGAGTAGCTGAGTGATGTGAAGACGGTGAGATAGCAGACTACCTCACAGCAGGACAGATGACACAATTTGTAATCATTGTGTATACTGCGTTCTAGGTGGAAAGGATTCCAGCTCCTGTTAGCTTTTGTCCTTCATGTATCAGTGTGAGAATGGAGAGACAAAGCTCAGACCTAACAGTGTAAACAGTTATAGTATGTGGCTTTGGATTTATGTACACACACACATATTGTAATCATTTTAGGGTTGAGGTAATGGTGGGCGATAGATGCATCCTCTGTAACTCCATGATAAAATCCATGTGGCTGTTTCTGGCTTATCTTGGACTCACAGTAAAGACAGCAACAAGCCTCAAGCAGAGGTATCACACATACGGATTGTTAGTGCCACTCATATAAAGTATGCCAGGCTTGGACTTTGTTTATTATAAATGCTTAAAGGAAAAGAGAAGAAAACTATGTTCTAACTTTAAATATAGTATCTCCATATCCATAGCATCTCCATGCTCTTAGACTGACAGGGGATCTGGGTTAAATCTCTGTTCATTGGGAGTAGCCTATTTGTGATATAAGAAGGCTGCAATGGTCCATGATGCACCTTGTCACTCTAGTGTTATTGGTAGAAGATCCCTCACACTGCCATTAATACATAGATATGTCACACTGGTCATTTCAATAAATGAATGTGTAGAGAAGCTGTGCAACAGGTTGGCAGAGTTTGTTAAATGTCTAGATGACCAAAGCTAATGAAAAAAATAAAAATAAATGGTTTGACTAAAAATGGTGGTTGTATGAAATTAATTCTCATTGATTTCACTTAAAAAATAAAATAAAGAAAATACTAAACCATAAGTGACTAAATAGCTGTCTAGGTGGTAACAGATGGGAAAGTTCACCCACAAATAAAAATGCTATCATCATTTACTCACCCTCATTTCCACAACTGTTTGACTTTTCTCTTCTGCTGAATACAAAATATGATGTTTTGAAGTTGTTTAGGTGACTACTAACTTCTCTTGTAAGAAAACAATAGAAATCAAAACATCTTATTTCATCTGGCAGAAGAAATAAAGTAATCAAATCAAATCAAAATCAAATCACTTTTATTGTCACATCACCAGAGCACGGGTGCCTTGGTGAGTGGAAATCTTGAGAGCGTGCTCCAGACAGTGCAGAAACAATTTACATATAGACAGTACATACTTACAGACTTATACAGAAGACAATGTGCAGAATACACATACATATAGTCAGTACACACAGTGTACTATTAGACATACTAACAGTTATCAATACACATTATACACAGTATGTACACATTCTACATTATGTACACATATATACACACAATAATATGCAAAGGTGCAACAGATTATACATAATCCTGGGTACGCAATGTCATGGATGTGCATTGGATGGTATCCAGTGGTAGCAGATAGGTTGTTGTATAGTGCAGTGTGTGCGTCAAGTTGAACTGTGTAAAAGTTATAGTGCAGTGCAGTGTGTGTGTGTAGTCCAGTTGAACTGTGTGAAGTGCAGTGCATGGCATATCGTAAAGTGGGAGTGTGCTGTAGGGTGTATTAGTTTTTGCTTTTCATTAGCCTGATAGCCTGAGGGAAAAAGCTATCCCTCAGTCGGCTAGTGCGGGATCGCTTGCTGCAGAGACATCTTCTGAGGGCAGCAGAGAGAGCAGATTGTGGGACGGGTGGCTGGAGTCCTTGATGATCCTCCTGGCTTTCCTCATACACCACCTGGTGTAGATGTCCTGGAGGGAGGGAAAATCACCTCTAACAATGTGGCGAGCAGTTCGCACGACCCTTTGCAGAGCTTTGCGGTTGCCAGCGGTGTTGTTTCCAAACCAGGCGGTGATGCAGCCGGTCAGGATGCTCTCCACAGTGCAGGTGTAGAATAATGTAGGATGCTGGGGCTCATTCCAAACTTCCTCAGCCGTCTCAGGAAGAAGAGGCACTGGTGTGCCTTCTTCAGCACTGCATCTGTGTGAGCAGACCATGTGAGATCCACGGTGATGTGAATGCCGAGGAACTTAAAGCTGTTTACCTGCTCCATAGGTGTCTTATCGTTGGAGATGGGTGTGTGTTCTCTGCTCTGTCTCCTGTAATCCACCACCAGCTCCTTGGTCTTGATGATGTTGAGTGAGAGGTGGTTCTCTTGACACCATTTAGTCAGGGTACTCACCTCCTCTCTGTAGGCCGTCTCATCATTGTCGGTGTTCAGTCCCATAACTGTTGTGTCATCGGCAAATTTGACGATGACGTTGGAGCTGTGTGTGGCTGTACAGGGAGTACAGGAGTGGGCTGAGGATGCAGCCCTGTGGAGCACCAGTGTTGAGGACCAGGGGAGATGAGGTGTTGTTGCCCATTCTGACCACCTGACTTCTGCCTGTCAGGAAGTCCAGGATCCAGCTGCACAGAGATCTGTTTAGTCCCAGAGTTTGTAGCTTTGCAACCAGTGTGGCAGGCACTATGGTGTTAATTGCTGAACTATAGTCCAGGAACAGCATCCTCACATAGGTGTTCTTATTTTCCAGGTGGGAGAGAGCAGTGTACAGGGTGAAGGCAATAGCATCGTCTGTGGAACGGTTGCTGCGATGTGCAAATTGTAGCGGATCCAGTGAGGCAGGCAGCACAGAGCAGATGTAGTCTCTGATGAGTTTCTCGAAACACTTTCTGAAGATGGGTGTCAGAGCAATGGGCCTGCAGTCATTCAAGCATGTGATTGTATTTTTCTTCGTTATGGGCACAATGGTGGATTTTGAAAACATGAAGGAACCACAGAAAGAGAGAGGGAAAGGTTGAAGATGTCTGTAAAAACCCCAGCTAGTTAGAATGCGCATACTCTGAGCACACGGCCTGGGATGCCATCCGGACCCACAGCTTTGCGGATATTCACCCGTTTGAAGGATGGGGTTACATCCGCGACAGAAATGGAGAGTGGACTCACCTCTTCTGCAGCAGCCGCAGGAGCACTCTCTGTGAGGGCGGTGTTGTGAGCCTCGAAACGAGCATAACATTTATTAAGCTTGTCCGGTAGAGAGGCGGCAATGTTCACAGTAGCTTGTTTATTCCCTTTGAAGCATGTGATGTTGTTGATGCCTTGCCACATGCTTCTTGCATTGTTGGTGTTTAATTGTTCTTCTACTTTGTTTTTATATTGCCGTTTGCGGCTTTGATTGATTTCCTGAGATCGTAACTGGCTTGTTTTCGATCGTCATTTTATCCGGTTTTAAAGGCAGATGTCCGCCCTGACAAGGCTGTTCGAACATCGCTGTTAATCCACGGTTTTTGGTTGGGGTAGATGCAGATTGTTTTTGTCGGTACTACGTCCTCTATACACTTCCTGATGAAACACGTTACAGAGTCTGAATATGCCTCTATGTCGTCACATGTCCCAGTCTACGTGATCAAAACAGTCCTGTAGTATAGCGTCAAATTGGTCCGACCAGCATTGGATTGTCCTGAGAGTGGGTGCTTCACGTTTCAGTTTCTGCCTATAAGCAGGCAGGAGCAGTGGTCCGATTTACCGAAAGGTGGGTGGGGGAGGGATTTGTAGGCGTCCCGGAAGGGAGAGAAGCAGTGGTCGAGTGCACGATCACCACGTGTGTTGATGGTGATGTGTTGGAAGTATTTTGGAGCTATTGTTTGAAGTTGGCTTTATTAAAGTCTCCCATAACAACAAACGCTGCTTCTGGGTACACGGTTTCCTGCTCACTTATATTCCCATACAGTTCCTTGAGAGCCTGGTCTGTGTTGGCTTGAGGGGGAATGTAAGCAACTGTGATTCAAAGTTTAGGTGAGTAAACGATGACAGAATGTCCATTTGAGTGAAAACTTTTGTTCTGGTGCAACCACATTATGAGCCTACCTTCTTCACTACAAAAGCAATGTAAAATAAATACTGTCTTTAATATATAATAAGAACATTTATTTTGACAAACCTCACTCTAATTTTCAAAATAATGTTGTCTTTGGGAGGAAAACAGTCTCTATTTTTGCAACCTTTGAAAGAAGCTCTCTTAGTCTCTGTCTCTGTATCTAATCTTTGTACAAAGAGGTTTGGCATGCCATTTGAAGTGCAGATTAAAATCAGTTAATATAATCATGCTTTGATCCCAGCAGTCAGTGTTTCCAAATGAAAGACAAACACATTCACCATAAGTACATAAGAAGATACTGTCAAAACAGATTCCAATTTGATTTCTTGCTTGGGCAAATATGTCTCTAAGAGCAGGATGATTGCAAGTTCATGGGAAGCAGGGGGAAGGAGAAACAGCCAATCAATGTCAAAAACAACACAGATGAAATCTTGTCATGTCACCACCATACAAAGTTGTCACAATGGATTGATGTTTCCGCTTTATATCTCGGCCCTATGCAATCTATTAATTTGCTGAATTTCAATAAATTTTTACCTCTGACCTTGTGAAGAATCACAATGATAATGTGTTATGTTTCTCTTTTGTGTGATTGCAACAATCCCAAGGTATATGCTTTGGTGTGCCTAAGGTTTATGCATCAACCTCATGTCATTAAAAACCTGTATGACTTTACTATTTTGAAGAATGAATGTTGAACTGTCTTGGTCCTTAAAGTCAATGGAGTTAAAAAAAACAGCACATTGAACCCAACTGAATTTCTCAAAATATCATCTTTTGTGGTCCACAGAAGAAAATAAAGTCATATAGGTTTGAAACAACATTAGGGTGAAATGAATTAGTTCATTCCCACTTTGTGGGAAGTTGTGGCCTAATGGTTCAAGATTCAGACTCGTAATCTTAAGGTTGCGGGTTCGAGTCTTGGTCAGGCAGGGATTGTCGGTAAGGGGAGTGAATGTACAGTGCTCTCTCCACCTTCAATACCACGACGAGGTGGCCTTGAGCAAGGCACCTAACCCCTAGCTGCTCCCCGGGAGCCTCAGCATAAATGGCTGCCCACTGCTCCGGGTGTGTGTTCACAGTGTGTGTGTGTTCACTGCTGTGTGTGCGCACTTTGGATGGGTATATGCAGAGTATGAATTCCAAGTATGGGTCACCATACTTGGCTGTATGTCACATCACTGTTCATTTTTGAATAAGCTATCCGTTTAAGTTGATGCCGTCTCGCCTCCAAAGTCGCTTTCTTACAATCGTTGGACATTCACATACAATTGGATCTTTTTCAACTAATGATGGTCACACAGAACTTTCAAACTGGTCAATAAGCAGCAGTTATTCTTTGCGCATTTGTGGTGAAATAAATAAATGATGAATGTACAGTATGAATACATTAAACAAATACAAACCAATGTGTTTAGAAGAAAAACATAGAAGGTTTACTAGTATTTAAATAATAATTTACTGGAAAAAATATTGCTGACTCTATCAGTAACTTGTGCTAATAGTTGTCATTAGAATACATCACATCCTGTAATGGTATCCATATACAGTTTGCCCACAAAATTTAAATATTTGAACACAATCAAAGCTCAACTTAATCCAAAAAGTCCACATAGACATGCGGTCATAAATCCACACAGTTGCCGTTGTACATTGAGATGTATGACTTCCAGAAGCTAAAAAGGGTTATGTGGGTGATTTCAATCACCCTGGTTGTGTGCATCTCGTTAGAGGTTAACATTTCCTCATTTATCACCAGTAAAGTATGGAGTACCACAGGGATCTGTCCTAGGTCCTCTGCCATTTTCAATATACATGTTGCCCTTTGGTAATATTATTAGAAAATATGGGATTAATTTACATTTTTATGCTTATGATACTCAACTATATATCTCAACAAGACCAGATAAAACTTCAAAATTGTCTAGGCTAACGGAGTGTGTTAATAATGTAAAAGATTGGATGACCAATGATTTTCACCTTTTAAACTCCGATAATACAGAGATATTACTTATTTGACCAAAAAAACTGTAAAAAAAAATCTTGGAGCACAATTTGCATCTAGATGGATGTCCTGTTTCTTCCTCTACAGTCAAAAATCTGGGTGTTGTATTAGACAGCAACTCATCTTTTGAAAATCATAGTTCCCATGTTACAAAAATAGCATTCTTCCACCTTGGAAACATTGCCAAGCTACGGAAAATGTTAAGTGTTTCTGATGCAGAAAAGCTAGTTCATGCATTCATGACCTTTAGACTGGACTATTGTAATGCACTGCTAGGTTGTTGTCCTGCATCTTCAATAAACAAGCTACAGATAGTACAACATGCTGCAGCTAGAGTCCTTACCAGGTCAAGAAAATATGATCATATTACTCCAATTTTACAGTCTCTGCACTGGCTACCTATTAAGTTTCGTATCAGTTACAAAATATTATTAACTTACCTATGAGGCCATAAATAGTTTAACTCCTGCGTACCTAACTAATCTTCTTTCACGCTACAATCCAACCTGCTCCCTAAGGTCGCAAAACTCTGGACTCTTGGTAGTACCTAGAATAGCAAATCTGCTAAAGGAGGTAGAACTTTTTCATATTTGCCTCCCAAACTCTGGAATAGCCTTCCTGATAATGTCCGGGGGTTCATACACACTCTCTCTGTTTAAATCTAGATTAAAGACACATCTCTTTAGCCAAGCATTCATATAATGCATCACATAATATTCTGCTGCTGTTATATCTGATCAATTGCACATTATTATGCTTTAGCTTTGGCTGAACAAATATGTTTTGCTTATACAGAACAACAGCTACGCTAATTATGTCTCTATTTGGATCTCTGTTTCTGCCACGGGATTAATGTGGTAACTAGGAATTACACAAAGCTTCAGTCTGGATCCAACCCTTAAATGATCCGAGATGACCAAACACCTGAGAAGAGTTGATGCCAACCCCTCAGAGAATATACAAAATTAACCAAATTTTGCAATAAGTTATATATATTAAGTTTTTGCAATATATACATCTATTGTAGAAACGTAATTTCCCGTAAAGCTGCTTTACAATGATTGTTTTGTGAAAAGCGCTATACAAATAATATTGATTTGAATTGAATTGTGAATAATATATTGCACAATATGATTTTGTTTCTTTGAAGCTGGCTCCAATGTATCAGCACAAACAGTGCTGTGATTCTCCTAATGCTCTTTGTGCTGTGGTGTAGGTAGGAGCGCTCCATGTGCTGTGGTCATCAGCTCAGGTATGAATATTTAATCAGGTGCTATCTGGCTTCCATTTGTTCAGGGTCACATTTATCAGGTATTGGATGTCCTCGTGCTCAATTATTCAGACCTGCTTGTCAAATTCGTGATCACGGAGACATATGATTACTTTTTAAGTAATGCCTAACTCATGAGTTACTATTTTCTCCTTCTCTCCTCCTTCCTCTCTCTCTGTCTTCCCGATTGTCTCATTTTTACATTGGAATAATGGTATTTATTTTGTGTAAGAAGCGCTCTATAAAAATAGCCTAGTCACCTACAACAGTATTAATAGTTACAGATCCTGTTGTTTCCATTTTTATAATGAGTTAATTAATCTTCAACCCCATCTTATAGAGGAAGAACGTGTGTGCAATGCTTGGCAGTAAATTATGTGGAAAATTTCAAAACATTAGAATTCGGGCTATGGTCCTTCCGTTTTCATGGCAGGGCAGAATGATTGGAGAGTTTCAGTGAATTACTGTTGTAAGGGCTAAAATAATGTGGAGAGTTTCAGACTATTCAAGAACTGAATGTATGCGTTTCGTGTATTACTGGAAACTACAGCCTTTGCATCACACGACAGGTGTTATTTTGTACAGAACATTTTCATATAAAGTATGCTTGGACATTATAAGGATGCTTGTTCATGGTTTAAGCATAGACATTAGGCTGTTTATTATTAATATATTTATGTATTTAGTAACTTTGTGAATGCACATTATTTTAAATTATTTTATTTTTGTAAAACTGAGAGGGGGGCAACTGTAAAAATTTACTCACCCTCAGGGCATCCAGAATGTAGATGAGTTTGTTTCTTAGTAAGAACAGATTTGGAGAAGTTTTGCGTTACATCACTTGTTCACCATTGGATTCTCTTGCAGTGAATGGGTGCTGTCAGAATGAGAGTCCAAACAGCTGACTTGTTTGGGAACAAATTAACCATTTAGACTTTAAATTGTCATTTCTGGCAAAAATAGTACTGTCCCTCAAAATGCCCCTCTAGCTAAAAAAAGTCCCTGTTGTCCTCTCACATTAAAATCCATTGATAACTGCTTTGGACTGTTTTTGCCTGTTAGCGATGCTTGATTTGTGTATATTTGTCTCCTGATCCAGAAGAGACAACTTAGATATTATGGAAGACTCATATTTTAGCCGTTGAAGTTAAAACATCGTAATGATGGATTTTTTTTTATTACAAACACAACTTTTTTCACTTTTGGGTGAACAACTCTTTTAATCATTAGTAAGATGTTTTTATATAGTTTATTTGTAAACATTCAGCTATTTTATTTAATTAATTATGTATCTCAAACATTTTTGATGTTCTATTAATTTATGTGAGTAAAACTGAAGAGATATAGATATATATAGATATATATATATATATATATATATATATATATATATATATGATAGCTATGAACTATTATTTCAGCTCCGATGAATTATTAGCTTACAGATAAAATATTGCCTGATTAAACTAATCTTAATCTTTGACTTATGATTTATACTTTATTAAATGCTCGTCCAGCGACCATTAACATCAGTATATCTTTAACAATTTAGTTTATTTTGCTTTCGTGGCCAACGATAAACAAAATAAAGGGTTTTATACCATTTGAGCGAGGTAACGCGATCATGGCAATACGTTTGAAATACTTGAAAATCACATCCCAAGAGACAATTCTTGTCAAGAGACAAAGGTTTATTTACTAACTGCGATTCTACGGTACATGATCTAACCTAATAAAAACACATAACATACACACACACACCCATTCAGAGCTCTACGGTTTAACGATAGAAGAAGAGTTAAGGTAGCACTCTTTGCTATTTCATAACTGAAGCCACATACGATCACGAAAGAGATGTCACCCTTTTCTGCATTCAGATCAATTACCAGTTCAGTTAGGATAAAAACTTAGTTTGGGTTACTTGCGTTCATGTAAAATTTGCCGAAGATCTTTCCATCTCACGTGGTTTACTCGTGTGTCCACGGAAGACTCAGATGCTCTGTTTCGGATGCCACCTGTTTCCTTGTTTCTGCTGCGTGACGTCACCGGGAAGCTCTCTCTTGCGATTGGCCGTCTTTGTTCTGTGTTAGAGCGTGGAAGCTGTTTGTTTCTCGTTGGTATTACTTCGATGTCGTGTTGGATCCTTTTGGATGGTCTCTCCAGCCGATGGTGAGGCGAGAGATCCGCGTCCAGCTTCCAGATCGTCAGCGAGCAAGCAAGTTGAAGCGCGAGGATGAAAGAGAGCGATTTTAGAACTGGTGACCAGTTTTAAACAGACGGATTTCAGCATGCCCTCGGCGGCTGAACCAATCAAATTGTTCTTGTGGGGCGGAGCCTCGCCCCGCACAGCTTTGGGGCATATCATTTTAAACATGTGACGAAAAATAAGAGTTTAAATATTTATGTAACGTGTTATCACATGTTTACCCATTTATAATATCACCACATCTGTCACATCACTGATTCATAATTTTTTGCGACCGTCCATATAAATCTAAACACGCTATAACATTACAGGGAAAAGTAATACGTCACAGGTTAAGAAAATACCATCGGTTCCATTACACAGCAAGCTTATATAAGACAGAGTACAACATTAATATATATATTGTTTCTTGTGGTACATTGTTTTAAAAGTAATGGAATAAATTTATGTCTTTTTGCATACAGGAACACGTGAGTTTCAGTGTTCCCTGTGAGAAGAGAAACAGAAAAGTAATTTCCTTTGTTCTGTCCCAGAATGAAGAAAAGCGCACTTGGATTTCTCACAGGGGAGGGGATTTTAATTAAAAAAATAGTCAGTGACGTATCTCGGCTTCATCTGGATTTCATTCTGTGCGATGATTCTCTACAATATATATATATATATATATATATATATATATATATATGTATGAAGAGTTCAGATGCAAAAGCCTCTAGGTGCCATCTTATATGTCTTATATCTTATACGTTTCTTATATAGGCTGTGGTTTTGTGACATTCTTAAAATATATAGTCTAAAATAATGTTCAACATCTATATCGACATATGTCTGTATAGATGTTGAACATTATTTCAGACTACCGCATTTTAAGAATGTAAGTGCTTGTGTTGTTTCTTTTATTGGAAACCGCAGCTTTTACATCACACAACAGGTGTTATTTAGTACAGGTGCATCTCAATATATTAGTGAATGTCGTGGAAAAGTTCATTTATTTTAGTGATTCAAATCAAATTGTGAAACTTGTTTATTAAATAAATTCAATGCTTACAGACTGAAGTAGTTTAAGTCTTTGGCTCTTTTAATTGTGATGATTTTGGCTCACATTTAACAGAAACCTCAACAAACTAGAATATGGTGACATGCCAATCAGCTAATCAACTCAAAACACCTGCAAAGGTTTCCAGAGCCTTCAAAATGGTATCTCAGTTTGGTTCACTAGGCTACACAATCATGTGGAAGACTGCTGATCCGACAGTTGACAATCATTGACACCCTTTACAATGAGGGTAAGCCACAAAAATTAATTGCCAAAGAAGCTGGCTGTTCACAGAGTGCTGTATCCAAGCATGTTAACAGATATTTGAGTGGAAGGAAAAAGTGAGGAAGAAAAAGATGCACAACCAACAGATAGAACCGCAGCCTTTTGAGGATTATCAAGCAAAATCGATTCAATAATTTGGGTGAACTTCCCAAGGAATGGACTGAGACTGGGGTCAAGGCATGAAGAGCCACCACACACAGACATGTCAAGGAATTTGGCCACAGTTGTCATCAAAGGCGTCTTACCTGGGCTAAGGAGAAGAAGAACTGGACTGTTGCCCAGTGGTCCAAAGTCCTCTTTTCAGATGAGAGCAAGTTTTGTATTTCATTTGGAAACCAAGGTCCTAGAGTCTGGAGGAATGGTGGAGAAGCTCATAGCCCAAGTTGCTTGAAGTCCAGTGTTAAGTTTCCACAATTTGTGATGATTTAGGGTGCAATGTCATCTGCTGGTGTTGGTCCATTGTGTTTTTTGAAAACCAACATCACTGCACCCGTTTACCAATACATTTCGGAGCACTTCTTGCTTCCTTAATATAACTGTTAGAAAGATTTAGTCAAAAAAACGAATGCTTTTAGATGAATAATTCAAGATAAAGACAAATACGCTTTAGATATGACCATTTCAATCTAATATGTGAAAAGGCCTTTGTGCTGAAAGGGCAGAGAGCACAAAATAGATCCTGTAATCCCAAGTCAACTGAAAAGGTCAATTTTTCACCTCTTAAGGTCACATCCTCTGCAGGGGACCTGGTGAGGGTTCTTGATGATTTTGAGGTCCTGTAATGCAAGACCAGTCATGAGACTTCTATCACTATTGTGTTAAATTAATACATTTACTACTTGATAAGATACTGGACATTAGAATCATTCAAACAAGTCTTAGTAGAGATGAAAAACAAACAAATATTTCATCTCATGTTTATCCAATGCATTATATATATATATATAGTGCTTGAAGTGGGCCGGTACGCACCGGCACTTCTATATTTTAGCCTTTAGAGTACCTGCACTTTTTGTGCATACCGGCACTTCTGACATGTTGCCGGTACTCAGAGTAAAATCGTCAGGGTCTGGGTTATTAGGCTATATGATCACATATATTATTAGAAATTATATAGAAACTATGTAAAGCACACTACCCAGGCGGGATCACCTGTCATCTCGACCCATCACGTGAATGAACGCAAGCGGAGTCGGTCTACTTCATTGTGTGGTGCGGGAGAAGGGGAGGCGGTGTCAGGGGAGACGTGCGGAGTTGTAGAATAAGAATTAATTATTTATTTATTACTAATTTGAATCAGTACTTTATAACAAAAATCATATCTTATCTTATTGGCTTTTTCAATCACATAATTTTAAACCGTTAAACTCTACTTTAGAATAGTGATGTCAGAGACTTACAGTATGTCCAGATGTCAGTAAAATTATTATTTTCAGCATGTATTTGGCTTAAAAGCAAGAGTCTTTATAATGAACGCTGATTATGCGGTGGTCAGAGATTTAACAATTCTGAATGGAACGTATATTAAAGGCAAGCGATTTAGTGGTCTTTGGCACCCCTGTGTTCTTGTTTGGTATTGCAGCTTGACTTGTGCTAACTTGTATTGAAAACTTTTATTTAATTATTGATTGATTGTGGCAATAATACATTGTGAATTAATAAAAAGTACTTATGTATTTAATATAAATAATTAAATAAATAAATAATTAAATAATTGGGTCAGGTGAGCACTGCAACTCCACTCCACTCCACTTCCACTTCAAGCTGTATATATATATATATATATAGAGAGAGAGAGAGAGATACACAGTGGGGGAAATTTGTCGTGATTTCCTGCTGATTTTGTACATTTGCCCACTGACAAATACATGATCAGTCTTGTGGGATTACAAATTGTATTTAAATGCACTTCCTGACTAAGAAATTGTCAGGCAATTCAGGTGCTTGAGATCGCTTCCTGACCATTGAGCTTGAGACAGCTGTGCCTTTGTCTCTATGATAATGGTAAGTTCAATGAGTCAGACTACTGAGACTCTCAACTTCTGTTCTGCAAATGGCTTTCTGGCCCAGACTTCCTGGCTCCCTGGCCCAGACGTGGAATCGTTAGGTTGATTGGATTAGTGTCTATCTTCGAGCCCCTGGCCCAGACGTGAATCGCTAGGTTGATTGGATTAGTGTCTATGCATTTGAAAAACTATTATGTTGATGAGATTAGAACCACGGGAAGTTTGGTAACAAACCAACGCCTCCCTCAGTTGCATGCGTTGTTTGAATTTGTCTCCACCTCCAAAAGTCCCTCCTCCAAAAATACCTATAAGACACCCTGTAAATTACTTGAGATTGAGATTTCGATGACTACAGATACCAACAGCTTGTGTTCTCAATAAAGAATTCTGCTGGACGATCCAATCCGAAGTCTCCTGGTCTTCTCTTCTGAGTTTCCTACACTTTAGAAGAACAAGTTTTCACAACAGATGGTGCCGTGACCGGATAGAGTTCCAGCTTCCTCACCTGAAAACTTCAAGCTCAAACTAAGATCTGCATCCAGACTGCATCTTTTGGAATCCAGCGAAACTTCCAGCTGAACAAAGATTCCCAGACTGAATTTTTCTCTCAACCAAGGGTTGTGGTGAGTGCTGTCTCTAATCCAAAATAACCTAAGACCAGTACAAATTTTGTATCCTCTGTGCCGTCAGAGAAGAGTTAATATACATCTGTAGGGTTTGTTTAACTAAGTTTATCCTCTAAAGTTTTTTCTTTTAGAGATGAAAGTTATCCTCTGTTTCAGGCAGGGAAGATTTGGCATTACGTGCTAAAAATTGGTTATCCTCTGTTTCAGGCAGGGAAGTTTAGCATCACGTGCTAAAAATTGGTTATCCTCTGTTTCAGGCAGGGTAGTTTAGCATCACGTGCTAAAAATTGGTTATCCTCTGTTTCAGGCAGGGAAGGTTAGCATTTCGTGCTAATAATTTTGGTTTATCCTCTGTTCCTGTAGGCAGGGAAATTAAGTGTTGGTAATTTGGAAAGTTAACAATAGTTAAGCCCCTCTGTTGATCAGAGAAGTTTTTTGTTTAGTGTTTGTTTGTGTGGTACAGAAGAAACTTACAAAATGGTTAGAAGGAATGCTAGGCTGATTCCAACCACAGAAAAGATTGGTCTTGCGACTCCTTTGTGGTCAGATAGTGAATTCAAAACGCTGTTAGGGGAACAAATGACCCTAATAGTCACTGAAAAAGTTAGACAAGAACTAACGCAGAAATATGAGATTCATCCAGACAAGACTTGGTCGGTAGATGAGTGTAAACACATTTACAAGCGTTCTTTGAAACAGATGTAGCTCTCCAATCAGTAACTGATGTGCCTGTAAATTCAGTCAATGTGTGTGGTGCTAGGAGAAGATCTCAGGGAATTGAGGAAACTGATAGTGTTCCTCTCAATTCTTCTGTTGTGCAAATACAAACTGTTGCCAAAGCTTTATGTCCTAAAGATATAGAGACTATCTCAGAGTTTACCGTCACGCACATTTTTCTGAATTTAGAAGAACATTGATCAGTAAAATGCGTCTTTATGACATGTCGTTGGCAGAAGTCACAGCTGATGTCACAAATTCTAACTGAATCTGAATTCAACAGTTTTGAATCTGCTGTTACTTCTGAACTGCGAAAGGCCAGTAAGGGTGATTTAAGAGAAGGTATTTTGAAAATCCTAAAGAATATCTTAGGACCCAAAATAGATTGGTCTAGAATTACTACCTGTGTGCAAAGGAAAGAAGAAACTGTGAGTGAATATACTGAGAGATTTTGTCAGTCAGCTGTAATTTACAGTGGAATTGTTGATGACCCTGAAAGTGTGCTTGATGACAAGGGACCCCTGGTTCGTATCTGGTCAGATGGCCTTGTAGCCGAATACAGAAAAGCTTTACCATTCTTAGATATAACTTGGTCTAACAGAACTCTCAGAAGTAACCTAGACAGGTTAGCTACATGGGAAAGAGATGCTGATGTCAAGGCAAAAGTAAGAGTAGCAGCAGCTACGTTTAACACAACGAAACAAGACAATAGATGGTCTAAAAGAAAGCAAATGCAAATACTGTGAAAATTAGGACATTGGGAGAAAGAGTGTAGGAAGAAGTTGCAAGATAGTAAAAGAAATGCTATGCATAATTCTGCTCCTTCTCAGCCTGCCTACAACCCTGAAGTAGTTCCGCCAGTGACCACTGAAACTATACAGCTAGTTCAGGCTCTTCTAAGAGCACAACAAGACCAGGAAAAAAACTAATTGTTGGGGCTGTGAGTAGCTACCTTTCCCCTGTAATCCAACACAATGACCAAAGAATTTTTGTGAAAGGTAGCATAAAGAGAAAGAGATTGATTTTTGCTTGATACAGGTGCAGAAATTACAGTAATTCCTACAAAATTGGCACAAGGTTTAAACATCCCATACAAGAAAACCAAACTTTGTTTAACTGGTGTAATAGGTGAAGATTCTGTTTTGTATGAAACTCCGCCCATAGAGGTACAATTTGGCCCAAAACTCTGACTACAAAATTGCTATGCGCTCCATTAAATACAGGTGCAATTTTAGGCATGGATCTTCTGAGACAAATAAATCTAACTTTAGACATGTCCTCAGAATCTACTAGCATAAAAATTTCTCAGCACAGATTTCTACCAATAATGCAACCCCTCCCGAGTATGCTTTCTTACAGAATCATCCAATTTGGGCTAAAGACAAGGATGATTGTGGTTTGTTGACAGGTGTAGAACCAGTTAAATTGACAGGAACTCCACCTCCGGTCACCAAACAATATCCGATTAATAAGGAAGCTATACAGGAATCAAACTTATTGTAGAAAATTTGCTGACGCAAGGAGTGCTAGTTAAAACCAACAGTCCATGTAATTCACCCATATGGCCCATCAAGAAATCTAATGGGACATGGAGACTTACAATAGACTACAGAGTAGCCAATAAACATATTGATAAAATCACCCCCCTAGTGGCAGATCCATCTACAATTTGTAATGGCTTACCATTAGATTGTAAGATTTTTTCAGTAATTGATATGTCTAATGGATTCTTTTCTGTACCGTTGCACTCTGATAGCCAGCCATGGTTAGCTTTCACAGTTGACTATGAACAATACCAGTGGACACGATTGCCACAGGGATTTCAAAACTCCCCAACCATATATCATCAGGCTGTCAGGTGATTTGTGTGACCCAGAATGTCCGGTAAAACAGTCCACTATGATCCAATATGTCGATGATATTTTGATTGCCTCAACAGATCATGAGGTACATCAAACTGAATTGGCATCATTGTTGGACTATTTGCATAAAAAAGGACACAAATGCAGCTTTCACAAAGCTCAAATTGCTAAAAAGCAAGTCACATTTCTGGGTCAAACAATTGGTGCAGGAAATAGATCCATTACACAGGATCGAGCGGCTTCAGTCAAAGCCATACCTCCGCCTACTACCATTAAAACACTCCGCTCATTTTAGGAACAGCAGGTTATTGTAGACCTTGGATTGAAGACTATGCCTCGATTGCTCAGCCTCTATGATTAGTTGAAAGGCCATGGTAAAGATTCAGATACTGTTTGTATGGAAAAACTTCATCTCAAAGCTTTTAATGATTTGAAGAGAGCACTATGTCAAGCACCAGCATTAGGAATTGCCCAATCTGATAGACCCTTTGTGCTTTATGTCCATGAACACTTTGGCTTTATGACTGCATGTCTAATGCAAGATCATGGGGGCAGCTTACGCCCAATTCATTACTATTCCGGTAAACTTGACATAGTCGCTCAAGGTATGGGCCCATGCCTCAGAGCAGTACAGGGAGCCACTGTGGATTCATCCGGCTGCTGGACCAAAGGGGGAAAGTATGTTGCTCCCGAATCACTGTTGCCATATTTGGCTCAACAAATACACAGTTTGGGTCATAGTGGTCCAGCAACGATGAATCACAGGTTCTCAAATCAATGGTGGAATCCAAAGTTCAGAAACGTAGCCACTGAAACAGTCAAGAGATGTGTTACATGTCAGAAAAATAATGATGTACCAGCAGCTGCAGTATCGTGTCAGGGAAGGAAAACTTGGACTCATGTGTCACACTTTAAAGTTGTTCCTCCCCCTGCAGGGATAGGATAGGACAGACACAAGAACCAGTGAGGAGCCCAGGGAAGAACCGAAAGCAACAGGCTTCGGGGGCCAACCCTGCGGTGAAGATTTCCTCATAGGCCTTTCCCCATCCAATAGTCCATCCTTTCCTCACTGTTCTTTAGGTGTCGCAGGAATTGAGAAATAGGGAAAGAAGGAACAACAATAGCAGACTATATTTGAACAGAGGATACAACCCTAATGTTTGCAGACTCTACAACAAATACTGCTATGTGCCGTTGTTCTCTTTTGTTTTGGTTTCTTTCTTCCTCTGTGCAGATACCACTTGATGGCTGTCCTGAGATCCATATGCACCGCCCTTCTCACCTGCGGATGAAGCCACAACCTCTAGAAAACAACTAGACCCATTGCCGAGCCAACTATCACACAAGAAAGAGAAAAGAAAGAAGAAAGAAGAAAAAAAAATACGCAGAGACTCACATCGGAACTTCAGTCATCCATCAACATGATCAAGATTTTCGTACTCTTGATCTTTCAGCAAAATTACACCAGATGACTGAAGATAATTCTTCATGGTTCGGAAACTTGTTAGGTAAACCCTGGCTGTGGATCAAGGAAATAGCAATTCTGCTGTTGTTTCTCCGACTTGCGTACTATCTATGCATCCACAGTATCAAGCGTTTCTTTCAGCAATGACTCCGCCTCTCACGAGGAAATGACAGTTCCAACCAGAAAAGATTATTACCCGTAAGAACTTCACGGACCCTAATTGCATGTTTTGTTTCTGTGTCAGCATGCAATTACATATAAGCAACACAGAACATGTACTATGTGCCTGTAACGATTACAAGTTACAAGAATTAACTTTTAAGTGTCTAAATTTGTATTTTGTGAGCGTTATTAGAACTCTCAAAGGGGGAATTGTGGGATTACAAATTGTATTTAAATGCACTTCCTGACTAAGAAATTGTCAGGCAATTCAGGTGCTTGAGATCGCTTCCTGACCATTGAGCTTGAGACAGCTGTGCCTTTGTCTCTATGATAATGGTAAGTTCAATGAGTCAGACTACTGAGACTCTCAACTTCTGTTCTGCAAGTGGCTTTCTGGCCCAGACTTCCTGGCCCAGACTTCCTGGCTCCCTGGCCCAGATGTGGAATCGTTAGGTTGATTGGATTAGTGTCTATCTTTCGGAGCCCCCCTGGCCCAGACGTGGAATCGCTAGGTTGATTGGATTAGTGTCTATGCATTTGAAAAACTATTATGTTGATGAGATCAGAACCACGGGAAGTTTGGTAACAAACCAACGCTTCCCTCAGTTGCATGCGTTGTTTGAATTTGTCTCCACCTCCAAAAGTCCCTCCTCCAAAAATACCTATAAGACACCCTGTAAATTACTTGAGATTGAGATTTCGATGACTACAGATACCAACAGCTTGTGTTCTCAATAAAGAATCCGGCTGACGATCCAATCCGAAGTCTCCTGGTCTTCTCTTCTGAGTTTCCTACACTTTAGAAGAACCAAGTTCACAACAGTCTATAATGTTAATGGTATGTTTATTTGAACAGTGAGAGACAGAATTGCAACAACACAATCCATAAAAAACGCATTTCAAATATATGTTTTTATTGATTTAATTAATTTAATTAATTGTCAAATACGTTTTTGATCCCCTATCAATCAGCAATATTTCTGGCTCCCAGGTGTCTTTTATACTGAGATTAGGAGCACTCTCTTAAAGGGAGTGCCCCTAATCTCAGCTTGTTACCTGTATTAAAGACAACCTGTACACAGAAGCAATCAATCAATCAGATTCCAAACTCTCCACCATGGCCAAGCCCAAAGAGCTGTCCAAGGATGTCAGGGACAAGATTGTAGACCTACAAAAGGCTGGAACGGGCTTCGAGACCATCACCAAGCAGCTTGGTGAGAAGGTGACAACAGCTGGTGCGATTATTCGCAAATGGAAGAAACACAAAATAACTGTCAATGTCCCTCGGTCCAGGGCTCCATGCAAGATCTCACCTCCTAAAGTTTCAATGATCATGAGAACGGTGAGGAACCAGCCCAGAACTACACGGGAGGATCTTGTCAATGATCTCAAGGCTGCTGGGACCATAGTCATCAAGAAAACAATTGGTAACACTCTACGCTGTGAAGTACTGAAATCCTGCAGCACCCGCTCAAGAAAACACATGTACAGGCCCATCTGAAGTTTACCAATGATTCAGAGGAGAACTGGTTGAAAGTGTTGTGGTCAGATGAGACTAAAATTGAGCTCTTTGGCATCAACTCAACTCGCCATGTTTGGGGGAGGAGGAATGATGCCTATGACCCCACCATCAAACATGGAGGTGGAAACATTATGCTTTGGGGTGTTTTTCTGCTAAGGGGACAAGACAACTACACCACATCAAAGGGACGATGGATGGGGCCAGGGCATTTAAAATGGGTTGTGGGTGGGTATTCCAGCATGACAATGACACAAAACACACAGCCAAGGCAACAAAGGAGTGGCTCAATAACAAGCACATTAAGGTCCTAGAGTGGCCTAGCCAGTCTCCAGACCTTAATCCCATAGAAAATGTGATTGTGGAGGGAGCTGAAGGTTTGAGTTGCCAAACGTCAGCCTCGAAACCTTAATGACTTGGAGAGGATCTGCAAAGAGGAGTGGGACAAAATCCCTCCTGAGATGTGTGCAAACCTGGTGGCCAACTACAAGAAATGTCTGACCTCTGTGATTGCCAACAAGGGTTTTGACACCAAGTATTTAGTCATCTTTTGCGAAGGGGTAAAATAGATATTTCACTCATTAAAATGCAAATAAATGTATAACTTATTTTGAAATGCGTTTTTCTGGATTTATTTTGTTCCCTCACTGTTAAAATAAAACAACCATTTAAATTATAGACTCATAATTTATTTGTCAGTGGGCAAACATACAAAATCAGCAGGGGATAAAATCCACCACCTGCTCTTGCATCTCTTGCTTTGCCCCTAAATTGAATGATTATACATTTTCCAGGTCATGTGTCCAGTCTAAAATCTCCTTAGGCTTTGCACAGTTCACATTTGCATCAGTAAGCTCTGTTATAAGAATGTGGTTATTGCAGCAGTTTAGAGCATAGACATAGACAAGTGTATGCCAGTTGTAAGTAGAACGCTAACTCTGTAAGGTGTAATTCAAACTAACTGACTTTGTACAAAAGAAGCTGCATGGATTGCAATTACAGGACTATAATTTACAATACCTTTCAGCATAAAAAGTATACACATGGTGCAATTTCTATATGGAACTTTTTATAATCGAATGAAAAAAAATATATATATATTTCAAACTAGAAAATGGCATCATCCATTATTTATGAATCACTTTGGATAGAACCGGTCTTTTCTTCCAAAAAAGTCATTTTAATGTTATATTTAAATACAACAATTGAGGAAGAATATATCAGGCATATAGAATTAGTTCCGCAAGATAATGACAATAATTTTGTCTTATCAGACATGCGCCACAGTAGGTCATTGTCAAAGCATTCAATATCTGAAAACAAACAACAGAATATTACCCTGAAAAAATGACATTATACCTTGACGGGTCTCCTAGAATGGGTGGGGGGTACGTGTAATGTCACATACAGACTGTTCTCTTAATATGTGTTTGACTCTAAAAGCACAAAGTGAAGATGTTATCAAAGCATAAAGGCTTAGGTTCTTATCTGAAAGAGCACAGCGGCTTTGAGAACATGGCACAGAAGATACGGGGAAACACTACTCCACTATCACAGTATGCATGTATTATTGTCCCGCAACACGACCGAGGTCTGGATAATGGTTAATTGTTTTTGTAATTGCATGCTGTCAAGCCAGGAAGCAGCGAGACATTATCATGTTGAAATTAACTTAGGCATTTGGTGAAATCCATTTACACATGAGATGACTGAACAAACTCTCATTTTCATCAGTGGGGTTGGTGGCAGGAACCTCACAGATGTCATCTTTAATCTGGATGCAGTGCTGTCTAATCTTTCGTAATCCTCTTTGGACTTTTTTGCATAGTTACATTTATATGTGACCATTGTGATGCAATATTAGGGTAAAAAATCTCACTTTTATTTTTATATTTATTTTATTTTTGCTATGCAAGCAAACATTATATTAAGCTTCAGGGATGCTGAAATATTTATGTAGTTTATATTTAATATAGACTATAGATGCGGTAAGTCCTGGTCATGCAAGCAAGCCAAAGGATATTAAGTATAGTGTCTAGGTAAAGAGGCAAACATGCATGTGAGTGTGCCTTCACGGTGCACTGCTTTGAGCCAAAGAGTGAACGAAGAGATCACATGAGCAAATCCAGCCAGATATTAGCTGACCCAACTGAGCAAGAGGTTTCGCCTTTTCCCTCTGGCGTGAAAAAGTGTGTGAATGTAATACAAATGCATTCATTCTGACCTTTTAATGAAAAGAAGGCAGACATTTTAAACAACCTGGGATGTTTTTAAAACAGTTTATTCTGTGGAGGTGTCTATGACATTGACCCTAATCATGTAACATAATACAGCTTTTATTAAAAAGCTTTTTGTTTGTTATTCAAAAATTGGGAGACCTTAAGACTAGATTAGAAGTCGTAAACTACATTTATTTGATTAAAATAAAATAAAAATACAAAAATACAGTATAAACAATGATATTGTGAAATATTATTACAATATAAAATGTTATGGATTTATTTGTCTGTTTGTTATTTATTTATTTATTTTGTGGCGGCAAAGCTGCATTTTCATATTTCATATTACCATATGAATATATTAATTACATTAATATTTTTGTGGATTTTGTTAAAGATTCTTTGACAAATAGAATTTTAAAAATAATGTTTAAATACACAACTTTTATACAAATTATGAATGTCTTCACTGCCATTTTTAGGCAATTTAAAGGGATAGTTTACCCTAAAAAAATCTATCATTAATCACTCATCCTCATGTTGTTCCAAACCTTCATCTTTTCATATTTTTAATGAAATCCGAGAGCTTCCTGACTCTCATATACAGCAACACAACTACCACTCGTAGTAGTTAGGACATTGTTAAAATAGTCCACGTGAAATCAGTGGTTCAACTTTAATTTTATGAAGCTACGAGAATACTTTTTGTGTGCAAAGAAAACAATTTATTCCCTTCCGTGTTAGTCTTCGATGCACGTTCACATATACTGTCTATAGAGGGTCATAAAGCTCTCAGATTTAATAAATCCATAAAAAAAAAATGTGTGTTCCGAAGATGAACAAAGGTCTTTTTGGGTTTGGAACAAAGCGGGTGAGTAATTAATGATAGAATTGTCATTTTTGGTGAACTATCCCGTTAATGCATGTCTGCTGAATAATAATAAAATAAAAATAAATACTGACCCCACACTTTGAATAGTGTGTATAACATTTTTTTTAAAGCACTGATTTATGTATTTATTTTCTGTAAAACTGAGGGAGAGAAAAATACTTTGCTGTACAAATATTGGATATTCTTAGTTTAATTGTTCATGTTTGTTCATGTTCATGTCCATATTGTTTAAATTTGTGCATGGTGTTTATCATGACCATATGCATGTGACGAATATCATCTTCCAGACGGGCAGGGCAACCATTTCCCTGGACAATTCCATTTAGCCTGCATTTCTGCTCATTCAGGTCACACAGTGTCTGACCAAGGGAAATGGCAGTGAAAAGAGAGAGAAAAGTGGAAAAAGGGAGCAAAACTGAGAGCAAGCACCCCTCAGATGCACACATTCATCCACACCATTCTGCTCCACAGCTCCTTTCACATATAATTAAAGTCCCGTGGGAGTTCCAAGAAGGACTGCATCCATAAGTCCAGCATTACTCCTGAGCCACAGAAACAGGGTGGGAGCGACGGAAGCCTGAATATAAATTCGGCCTCCCAGACAGGCGAGCACACATTCAGACGGGAGCCATTTTTCACTACTCCAGTCATTTGGCACTGCCCATAGGATGTTAGAAGAAAAGTGGAGAAAACGAAGCCTGGGGTCAGTCAGGAAGCAAGACAAAGGGCCATCGTCATCTCCTAATATAATTATCCAATCATTATGATGGGTGATGTTCCTGAGTTATTTTAGGCCTAGAGAGTTTGTGTGTTGGTGGAACTTGAAGCTCCATAGCAACTCTCTGCCCTGCAGACTGTGTGATATGAAGGAGACAGAGAATGATGGCCTCCGTCAGTATTGCGTTGGCTAATGCTGGGGGTTTGTCAGTTTGGAGCAGTGGAATAAGACATTATGCTGTATTGAGAGGTATATGTATTCAGCGGGAGGGTGGATGAAGGGGTGATAAACATATGGGAGAGCAAGGGACACTGGTTTCATTTATTTCAAGGTCTGATGGACAAAACAATCAACATTAGGCAAACAGGGAGTTCATCCCTTTAGAACTCTTTTCTCCAGCCCTCATCTACAAAGATATTACACTTAAGTCAAAGTATGGCTACTGTATTAAAATTGTATTCTGATTAGAATTTCTTGCCAAAAAACATGCTTCAAAATGAAAAAAGGTTACCTACCTAATTATTGAAGTATTAATATTATATTCACAACCGTTCAAAATGAACGGGTTGCTAAAATTTTTGTCGTTTTTTTTTTTATATGGAATCTCTTATTCTGACCAAGGCTGAATTTATTTGTTGTAAAATATTATTCCAAGTTAAAGTATCTGTTTTATATTTTAATATATATTAAAATGTAATTTATTCTATTGATGGCTAAGCTGAATTTTCAGCAGGCATTAATATTCAGTGTCACATGATCATTCTTGTTATCATCAAAGTTGAAAACATTTGTGCTTCTTATTATTTTTGTGGAAACTGTAAAACTTTTTCTTCTGGATTCTTTGATCTATTAATGGATCATGGGTGCATATAATAATTAATTTCTTCCAAGAAAAATTCAAATCTGACTGACCCCAAATTTTTGGATAGATTATAAAAAACTATTGTATTTTATATTTCTTAGCTTTTGAAATTGACTTTTGAAAAATCTTTATAATGGCAACATTTCTAACATTTCTAAAGCAACACATAACAGATGTCAAGCTTGAATCTGTTATGTGACATTTTTCAACTTTAAAGTGAAGCAACTGATTTTGTAGTTGACGCCTGAGTTTAGCTGTTTACAGGCTGATCATTGACTGTAACCAGGTCATACATCTTCAGCAATGCCTGTAATTCAAACCTGTAGCTTGAGGTCAACGACTGTGTTGTGGAGACTGATGAGACATCGCTTCACAAAGACAAACGAGCATAGTTGTGTCCAAATACAATTTACACTGAAATGGGTGTGATTGGCTGTAAATGTTCAGAGTGAAGTTTGATTGGTTTGTGAGTTCAGAAAAGTATTTTTTTTGTCTTGATGGCCTACAAAAAGGGTATTTGTATAATGAAGGCCTACATTGAATTGTGTTATACTTTCCGCGTGCGCGAATCCGCTAGGGTATGCGTGATGTAAAAATCATCATCGAAGGGTGTGGGTGGAGGCTCTGCGCAGACATCCGCATGCCTCTCAATTTTTGTGTCAGTAGGCTACAAAAGCATCAACTGTGCATGCCCAGGCTGTGCGATGAAGCCTGTTGCTACCCGAACCTGTACAATCCATTGATAAAACAATAATAAGACAGACAGATGTGCAATAACTCTGGGCAATTGTTTGTTCACATGTTTGTTTACTGTTCAAGGTGATCTACTGTGCATATATATTACACATCCGGGGAGCGGACCACCAGCATACACTTTCGGTATGCACGACCTCTTCGAACAGACCCGAATAACTATAGAATATAGTTCTATATTCGCACTGCCTGCTCTCACTTGAACTTTGGCTTTCTCCTCATTGATCTCGCTGCGATGCGCTCACAGCCTTAAAATCAGGCCGATCATCCAAGACTTTTAAAACTCAGAAAAGAACTTCAACTGACAAGTCACTCTACCATAACCAGGAACAGTAACCACTCACAGGAGGGCTTTCCTAGAAATGCGTCATAAAACGACGACATCAGCTGCCAATCCGCAGCCCCGGAGGTTTCCCAACCAGATAAGGGAAAAGTAACCAGAGATCAGCTGTCAACTCAACTTGAATGTGCAAGTAAAAAAATAAATCTCCATATTTGCTGGAAACTGCTGAATTGATCTGTATGTAGTCAAAGATAACCAAATCTCTGCTTGTGATTCCTCAGGTTGAATTTATGAAATAGCAAAAGAGTGCTAGACTTAAACTTCATGCAAATGCAATAACTCCTGAACTGTGCGTATGTGTGTGTATATGTGTTTTAGTAAGTTTAGTTAATGTATCGTAGAGTAACGGTTAGTAAATACCCGTTGTTTAATTTATAATAATCCTTGTCTGGTCTTGTAACATTTTCAAGTCTAAACATCTGCCAAGATTTCGCGTTAACTTGCTCATGGTAAAATGATCATTGTGTTTGAAAATATAGTTGGCCAAGAATAAGTAAAACAAATTAATAAGACACTAAGTTCAACTACGATGCGGGACAAAGTTGATCAGTGTAAATTATTTGAATCAGATCGGTTCAATCACATCAACCCGAATCTATAAGATTCGATTCCCAAAAGGATACAATTAAAATCATAGTTAATTCTTACAGGTAGTATAAATACAAGTAGTCTGCGTCTGCACTGTCCATGTACGCGTCCGGGTTGCTCATGCTGAAAGTATAGCACAGGCTTAAGGAGTAAAAATTATAAATTAATAAGGAAAAGCTAAGTGAATATAATTATTTATTTTCAACAGTACTCAAGTCCAAATTCCACATTGTAATTCCTTTGAATGATAATTAAGTACAGCTACTCAGATACTTCATATCTCTCCTCATCTCTTCTCTTTATAGAGATTAATAATCACTCACACACTCATCAGTAGTGAGAAAGTCTCTGCCGATATCTGTGTCCTGTCCTGTTTTATTTATTTGTATTTATTTTTTTGCCTGATTATGGTTAGATCAGATTACAAAATCTACCATCAAACATCATGGTGAACATAACAAAGCTGTTTACATTAATTGTGGTGTCTGTTCATCTGAGTTTACTTTTTTCACTCTCCTCACTGTGTGAAAGGTAAAAAAAAATATTAAAATGAATTATGTCAATGTCTGGTTACTGGGAATATGTTTGTAATTTTTGAGACAAGCTGAGAGAGAAGCGTAAAACTGGTGCAATGACAAGGTCCTCATCCCATGGAAGAGTAATTACAGAAGTTTTGGTAGACATTGAAGTACTACATGTGATTGTTTATTTAGCTGTCACGATGGGTAAATGTGTATACAGATCTCAAGACATCTTACAGCTAAAAAGATTAACTAAAAATAGCATATCAAAATATCATAGCACTATAAAAGGAAACATAAACATTCTGCCAAGACAGAGGAAAGCATTGTCTGATTTGCAAAGCAAACTGTACAAAATATCTAGTAAGACAGAGACAGCATACAAGTTAGATTAATGTCATGGAGTGACTGCAGTGTGCACATGGGTTAAGGGAGATTACTTTGAAATTAAAGCTTAGGTTTTTATATTCTACTGCTGATTGTGCCAAAGCATCTCATGTGATCAATCAAAGGATATTTATAATTTGTCGGTGTATAATAATTAATTTGATTAACAGTTGTAATCATATTGTAAAATTTATCAAAAGTGCAGCCATAGTATTGTATAACGTGGTATGATCTCATTGTATGACATAATTCACAAATGTAACTTTTTGAAAATTTGTATATATACTGTACACTACCGTTCACTAGCTTGAGCTTAAAATGTTTTTAAAATGAGTCTCTTATACTCATGTATACTGTCTAGGTCACTGAGATATAGGCAGATACAACCAGGGAAGAAGAGAGAGAATAGAGAGCTGCTGACCTGAATAAGGTTACACAAGTTGATGACACATCAGGCACATCTGAGCAGATGTCTGTCTCATCACCTTTGTCCCAGTCCTAGATACTGTATTACACAAGCTTGTTTCTAGGTTTACAATACTTCACACAAGCTAGATAAATAAATGCATACAAGACATCAATTTTAATGACTAAGGGCAGTTATTTTTAACATTGGACAGACATCTGAAACTTAATTTTGAATGCAGACTTGTTATGATTAAAGGTCCAGCATTTAGAAAGCACTGATTCATTCAGTGTGTGAAATAAACATACAGAAACATTGTGCCCCGCAAACTGTGTCAGGGTCATCTGCTGTCCAATAAAGTGTGGTGCTTCATGTAGAATATGTTCAGACTTTTTGGTTTTGGAGCCTTTTATTTACAGGACTCTCTCTCTCTCTCTCTCTCTCTCTCTCTCTCTCTCTCTCTCTCTCTCTCTCTATATATATATATTATGATATAGATTAATCTAGATTAATCTTGGAATTAATCTAGATTAAAATGGCTCATTTGAATTCTGGTCAAGGCATTCAGAATATGTGTACCCAAATAATGGCTAAAAGTAAGTCTTTGAGAACGGGTTTCTCAAGCCAGGTGGCGCATTAGACCAGGGGCTCATCTCCTGTTTCCAAAATGCATCACAAACTGCTTGAGAAAGCTGTTCTACTATGATATTGGTGATGAAAATAAACTATGTTCAATAAGATGTACTTGTGTTTACTAACTGTTTATTCAGTTAAACATGAATTTTGAACTGTAGGCCTACATAAGAGGGTGATGAACTGTTTACAGTTTCCATTGGGAAGCTTCTTAAAAATAAATTTTCCTGAAGCAAACCCGGTGGCTTCATAGCTGCATCCATGTTAGCACATCACGTGTGGTAATTTCACAGTAACGTTAGGCATACACATGTTAAGCAGAGGGTGACACGGGAGTGAATTCTCAAGTTCACATGAGACCTAAAGATCCTGTCTTAAAAGCGCAACGTTTTTTGTTATTCTGAGTGCACACAACAAACGAGTCTTTACAGATTCGAAGATGTATTAGGCTACTTTTATCTGTATGACCAAAATGACGAGATTTTAAGAGTGAGCGCAGAGCCTGTCCTAAACACTTCAATAGCGCATATTGAGCGGCCATGTAAAGTTGTTACTACATACATCTTTCAGATGAAAAGCCATATTTGAGGTTGATGAATGATAGGTGAGTTTGGATGTCATATACTTTATTCTTTTCCCTGAAATGTATCTGAAAACATGTCCACGTTCATTATAAAACGATATGTGCTGGGTACTGTAATGACAGAGCAGTATAAATGTATTGAATAGATTTCAAGAGCCTTTGTGTTTAATTCCATAAATATTGCATTTAGTGCAAAGAACATTAGGCAGATTTATGTTCTTGAATATCATGCCCACTGGATCAGCGATATTGAACTGTGTCTCAAATGTAAGCTATGCAAGAATCATAATTTGTTTTATAGGTGTGGCATAAGGTGACTTATTTAACACAGAAGGTCACAAGCGAGATCGATTCAGATGTAAAATCATAGCGATCACAATTGTATTCCCTGTCAGTTAGACACTCTTGGTGTAATCAAAAAATATAACAAAAATAAAATAAAAAATCTGTAATATACAGTATCTCACAGAAGTGAGTACACCCTTCACATTTTTGTAAACATTTTACTATATATTTTCATCTGACAACACTAAAGAAATGACACTTTGCTACAATGTAATGTAGTGAGTCTATAGCTTTTATAAAAGTGTACATTTGCATTCCCCTCAAAATAACTCAACACACAGTCATTAATGTATAAACCGCTGGCCACAAAATGAGTACACCCCTAAGTGAAAATGTCCAAATTGGGCCCAAAGTGTCAATATTTTGTGTGGCCACCATTATTTTCCAGCACTGCCTTAACTCTCTTGGGCATGGAGTTCACCAGAGCTTCAAAGGTTGCCACTGGAGTAATCTTGAACTCCTACATGACGACATCACAGAGCTGGTGGATTTTATAGACATTGCACTCCTCCACCTTCCATTTGAGAATGCCCCACAGATGCTCAATAGGTTTTATGTCTGGAGACATGTTTGGTCAGTCCATTACCTTTCCCATCAGCTTCTTTAGCAAGGCAGTGGTCGTTATCATGTTGGAATACTGCTCTGCGGCCCAGTCTCCGAAGGGAGGGGATCATGCTCTGCTTCAGTATGTCACAGTAGATGTTGGCATTCATGGTTCCCTCAATGAACTGTAGCTCTCCAATGCCGGCATCACTCATGCAGCCCTAGACCATGACACTCCCACTACTATGCTTGACAGTAGGCCAGACACTTGTCTTTGTACTCCTCACCAGGTTTCCACCACACACGCTTGACACCATCTGAAACAAATAAGCTTATCTTGGTCTCCTCAGACCACAGGACATGGTTCCAGTAATCCATGTCCTTAGTCTGCTTGTTTTCAGCTTCAGCAAACGTTTTACAGGTTTTTTTAATTTAATTTAATTTCATTGTTTATTTATAAAGCACATTTAAAAACAACCCAAGGTTGACCAAAGTGCTGTACAGATCAGGAAGCTCAAATTAAAATCAGAATCTATAACAATCTATAAGATAGCATACATAAGATTAGTATAATACATTAGAGACCCACACTAAGAAGATGTGCTTTAAGTTTAAATTTAAAAGAGGAGAGTGATGACACCAGTCGGCTTGATCCCGGGAGACTATTCCAGAGTTTAGGGCCCGATATCGCAAAAGCGCGGTCTCCACAATGTTTTAACCTTGATCGACGAACAGAAAACACTCCAAGGTTGCTGGATCTAAGTGCCCTGGACGGATTATGACAACGTAAGGGATCAGTTAAATAAGCTGGAGCAAGGCCATGTAATGCTTTAAAAACAAAAACTAAAATGTTAAATTCGAATCTCTGTTTGACAGGTAGCCAGTGCAGGGAAGTTAAAATGGGAGATATATGATCGAATTTGCGACTACCAATCAGTAGCCTGGCTGCAGCATTTTGTACCATTTGAAGACGTCCATTCGAAGATTGGTTAGCTCCATAGTAGAGTGAATTACAATAGTCAAGACGTGAAGTAAAAAAATGCATGTATAACTATTTCAAAGTTTTTTTGAGAAAGAAAAGGTTTAACTTTTGCGAGACATCATAAATGATAAAAACATCACTTAACAACAGAATTAATCTGTTTATTGAACTTGAGACCTGAATCAAATAACACACCAAGATTTTTCACACATGAGGAAACATAAGAACTCAAGTCGCCAAGGTCAAGATCACCTAAGTCATAGAAATTACTTGGACCAAACAGTACTATTTCGGTTTTATTCTCATTTAAGGCCAGAACATTTTGTGTAAGCCATAATTTCGCTTCCTTTAAACAGCCCAGCAGGACCTCTATGGAGCGTGAATCATTATGTTTAAAGGCAGGTACAATTGGGTGTTATCAGCGTATAAATGAAAAGATATGCCATATTTTAAAAAGATGGAGCCCAATGGCAGCAGGTATAAAAAGAACAATGTTGGAGAAAGAACAGATCCCTGCGGAACCCCACATGAGAGATGTGCTGCTGAGGAAGTGTGTTTTCCAATGTGTACAGTAAATGTCCTATTATTTAAAAAGGACTGAAACCACTTTAGAACGGTGTCCTGCATGCCTAAAAGGATTTTCCAGTCAGGAAATAAGAATTGTATGATCAACCATATCAAAAGCTGAGCTGAGATCTAAAAGGACCAGAGCAACAGCACTCCCATTATCTATAGAAAGCATAATGTCATTAGTGACTTTCAATGGAGCAGATTTGGTACTATGAAGTTTTCTAAATCCCGACTGAAACGTCTAGTGAATTAAATTCCAGAAAAGATTGTAGTTGAGTAAATATAACCCTTTCTAAAATAAATTAAATGAAAGGGAGAAATTGCCTAAATCAGACACATCAAGATTTTGTTTCTTCAAAAGAGGAGTGACTGAAGCATGTTTTAGGCAGTCAGTGACCGTCCCTGTACTCAAACACATGTTAATAAAAAAACAGGAGATCAGGCCCTATGGTATCAACAATTTGCTTAAAAAAATTGTGATGGAATACTATCATAGGGACAAAAAGTTGGTTTCAGATGATCAATGATATCTTTGCAGGTCTGAAGTCTAATTAAATCAAACCTGCTCCAAATAGAAGAGCACCTAGTTGTTTCAGGAAGAGCATGAGAAGTCACAAGTGATTGTGGTCTTAACCTTGTTGTCTTCTCAACAAAAAAAATGATAGAAAGTTTTCTCATTGAGAGCAGACACATCAGGGAAAACATCGACAGCAGGATTTAAAACAGCGTCTATAGTTGAAAATAAAACTCTTGGTATATGTGGATTTTTTTTGAGACAATTTCAGTAAGAAATTTAAATTTATCTGACTTAACTGCTTTCTGGAAAACAGAGAGAGACTCCCTTAAAATGTCATATGACACATGCAACCTGTCCTTATGCCATTTGCGTTTTGCTCGTCTACAATTTTGTCAAAGTAAACAAAGCGAGTCATTAAACCAATTTGCAGATTTTTTTGTAGAACACTTCATCATCAAGGGGGCAATGTTGTTAACGATGCTCAAGGAAGTGTTACTAAAAAACTTAAAATATGTATCAGCTTCAGGGCTTTCCGAGGACAGGTTTGTGATTGACAATGCATCAGTTGCCTTGTAAGCAGTAGCAATGTCCTCGCAGCCTGTAGGAGAAAAGTAGCGAACCCAGCGGGAGTGAGCAGATGTAGCAATGCCCTAATGGACCAAGATGGTGGACCAAGACTAATGGACTAAGATGGTGCCGAGTATGGCAGCCGTGTTGCGAGCTCCGAGAAAACTCTGCAGTTTTTCGTATGTTTTATTCGTTTTTTTGTTGGTTTACGTGTTAGATGTTGTTAGTATAACTGTCTACGATAGACACACGCTTTTGGTTCCTCCGTCGCACAATGCAAACCGGACTTTGAGCCTTGTTCAGAGACACGACATCAGAGCCCTTTGTCTGGACCACACAACCGAGGAAACGCCATCGGAAAAGAGGGAAGAGAGCTGGCGTCCTCGTCAGACTGAGACGCCGTGCCTTCCGACCTCCTCTCCCTCATTTTGCTGGCTAACGTTCAGTCACTGGACAACAAACTCGAACTGCGGGCGCGCATCTCATACAAACTAGAAACAAGGGACTGATGCGTTATTTGCCTCACAGAAACCTGGATGTCTGCAATGGTTCCAGACTCAGGTATCAAGCTTACGGGCTTCTCCGTGCTTCGCTCAGACAGAACGAAAGAGCTCACAGGGAAAAGCAGAGGTGAGGGCGTCTGTTTCTATATCAACAACTCGTGGTGTGATGAAAGGAACCTACACTCTATTAAATCCTTCTGATCCCCTGATCTGGAATTTCATATGCTTCTGTGTCGACCATTCTGGCTACCGAGGGAATTTACAGCAATCATAATCACAGCTGTTTACATTCCCCATCAAGCCAACACAGACCATGCACTCAAGGAACTGTATGGGAATATAAGTGAGCAGCAACCCGCGCACCCAGATGCGGCATTTGTTTTTACGAGGGACTTTAATAAAGCCAACTTCAGAACAATAGCTCCAAAATACTTTCAACACATCACCATCAACACACATGGTGATAGTGTACTGGACCACTGCTACTCCCCCTTCCGGGACACCTACAAATCCCTCCCCTGTCCACCTTTCGGCAAATCGGATCACTTTTCCGTTCTGCTCCTGCCTGCTTATAGGCAGAAACTGAAACGAGAAGCACCCGCCCTCAGGACAATCCAATGCTGGTCGGACCAATCGGACGCTATACTACAGGACTGTTTTGATCACGTGGACTGGGACATGTTCCGGGCAGCGTCTGATGACGACATAGAGGCGTATTCAGATTCTGTAACGTGTTTTATCAGGAAGTGTATAGAGGCCGTAGTACCGACAAAAACAATCCGCATCTACCCCAACCAAAAACCGTGGATTAACAGCGATGTTCGATTAGCCTTTTCAGCGCGGAAATCTGCCTTTAAATCCGGAAACACTGATGATCGAAAACAAGCCAGTTACGATCTCAGGAAATCCATCAAAGCAGTCAAACGACAATACAAAAAACAAAGTTGAAGAACAATACAACAACAACAATGCAATAAGCATGTGGCAGGGCATCAACAACATCACAGGTTTTAAAGGGAACAAACCAGCTACTGTGAATATTGCCGTCTCTCTACCGGACAAGCTCAATACTTTTTATGCTCGCTTCGAGGCTGACAACACAGCCCACACAGAGAGCGCTTCCGCAGCTGCTGCAGAAGAGGTCAGTCCACTCTCCATTTCTGTCGCGGATGTAATCCGATCCTTCAAACGGGTGAACATTCGCAAATCTGTGGGTCCGGATGTCATTCCAGGCCGTGTGCTCAGAGCATGCGCATTCCAACTAGCCGCGTTTTTTACAGACATTTTCAATCCCTCTCTCTGTCTGTAGTTCCCTCATGCTTCAAAAAATACACCATTGTGCCCATATCGAAAAAAAAATTAATTGCATGCTTGAATGACTAGAGGCCCGTTCCTCTGACATCCATCTTCAGCATGTGTTTTGAGAAGCTCGTCAGAGACTACATCTGCACCGTGCTGCCTGCTTCACTGGATCCACTACAATTTGCATATCACAGTAACCGTTCCACAGACGATGCTATTGCCTTCACACTGCACACTGCTCTCTCCCACCTTGAAAATAAGAACACCTATGTGAGGATGCTGTTTGTGGATTATAGTTCAGCATTTAACACCATAGTGCCTGCCACACTGGTTGCGAAGCTCCAGACTTTGGGACTGAACAGATCTCTGTACAGCTGGATCCTGGACTTCCTGACAGGCAGAAGTCAGGTGGTCAGAATGGGCAACAACACCTCATATCCCCTGGTCCTCAACACTGGTGCTCCGCAGGGCTGCGTCCTCAGCCCAATCATGTACTCCCTGTACACACACGACTGTACAGCCACACACAGCTCTAATGTCATCGTCAAATTTGCCGATGACACAACGGTGATGGGCCTGATCACCGACAATGATGAGACGACCTACAGAGAGGAGGTGAGTACCCTGACTAAATGGTGTCAGGAGAACCACCTCTCACTCAACATCGACAAGACCAAGGATCTGGTGGTGGATTTCATGAGACAGAGCAGAGAATCAGTCGAAATAATGCGGCCGTTGAAAGAGTTTTTAAAAACAACGGCTAGACCTCCACCACGACCAGAGGATAGCGAAGAGTGAAAAAATAAGCAGTTTTGAGCTTTTTTTGTGCATCATCTTTAGAAGAAGCTTCCTTCTGGGTCGTCAGCCATGCAGACCAATTTGATTCAGTCAGTCTCGTATGGTCTGAGCACTGACAGGCTGACCCCCCACCCCTTCTCTGTAGCAATGCTGGCAGCACTCATATGTCTATTTCCCAAACACAACCTCTGGATATGACGCTAAGCATGTGCACTCAACTTCTTTGGTCGACCATGGCGAGGCTTCTTCTGAGTGGAATCTGTCCTGTTAAAACCGCTGTATGCTCTTGGCCACTGTGCTTTAGCTCAGTTTCAGTGTATTGGCAATCTTCTTATAGCCTATGCCATTTTTATGTAGAACAACAAATATTTTTTTCAGATTCCTCAGGGAGTTCTTTGCCATGAGGTGCCATATTTAATTTCCAGTGACCTGTATGAGAGAGTGAGAGCGATAACACCAAATTTAACACACCTTCTCCCCATTCACACCTGAGACCTTTTAACACTAACGGGTCACATGACACCAGTGAGAGAAAATGGCTAATTGTGCCCAATTTGGACTTTTTCACTTAGGGGTGTACTCACTTTTGTGACCAGCGGTTTAGATATTAATGGCTGTGTGTTGAGTTATTTTGAGGGGACAGCAAATTTACACTGGTATACAAGCTGCACACTCACTACTTTACATTGTAGCAAAGTGTAATTTCTTCAGTGTTTTCACATGAAAAGATATGATAAAATATTTACAAAAAATGTGAGGTGTTTACTCACTTCTGTGAGATACTGTATATATATATATATATGAAGAGTTCAGATGCAAAAGCCTTTAAATGCCGTCTGAAATTTTCTTCTAAAATTTGTATATTTATAAGGCTCGTTCAGTTATTTCACTTTAATGCAGTGGTCTCAAACTCAATTCCTGGAGGTCCGCAGCTCTGCACAGTTTAGCTCCAACCAGCTCTAAATCACACCTACTTGGAAGTTTCTAGTAATCCTGAAGACCTTGATTACCTGGATCAGTTGTGTTTGATAAGGGTTGGAGCTAAACTCTGCAGAGCTGTGGCCCTCCAGGAATTGAGTTTGAGACCCATGCTTTAATGGCAATTAAAAGAACCTATTAATTTACAAAAAAGTGAATTTACTGAACCTACACAGAGGAGCTTGATAAAAATGTTAATTTTAGAAGGAAATTTGAAATGGAACTTAGAGGCTTTTGCATCTGAACTCTTCATGTATGTATATATATATATATACATATATACATATATATATATATATATACATATATATATATATATATGGTACAACTTACCGATTTCATAACTTTTCAGCTGGTTTATGTGTATATCATGTATGTATATATTATTTATCTCGTATGAGATGCATTTGAGTTACGCTGCAGTGAAGTGCTTCATTGTATTATGGGGTGATTATCTCTTCAGCGCATGCAGTGGGAGCAGGACAAACAGCAATGAATGCAGAATATGAATAACTATGACTGGGACTGTCATATACATAACATTATAACAAGAACACTATTATAATAAAACAATGTTACGTTTTAGATTTTAGCTGCCGTGTTTCTGCACGTTGTTGCGTGAAGAACACGTCCACAAAAGGAGTTAATTCAGAGCCGCGTAGACACGTTCACTTATACATTCGGGGCATTTTGTGCAGATAGCCTATAAGTCGTAATATAACATTATGTTGTATAAATAATGAAGCGTATCCTATTTGAGATAAATGATGAGTTACATCCCATTGATTAGAAACCTGCTATCAAAAGCTTCATTCTACTGGTCATCTTCAGTGCGCACAGCTCAAAACAGAAATGCAGAACATCAATAACTGTCATATACATAACGTTATAATGAGAGAAAAATACTTTGGATTTTCATATTCGGATTGGAATTTCAGAATCTTGCCGATAGTTGACTGATAGTCGAATCATATGTTTGGGGGTGTGGTCAACATATATATATATATATCCTTATGCTGTTTCTCTAGCCTGCATGATTTTATTTATTTATTTCTAAAAGTTGCTTTTTCTCATACAATGGAAGTCAATTGTCACGAAAAGTATTTGGTTGCCAACGTTCTTTAAAAATATTTTTTTGTTCAGCATAAGAATAAAATCATGCAGGTTTTGTAACAACATGAGGGTAAATGAAGCACAGTATTACTCAATACCCTCTCCTCTGTCTGCATCTTTATTAACCATCACACGGATCTCAGTGTTGTCCTGGTCTGGTCTTTACAGCTTTAGGTCATAGTTCTATTGTCACAGTCAGCTCAGCTCATCTGTTTGAAGATATCCAAAACCCACTGATGCAATTTAAATACAGTTTTTTCAGCATCAGAGGGATGTAGCCCTCTTTGTAGAAAAACCTCCTGTGGGAGGCCTTTTTTTGATTGTGTGCTTTTTCCCCAGGAGACAACATGTCACACATGGTTGAGACTCAAGTATTGAGTATTGAGTATTGAGACTCCTTGAAGAACAAGGAAAATATTTTTCTGTAAACAAAAGGCATTCATCCATTCGTTTATTTTCTGTACCTACTTATACAATGTAAGTTAAATGTATTTGCTTTGAACAACAACAAAAATAATACTTAATAAAGCAAAAGTGAAAACAAAGAAATACCAAGTGTAATACTCATAACTCATGTGGCATCCATAGTGTAGAGGAGCTGTACCTTGTCTCTTGTCTTATTTACAAGACCATTTTATTAACCATGTCATCTTTAATGGCTAATCATTTTTATTGCCCCATTTATAAAGGTTTTTCATCTGCGCTGTGGAGTCTCTGAAATGCCTTTTAATCAAAATTGTGTCAATATGCCTCAGTCTGCTGCTTTTCCCCACTGGCCTGAGAGGAGAGAAAGACAGAAGGGAGTAGGGAGTAAATCACGGATGTGCTACGGCTGTTGATAAATCCTGATTTGAAAGGACAAAATAAGGTTGTTGTCGGCTCAAATATTTAAGGAATTCTGGGAAATGCTTGGTTGCATTTTGATAGTCAAGCCATCAAAAACAACATGTCATGTCAACATGCATTTTTCTTTTAAGTGACTTATAGTCACTTGACAAATTGCACAAGTAAGAATTAACTCTGATTTTAGCTTTTAATCCTCTGGCAGTTATGTAATTAATTTGATATATCATTTCAGCTTTTAGGGAATCAAGTCTTAAAGAGTCGGGTTGATTTGATTGAATTAATATTAATTCAAAATGTATAATTTATACATTATTAACGATTTGTCCACCGAACATTGAAATCAGTATATCTTAACATATTTTTTGTTTTCTTAACATATTTTTGTTTATCTTACCCTTGTGGCAAAGATAAAACAAACAACATAGTACTTTATCAATTTTGAGCAAGGTAGCATGGGCTCTGGGCAAAGTTTGACCTGAATATTACACAACACAAGACAATTTTTTTTTTTTAAATGAAAACAAAGTTTATTTGCTAATCTACGATAAAATACTAAACAAAACACACACACACATACAAACGTTTAGGAAATTAGTTATTGCAATTTGAAGAAAGTTTAAGTTTAGCACTCTTTTGCTATTTCATAAATTAAACCCGAAGACGTCACAAACAGATATTTAGCTATCTTTGACTGCATACAGATCAATTTACCAGTTTTCCAGCAGAAATTTTGATTTTCAAGTTGAGTTGACAGCTGATCTCCGGTTGCGTTTCCCTTTCCTGGTTGGGAAACCTCTGGGGATGCGGATTGGCTGCTGATGTCATCGTTGCATAACACTTTTCTAGGAAAGCCCTCCTGTGAGTGGTTGCTGTTCCTGAACACGTGAGAGTGACATTTTGGAAGCTCTTAGGAAGTCTGTTTGCAAGGACTCAGCTTTGAAAGTCTCTTCAGAGGTTCCATCGAAGTTCCAACGGAGTGTTTGAAGTTCTGAATTCACTTGGCCTAGTGTTATGGCTGTGAGTACTTCACAGTGTGATCAGTGAGGCGAGACCGCACTACCGGCTACAGTGTAAGGGGCGTCGGGAGAATACATCATCCACTTCTTCGTCTGAAGCTTGCGTCGAAGCATGGGGCAGTCGTGGCCTAATGGATAGAGCTTTGGACTTGAAACCCGAGGTAACCCAAGGTTGTGGGTTTGAATCCTGGCTCTGGCAGGAAGTGTCCACGACTGAGGTGAGACCCTTGAGCAAGGCACTGACCCCCCAACTGCTCCCCGAGCGCCGCAATGTCGGCTGCCCACTGCTCCAGGTGTGTGTGCACTTGGATGGGTTAAATGCAGAGAACACATTTACTCCTCATTATACTCTGTGTAATTGTGTATGTGACAAATAAAGCTCATCTAAGGTCTAAGGAACGATATACCCATGCCACCATTGGCTTGGAGTGCAAGCCAATTTCATGCAAAAGGCGAGCACTAAGCCAACTCCACCAGGCTAAGGGAGTTGTCCCTGGGACAGTTGACGGCTGTCAGTGACATTATCCCCTTCGGCCAAAGACCCGAGCTGCATACCCTGCCCAGGGTAGAGCTCGAAGGCTTGGAATCAGAGAAAGGTTCCTTCAAGGGGATATGGCCAAGCATCTAGTGGTAGTAACTAGGTGACCTCCTGATCGGTCACCCAGGGGCTACCGCTTGCTCTGCACGAGCTTGCTGAGGGAACTGTCTCAACAGACCTTTTGGTAGCGACAAACTGTTCAAACCCAAAATATTGGGACAAAAAGGTGGGGTGGGGTGGGGTGGGGTGGGGTGGGGCCCAAGGCAAAAACCGGGGCCTGACCAACTCAAAGAAAGGGCACAAAGCTACAGCCCGTAACCCTACCGTACAGGTTTTTAGAAAGAACGCAGAACACTTGGTGTGCGATCTTACCACTGGGTGGATTTTAGAAAGTGCACAGAGCCTTGGTGTGTGCACTTACCATAACATGGATTTTTAGAAAGAACACAGAACACTTGATGTGCGGATCAGGGAAGGAAGGACGAGGAAGTCAGGGGTGACGAGCCAAAAAAGGTGTTTAATTACACAAAATAAAACTTTAAACAAACGTAAACACGGCTCCTCTTCTTCGTGCCTCTCTCTCTCTTCTTCGGGGCTCTCTCGGTCAGTCGGTGTCCGCATCTGCTCTCTAGCGCTCGACTCCCGTCTGGCGGCGGGCGGGATGCTTTTGAACTCTCTCCGGCAATCACTGGAATCAGATACAGGTGTTAATCATCATTCACTTGCCCACTGTTTCCCCGCTCGTCTCCGAACCCGCTCTCCCCTTAGCGCATTCCGCCTTCCCACGCCCCCCTCGCCACACTTATCATGTGCACTTACCATATTACATGGATTTGGCGACATTCTATGACAGCCCTGGAGAGTGGAGAACTACTCATTCCTCAGAATGAGAGGACTTAGACTCTCAGAAGGGAGCGGCATGCTCATAGGTGACCCTCTATGGTGAGGAGAGCAATGCTAGCTCGACCAACAAGGAGAGCGACCTATCACAGAGCTCTGGGGAGCAGAGAGCTCATTCCTCAAAATGAGAGGGAACTCAGATGCTCAGAAGGGAGCGGCATGCTCATAGGTGACCCTCTATGGTGAGGGGAGCAGTGCTAGCTCGACCATCAATGAGCTCTGGAGAGCGGAGAACTCATTCCTCAGAATGAGAGGGAACTCACACGCTCAGAAGGGAGCGGCATGCTCATAAGTGACCCTCTGTGGTGAGGGGAGCAATGCTAGCTCGACCAACAAGGAGCGCTCCTAGCCTGGATCTAGTATCGACGAGTGAGGTAATCACTGCGATAGCCGATAGCCTTTAGAAATGGATCGTACTCATCCATTGGTTCCTGCGCATGAGATTAGTCCCGGAGCAAAGTCCGAAGAGCCAGTCCGGACCATCAGTAAGGTAGTTTCTAGGAAACATAGAACTTAACCTAAAACAATATAAGTCCAGTATAGAGACTTCAATGTTAAGCGCAGGAAGTTTTCACCTAACCTCGGTCAGGTGGAGTTAACGGTGGTTGCAGGGGAATTAGAGAGGAATAAGAGGGCAGATGCCCCCTAAGGAAAAGGAGTAGATGTTCTTACTCTGGTCCGGACGAGAGTGTCGTTTAGGATGCCTCGTCTGGAACACCTCCCTCAGGTTTTGCCTCTTTCTGACCCACGCCTCTCTCTAGCCCTACCAGTTCAACCCGTGGTGCTGCTGAGTTCAGTCGCCTGTGAATTAGCTCCGCTCAGAATTGTGCTTTTATGTGTGTTTTTTACCTATTTTTACTTTCTCTTTTTACACGTGTAACGTTTGAAATGATTATTTATGATAAAAGAACACTTTTGGACATTGGACAGCTACACTTACCTGATTCAGGACACTTTATCCACAAATCCAACGTGGCCATTGGAGATACTTCGGCACACCGAGAACAAAGGCCGCTTGAATAATCCCAGGAGGTGAAGGAAACACAGCGGGAGACATGCTGGAATCCGCAACAGACTGAGGAAAAGGGCTCACAGTCCTCCTCTACCGAGTATTCTGCTCACTAATGTCCAATCCTTGGAGAATAAGATGGACAATCTTAGAACCAGGATTAGTTTCCAATGAGACATTAGGGACTGTAACATCTTTTGTTTGACTGAAACATGACTCACGCCCTCGGTCCCGGCGGTAACACCGTGTGATAACTTTTCTGTTTTACGGATGGACAGAACAGCCGAGGCCAGTAAAACCAAAGGTGGTGGAGTGTGTTTCATGATTAACAAGAAATGGTGTGACCCCAGAAATATCTCTATTCTGTCGTGTTCCTGCTCGCCTCATCTGGAACATCTCTCCATTATCTGCCGCCCATTCTATCTGCCCCAGGAGTTTTCATCAATCGTCATTACTGCCGTTTACATTCCACCACAGGCAGATACTAGCTTGGCTTTGTCCAAACTCCACAATGTGCTCAGCGGATATATCAACAAACATCCTGACGCTGCATGTATCATCGCGGGGGACTTTAACAAAGCCAACCTCAGGCAGGACATGCCGAACTTCCAGCAGCATGTATCCTGTCCAACTAGAGGACCGAATACACTTGATCATTGCTAAACTCATTTTAAAAAGCCTACAAAGCCCACTCACTGCCGGCTTTTGGAAAATCGGACCATGCCGCCATTTTCCTCACACCGGACTATAAACAACGGATTGTTCAGGAACCCCCGGTGGAGAGGGAAGTGACGCGCTGGTCCTCCCACTCTGAAGCTATGCTACAGGCGGCTCTTGATGACGTCAACTGGGACATGTTCTGGGCGAGTTCAGCGAGTTCACGTATGTAGCATTAAGCTTTATCAACACGCTAACCAAGCAAGCCACTGAAACTGTAACAATAAGGTCATTCTCTAATCAGAAACCATGGGTGGACAGATCAATCCGTGATGCGGTTAACCATTGCACTGCCGCATTCAACGCCGGTATTTTGTCAGGAAACATGAGAGAGTACAAAGCATCGTGCTATGCTCTCCGACGGGCAGTTAGAGCTGCTAAACGCCGATACAGGGAGAGAATTGAGTCACATTTTCAGCTGAATGACTCTCGACACATGTGGCTAGGACTGAAGACCATCTGTTCCTCTGGAAATAACTCCTCCGCAGAGGTGAGAGCAGATCCGTTGTTGGCCGAAGAGCTAAACACCTTCTACGGCCGCTTCGAATGTAATGGCGGCAGCGCGACTCTGCCGATCAGCGCATCAGGAAGCAGCAGACAAAGCAGCGATGATCATGTTATCACCGTGTCGGAGGACGAGGTTTGAAGGGAACTAAAGAGAGTGAACGTCAGGAAAGCAGCAGGACCTGATGGGATTACTGGCCGCGTTCTAAGGTCCTGTGCTGATCAGCTTTGCTGGTTTGTTTACATCCATATTTAATGAGTCCCTCACTACCTCTGTTGTTCCCACCTCCTTTAAAAAAACTGTCATCATCCCTGTGCCTAAGAACAGTAAACCCTCTTGCCTGAATGACTAACGTCCAGTTGCCCTCACATCAACAGTCATGAAGGTTTTTGAGAGACTTTTAAAGAAACACATTTGCTCCTCCATCCCTGCTACTTTGGACCCTGTTCAGTTTGCCTACCGCCCAAATAGGTCTACTGATGATGATGCCATCTCTCAGGTCCTGCACTCGTCCCTCACTCACATTGACAGCAAAAATGGCAACTATGTAAGGCTGCTTTTCATCGACTATAGCTCAGCTTTCAATACTATAGTCCCCATCAAGCTGGCTGTAAAACTCTCAGATCTTGGCATAACCTCTTCACTTTGTGACTGGATTCAAGATTTCCTCACCGGCAGACCGCAAGTGGTGAAAGTCGGCCAGTTCACCTCCAACTCCATCATCCTTAACTTAGGAGCCCCACAGGGCTGTGTCCTGAGCCCCCTGCTCTACTCTCAATACACTCACGACTGCGTGTCCTCTCACAGCTCCACTTCTATCGTTAAATTTGCTGAGGATACTGTGGTTCTGGGCCTCATTAACAACAATGATGAGGCCGCATACTTGGATGAGGTAGAGAGACTTACATCTTGGTGCCAGGACAACTGTCTCTCTCTGAACATGAGCAAAACTAAAGAGCTGATCGTGGACTTCAGAAAGAGACCGCAGCGGCCCTACACTCCTCTTATGATCAGTGGGACCCCTGTGGAGAGGGTGAGTAGCTTCAAGTGCATCGGTGTAAACATCTCTGAGGACCTGACCTGGACTACACACATTCAGACTCAGGTTAAGAAAGCCAGGCAAAGACTGTACCATCTGCGACAGCTGAGGAAATTCAGGGTCTGACCAGCAATCCTGAAAACTTTCTATTCAGGGGCCATAGAAAGTGTTCTGACTCAGTGCATCTCAGTGTGGTATGGTAACTCATTAATTCAGGACTGCAAAGCTCTACAGAGAGTCATGCGCTTAGCTGAGCACATCTCAGGGTCTGCTCTCCCCTCTCTGCAGGACATCTACCTCAAACGCTGCAAAAGAAGAGCTGCAAAAATTCTCAAAGACTCAAATCACCCCGGTAACCATCTTTTCTGTTTACTGCCATCTGGCAAGCACTTCAGGAGCATGATGGCAAAAACTGAGAGACTTAGGAGGAGCTTCTTCCCTCAGGGCATCAGGCTCCTTAACACAAACTCTGTTTCATAAACATTTACGAGACTCAATTTATTAACGGCAAAACATTCATATTCTCATCATCCGTACTGCTGCTATGTGTACATACCCGGTACAACCCGTTTGCACATCCCTCTTGCACATCCCTGGTCATATTACTATTTATTAAGCACTTTTTATTCTATTGCACATTTTACTCTTTATTTCTCTTCTCTTTTTTTACCTATATTTATATAAATGCTCTTGTCTTGTGTTGTGTTACTTTTATTTATTTTTTTTTTGCACTGTCCATTGAGCGGACCTGACTTGATTTACATTTCACTTCTGATTATACCCTGTATAATTTAGTATGTGACGAATAAACAAACCTTGAACCTTACCAGCAAGCGGAGGAGTGGCACGAGTCGCAAGACTAGCCTTCTGAACCCATCTCTGATCCCCAGACCGAGATGGGCTAGGACCCCTGGTTGTTTGGGCTCAGACCTGGACTTTATAGAAAACCCTTATCCAGGTCTTTCAGCAGATCAGTCTGGTATGCCTGAAGCACCGCCATAGTGTGCAACGAAGCGACAGTCTGACCTGCTGCTGCATATGCCCTGCCATTTAAGCAAGATTCAGGGGCTTAGATGGCAAGGAGGGAGCCTTGAGAGAGGATGTCTCACCCACAGAGAGATAGCTGGCGATAGCTGGCAAAAAATATAGATATTTTGCAAGGGGGCATCACCATTTTCAAGCATCCCCTCAATGTCAGCATAACTAGTATTGGGCAGCCAACATTGCGGTGCCCGCGGAGCAGTTGGGGGTTCGGTGCCTTGCTCAAGGGTCTCACCTCAGTCGTGGACACTTCCTGCCAGAGCCGGGATTCGAACCCACAACCTTGGGTTACCTCAGGTTTGAAGTCTAACGCTCTATCCATTAGGCCACGACTGCCCTATCCATTAGCCCTATCCATTAGCTCACTCTCGTTCTCGGCCGACGCGCGTGAAAAGGCGCGGCCCCTCTCTAACTCATCGGCCAGATCCAACTGCGAACCCCACGATTTCATTCACCTCCGTGCCTCGGCAGCGGTGGGTCCTGAATCGCGGGAAGCAGATGGCTGCCCCTCTTTCCTCGAAAAGAGGGACAGACGAGAGCGGAGCTTTTTCATGGAAAAAAGGCTCACAGTACATGCAGATTTTCCCCTCAAGGACAACGCATGCGTGCTCTTTGCCCAAACAAAAGACGCAAAGATTGTGTGTGTCATCGTGTGTCAAATAACGAGGACACGGATCCACACACTTCTTAAACGCCAATTGGGACATTTGTGACCCTCTCTGTAAAGACCCAGCTAAAGTCATTTTTTTGTGATGCTTTTTTGTACAAAATAATCATCCTTCACATGGTAAAAAAACATTCTGTGAAAATGTAACCTTTTTATCTTTAATATTGACTGAGTAAGGTCATGTCAAAGATTGAAATTAGAGTGAAATTAATGGTAAAAATCTAACTTTGATGCTTGTTATCTCGTAATTGGATTTTGAGACTTTAGCCTAGATTTCACAGAGAGGGTCACATTTATGTCATTTTTATCAACGTGCCTTAGAAAAGAAAAGTGTGCATCTAAAGACAAAACAAAGGCAATTGTTTTAAGTTTTAAGATCAGTCAGTAGACATTTATTTCAGTTGAAACTACGCAGACTTACATTTTAGTCTAGGACTAGGCTTAAGCCTTGTTTGTGAAACCGGGGAAATATGTTTTAAGATAGGACAAAACAAGCTTTATGATAAGCAATAGCACCTAAAAATATCTATATATTTTCTGCATTTAATTCACCCCCAAACTTTTGTAATTCTACATTTTAATTATAATTATTGTATTTACTTATTAACTTATTTAATCCATTGACACTCCTAATTTCTGTAAATGAATTGTTGTTTTTGGATATTCAAACTTGCATTTGATTCTTTTGAAATGAAGCTACCGCTTGCTATGCATCACCATTGCGACTGGGTAAGACAGAATCTAACATGGCAAATATGGAAATGTGATTTAAAAGATAGTTTTCTGCATGTTTCTGTAGCATTGCATAATGTCAGATCTGTTTAGGACACAGTATTAAAGTTTGCACACATGTTAGAAATGAGAGTGACAACCTTAAATATTCAGAACTCACCCACATTTAGATAGTAAGATTGGAAATTATAATCTGTGATAATTTCGGCTATAATGGACGTCACCATTATTGATATTTACTTTATTCAGTTCAACTATGGTATGGTAATTGGTTTTCATACCTAGTAAATATGATCGCCGCATAACAAATTGTGAACACACCTACTGATTTTGAGCGGTTCCCTTGTGCTAACCAGAATCTTGGGCTACTTTTTACTGGCTGAGCTGTCTGAGAGAGCTATACATCAATGAAAACTTCCCCCGTCCTGTGAGTCTCCATTTAATAAGATATGCACTCGAGATAAAGATGATTCATCCAAAACAAATTAATTGATATGGTGGAGGTGGGCATCTGTGAGATAGTATGAGTGTGTTCACAGAGGCAGGAGCCTGGCACACACGACAGATAACAGCAGGAGTAATTCACACTAATGCTGGGCATATATCAACAGCCAAGAGAGGCCTTAGGCTGGCAGAAAGTGAGAAAGAAAGTGAGCGTGAGAATGAGCGGAAGCAGAGCCCAGTATCAGATACACACAGAGAGAAACAGAGATGCTAACAGGATTATTTTTGTTAGCTTGTTTAATCATGCAGGCACCAGAAAGCCTCCTGTCTCTCAATCTGAACTCATTTGAACCATGATATGCCTGAGTCAGTTGCAGGATTACATTCAGCATGTTCTGCTGTAGGTTTCTCAGAAGAAAATAACTGGCCTAGAGAGCTGATAAGGCTGCCATGGTGGCAAATGTGCCAATCATGTCCATGACAAAATATTTCCTTTAATTGGGAAGTGTAATTGAATCACTGAGCTTTTGAATTGCAATTCATTACAGAAATAAAAAAAGTAATCAATGTCACTCTCTCCTCGATGATCAACTATTGAAAAGATTGTTGAATCATTCTTTTATTGGCAGTCTATCACCAAGTCTTTACCACATTTTAGAGCATTAAATGAATAACCATGACTATTCTCTGACTCTTGCTTTGCTTTAGTCATGTATTAGAATAAATACTTTTGTTCTGTTTATAATAACCTGTTTTGGCCTGTCTCTGAATTAATATAATGATCATTTACCTCAATGATACTCAAATCTGCCTCGCGAGATCCAATTTCCTGCAGAGTTTAGCTCCAACCCTGATCAAACTCACCTATCAGTGATTTTGTAATGATCTTGAAGACATTGACTACTTCTACATCGACTTCAGTAATCTAATTATTTACCTTATTCTGAATAAGGCAATATTATTACTAAGGTGTTTACATGAGTTGCTTTTAGAATAATCCTTTCATGATCCCGTTTTACATGTAGTATATAGATCGATTAATGACATGTGTCAATACATCACCATGCGATGCCATCCGACGTCCCCTCCATAATTTCATGTATAAACATACAGTTCGTCTTACTGATGATGCCATATACAGTTTTGGGTATTTCATTTTTAATGGTATGAATGCTTCAAGTGCAGTTAATTATTTGTACAAGCATACAGACGACGGCGGTGTTGAAGCTCTTTTATTTGCCGTCAAACGGTTGATCACTGCCATGTGTGTATCCGGTCGCAAAATGTGACAAAAAGTATGACACGATGGTAATAGTTTGATTAAGGTGTGTACATGTCTGTACTGCACTTCAATAATGCGACTAAAATATGAGTACTCCACATGTCTTAATTCGATTTGTGTTTACTTCGATTATGACGGATTAAGGTAATTGAAAATATTTGTTTACATGGTGAATACTTAATCAGAGTATTGTGTTAATTGTATTACAATTGGAGTATTGATGTCCATGTAAACATAGTCATTGATTAGCATGCTCAGGTGTGTTTGATTAGGGTTAGAGCTAAACTCTGCAGGAAAGTTGATCTCAAGCCAGATTTGAGCATCCCTGATTTACCTGATAATAATGTTTTATCCTATTTTATGATATAATCAGACTTCTGATTTCATCAGTAATGAATCAATGAATGACGCATTTATATAGCGCTGTATTTTGTATTGCTGTACACCCAAAGCGCTTTACAATCATGTGATGGGTCTCTCCTCAATCACCACCAGTGTGCAGCATCCACCTGGATGATGCGACAGAAGCCACAGGACAAGGGCACCAGTGTGCTCACCAGCTACAGGTGGAGAGTAGAGCGAATCATAGAGCCAATCAAGTGGATGGGGAATATTAGGAGGCCATGATTGACAAGGGCCAGTGGTGGCAATTTGACTTCTCTCTTTTAAGAGAAGTGCCATGGGATTTTTAATGATCACAGAGAGTCAGGACCTCGGTTTAACATCTTATCCGAAAGATGGTGCTTTTTTGACAGTATAGTGTCCCCGTCACAATACTGGGGCATTAAGACCCAAACAGACCACAGGTTGAACACCCCCTGCTGGGCTCAATAACACCTCTTCCAACAGCAACCTAGTTTTCCCAGGAAGTCTCCCATCCAGGTACTGACCAAGCTCAACCCTGCTTAGCTTCAGTGGGCAACCAGTCTTGGGCTGCAGTGTGATAAGGCTGTTTGTTCATTCGTCGGTAAACTTGTGTTGTTTTGTTTTTTTCATATTAGTAATATTTCGGTGGCCCAGTAGTGCACAACACAAAGAAATCTTTGTATATTGTAGTATATATTATATTGTCATGGATGAATGGAACAACAATGGGCCTCAGGATCTCGTCACGGTATCTCTGCTCTTTCAAAATGCCATAAATAAAATGCACCTGTGCTCGTTGTCCATAACATATGCCTGCCCATACCATAACCCCACTGGCACCATGGGCCACTCGATCCACAATGTTGACATCAGCAAACCATTCACTCAAATGACGCCATACACGCTGTCTGCCATCTATCCTGTACAGTGAAAACCGTGATTCATCCGTGAAGAGAACACCTCTCCAAAGTGCCCACTAAAGTCGGTTACGACGACGAACTGCAGTCAGGTCGAGACCCCGATGAGGACGACGAGCATGCAGATGAGCTTCCCTGAGACAGTTTCTGACAGTTTCTATTCAGAAATGATTTGGTTATGCAAACCGATTGTTGCTACAGCTGTCTGGATGGCTGGTCTCAGACGATTTTGAGGTGAAGATGCTGGATGTGGAGGTCCTGGGCTTGTGTTATTACACATGGTCTGTGGTTTTGAGGCCGGTTGGATGTACTGCCAAATTCTCTGAAACACCTTTGGAGATGGCTTATGGTAGAGAAATGAACATTCAATTCACAGGCAACTGCTCTGGTGGATATTCCTGCAGTCAGCATGCCAATTGCACGCTCCCTCAAAACTTGCGACGTCTGTGGCATTGTGCTGTGTGATAAAACTGCACATTTAAGAGTGGCCTTTTATTGTGGCCAGCCTAAGGCACTCCTGTGCAATAATCATACTTTCTAATCAGCATCTTGATATACCACACCTGTGAGGTGGATGAATTATCTCGGCAAAGGAGAAGTGAGGAGTCACTATCACATATTTAGACAGATTTGTGAACTAAATTTTAGAGAAATAGGCCTTTTGTGTACGTAGAAAAGTCTTAGATCTTTGAGTTCAGCTCATGAAAAATGGGGGCAAAACAAAAGTGTTATGCGTTTATAATTTTGGTCAGTGTATTTTTGTTTTGTAAGGGACAACACAACAAAATTAGCACAACAGAATGAAAACAAGCCACAACACATGGAAATTAGCACAACACAATAGAAACAAGCCACAACACAGGGAAATTAGCACAATACAATAGAAAAATCCACAACACAACGAAATTAGCACAACATAATGGAAACAAGCCACACACAAAATAAGCAAAACACAATGGAAACAAGCCACAATGAAAACAAGTTGAAACACACGGAAATTAGCACAACACAATAGAAACAAGCCACAACAAACTATATTAGCACAAAACAATGGGAACAAGCCACAACACAAGGAAATTAGCACAACACAACACAATTAGCACAACACAATGTAAACAAGACACAACACAGCAAAATCAGCACAATAAAATGCAAATAATCAACAATAAAACACAATTAGAACAACACAATGGAAACAAGCCACAACACAATAAAATTAGCATAGCACAATGGAAACAAGCCAAAATCAAAACAAGCCACAAGACAACGAAATTAGCACAGCACAATGGAAACAAGCCACAATGAAAACAAGCTTTAACACAAGGAAATAAGCACAACACAACAAAATTAGCACATTACAATGGAAACAAGCCACAACACAGCAAAATTATTACAAGAAAATTAAAAAAGCTACAAAACAACAAAAATAGAACAACACAATGGAAACAAGCCAAAACACAACAAAATTAGCACAGCACAATAGAGAAACAAGCCGCAACACAAGGAAATTAGCACAACACAACAAAATTAGCACAACACAGTGGAAACAAGCCATAACACAACCAAATTAGCACAGCACAACACATCACAATGAAAACAAGCCACAACACAATAAAATTAGCACAACACAATGGAAACAAACTACTGGGCCACAGTAGACTATAGATCAGGCCGTATGCTTTGCAGGATTTTCATTAGCTGGTAAATACTTTTTTTTTGTTGGCCATAAAAACATCCCTATGTCTGACAAACTCACAAATTACAGTAGGAAAAAAAAAATGTCAGCTGACCCTTCACAAAGAGCTTTAGTGACAGGCGATCTGACCTAACAGAATGCTGAATGTAACATTTTTCTGACAAACAAATCAGACAGGAGAGTAGATGAACTTCGGTAGACTTAAACTTGAAAAATGTTGTGTGTATTGATGTCTTTCTGCTGTTAAAACAAGATACCTTCTGGTGTTCATTCATGTTTATTTCACACGTTAAAGAAAATAAATTGTATTTATTGTTTTACTTTCTTTACAAAACTGGAAATCTGAGACCATGTTTCATACCAGAAGTAACTTGTTCTGTATTGTCTGTTCGCGTGTTGCCAGTTTCCTATTTTCCTCTTCAACAGACATTGCTATGACAACACATCCGAACTGAGCTTTAAAGAATGGAACAATCCAGAAATACGTCAACTCTTGAATTTCATCTGAAAGGAAAATTCTAGGTGGATAACCTTTACATTACTAAGAGTGAAGTCTCACACACGCACATCCAGGTGTTCTGAATTCACTCCCAAAGCCACAGAGCAATAATGAATGTTTTTTTTTTTTCTGGTTGTGACCCGGGATCCTCAGGCCTGGCTAAAGGTTTTTGCAATGGCAGCAGGAAAAAACCCCTCTAAAAGTCCCAAAGGCTGTCTAGATAATTATGTAAATTAGTAATTTGGCCTTTTTTTTATACAAAAAAGACAACCAATCAAATTTGATGTGGACATATTTGCTTCTCTGTATGAAATATAGATTCTATAACAATGATGCTTGTCATGAGTATCAACTGAACCTTGAAATTACATCATGCAATTGTCATTTTTTTGTCTGATTGGTATGCATCATTTTGCCCCTGTGTTCCACCTCAAAATGTAGTCTTCGTGTTTGCCATCTTGGCAACACCCTGAGGCAACTATTTTCTAGTCATGCAATTACTACCTTTATCTACTTAATTTATTTGGATCAAATTATTCCAAATTATTTGTCAGAATGATATTTCAATAATGTACATGAAAAAGCACTATAATTAGTAGTATGTAGCATCAAAACAATAGCATTATAAATGTTGCTTATTTAGCTCATTTATTTTTCAGGTTGGTTTATTTTTCAGCTAATGTTCTTAAACTTATATGGTTGTGGTGGCACATTTCCATAAATGTAAATTATATATATTTGTATTAACTGCATATTATTTATGGTATGTTTTATCTTCTCTTGCCCTTAAACTATTACTTGAAATGTAGTCTACAACATAATGCAGATGGAACAGTTAATCCAATATCAAAGAGCCAGCTGCCACAAACTGTAAATAAGCAGAAGTGTCACTGACTGAGCACCCTAAAACTGCTGGTACAGCCTGCTTGCTGAACCTGTCGACACTGCATCTTAAAAATCTGCCGCTCATTGTGCATAAACACACTGACAGCCAGTCAATAATAATGAAACTGGCTAAATAGTGAAATAGCTAAATTTGCTGCTGTTTTTAAAAGTGCTTGCTGCCAGTGCCAAGAATTGTGGAATCCATCCACATTTGTTTGAATAGCATTGTAACGTTACTATCTACTTAATTTGTGTAAACATTGTCATTTTCAAAATTATTGGCAAATGAAGTAGTGGCACATGTTTTGATCTGTGTATCGGGAATACATTAATTATTTAATTCAGTTTGTGACTGCAAATATCAACAGTTTACCATGAAGCTGCAAGTGTAAATCTCAACATGTAAGACTTTTTCTATGTACACAAAAGGCCCATTTCTCTCAAATATTGTTCACAAATCTGTCTAAATCTGTGTTAGTGAGCACTTCTCCTTTGCCCAGATAATCCTACCACCTCATATGTGTGGCATATCAATATGCTGATTAGACAGCATGATTATTGCACAGGTGTGCCTTATGCTGGCCACAATAAAAGGCCACTCTAAAATGTGCAACTACATTTTTTTTTGGAAACCTAGCCTATAGTTTTATCTAAATCTACATCCTCTCAGTATTTATAGCTGCAATTCTCACACAGTATGCAGTAGCGGTCACAACAACACCAGTGAGCATCTCAAGAACCACAACCCTGTTTGTTACAGCACTTTTGTTATTCAGTGTGACTTTTGCCTTTGCAGCATCCCTGTGAAAGCTGTTGCATGTTTGAAAATATTTAGCCTGAAAAGGTTTTTTTTTCTTGAACACATCTATCGCGTCTCCCATGGAACATTCATCTCCTGTGTACCCACCCACGCTCTCTTATCCAACAGCTCCAGTCTTAACTGTTTTGCCTTAACGAAATCGTCATGTAATCTAGCCTGCCCTGCAATCTTATTTTCAACCACAAAAGTTCAGTGAGATTTCAGACCAATGGGTCAAAAGAAAAATTGATGATGGCAGTGAGGGGTATGGGTCGAGGTAAAGGAACTTGTGTGATATGAGGTTGAAGTCCCTTTGCACCTACAGGTATTGGATGACAAGTTCTTCCTCTGACAGGATGAGGTTCATTTATTGGGTTCCATCCTGTGATCTGTGGCCAAGCACTGACATGTCATCGCTGTATATAGAAAGTGAATGACACATGTACATTATTGAGGCCAGAGGTGATAGATTGGTAGAATATGAACTCGTTGAAAGGTTATACAATTTTTAACATGAAATCTCTGCGTGGGTGTTGTTAGCATGACATGTATGACAAGGCTCTTTAAACTGAGAGCCAAAGGCATGGTTGCCAGTGTCACTCCGCCTCCCCGCTGACATCCGGTTACAAGTCTCATGCTGGTTTTATGTGAAGAAACTAGGAGCTTTTAAATGCTGTACACACTTATAGATGCATACTTGAGTCCAAGTGAGGACACTGGATGTCCCCTGCTGTGCATGACACAGGCAAAGTTAGCACACTTTACCAAAGTGCTGTTTGGCATTTCCTTGACGATCTGGGATGGATGTAGTTTTTGAAAACTGTCTCTCAAATTGGGCGTGCAAGTCGTCAGGCACAAAGACCGAGTGGAGAGCACTTGGTGCTGCCGTAGCAACAGGGAGGCTAGTGCAAGACCCGCTCCTTTTCCAGGAAAATATTTTCTGAAATGGTTTGCTGAGCTCATCTACTCTAGTGATCAACAATTATCTTATGCTTGCATCTCGTGCTTAACTGTTATGATAGAGGGATAGAGGGTCCAAAACCTCGTTATTGCTTTAAAACAAAATAAAAATAAAAAACAATACAACCAGTACAAACAATTCTGAAGTACAACAAAAAGAAGACCAAACCACTTTAACTCAACATCAACCCATAAAACCATTAAAAACAACACATTTTAAGACACCATATGTTTCCAAATTATTCTACATTAGACTTGTAAAAGTCTAAATTAATTTTCAGTCTGGCTTTTAACAACCGGACAAATTGTTTATTCCTGATCTGGTACAAAGTTGAGCAATTGACATTTCACTCTCCACTTCTGACAATAATTAAAATCAAGAATACACATTTGTTAAGAAACACTTTCTCCAAACATTGTGAACATATTTTTTGAAACAAATAAAAAAGAACACTCTACAATCTAAAACACAGTGAAAAATTGTTTCCCTCTGTGAAAAAAGGACAATCAGCACTTTCATTGGGATTGACAAGTGAAATAAAAGCATTGATTCAAAGTTTACTTCAGGATGTCAGTGTTTCAGTTTGATGCTTTGCTAGTGATACTAGAGCCACATATTAAATTTACATTTGTGCATTTAGCAGATGTTTTTTTTCCAAAGCAACTTTCCATACAAATTCACCCTATAATTTTTTTTAGCAGGGTATGTGTGTTCCTTGGAAATTGAACCCACAACCTTTTGTGCTGCTAACGCAAAGCTCTACCACTGAGACACAGGAACTCAATATTAAAAAGAAGACCACTCATATCTGTGTATTTAGTGTGCAAGGATTTTACAGTGCTTTTTGCTGCTAGATGAAGTGGATGAACTTGAAAATCTCCATTCTGGATTTTGGCGTGTGTAAAATGTGTCTAAGCGTGATTGACCTAACATGAGGTCGTATTTATTTTTCAACGTGTGAACACTTCAGACGTAAATTTCGGACTCCAGTGCAATAAACTTAAAGGCCATTGCACACTAAGTCCGAAATTTTCGCATGCGTTTTTTTCGTATTCTTCAGCCTTTCCTATTAAAATTAATGCTATGGATGCGAAAACGCAGAAAATCTAACCTGATCCATTTTTTTGTGACGGACGAAAGTTTCGGAGGCAGTGTGTAAAGTGATTGTCACAATGTGAGGTCGTATTTATTTTTCAACATGCGAAAATTTCGGACAAAAATTTCGGATTTAGTCTACAGAGATCTTAAGAGTTAACCGGTACATTCTTTAAATTCGGGAAAGAGTTATAGCAGGAAAAGAAGCATCAACATTAGGCTGACAGACACCATTGCAGTAGTCAATTAGTAAAGACAGTTCAGTCTTTGTGAGTTTGCATTTACCGATACTGAGCAGCTGATCTATGATCTTAATGGATTTAACTCCCACATGAGAGGCTAGACTTACATTGTTGAAAAAATTTGGTCCACATAAATTGGCCACATGTCCCAGTGTGACAGTCCCTGCTGAAATAAAATAGAGAGAAAGAGAGAGAGAGAGAGAGAGAGACAGAGAGAGAATAAACTTTCAAAATGATGAGTAAAAATTATGACCAAAATAATCATAGTCATTTTGAGTTAAAAGCTAATACATTCATAATTGTGTTACTAGGTGGTAAAAATCATATTTATGAGATACTAAGTAATTATGACAAATCAATTTAAGTTGTATAGGGTTGTCAGTCCCTGATCAACTACTGCGGCTGCGCCAGTGATTACGCTCTTCAATTACGCACGTTGGCAACAACTAGCGGTTGGAATGAGGCCGCCCTCCTTAGCGCATTTCGTCAAGGGCTAGATCTGTGCATTCGAGCGCAAATGGCGATATATGACAACACCGTGGGGCTGTAAAATGTCATGCAATGGGCATCAAGGATTTCTCAATGAGTCTCCGCCTGTCAGCCCGATGAAACCGCTCACCTTCCAGCCTCACCCTCTGCCTGTCGTCCAGTACCAGAACTCATGCAAGTTGACTCAGCGCGTCTCTCACGCATGGAGTGTGCTCGCCGCCTCATGGCCAGACTCTGCCTTTACTGCGCCAAGTAGTACGCCTTCAGTTAGACCCAGACATTCCCTCCCCATCCTCCCACCAGCACAACTACTCAGATCATTATGTTGCAGTGTCCACCCTCGTCGACTCGGCCTCGGGAATCTTCATTTCCCAAGAACTCTTGAACTGCCTTAACCTGCCCTGCAGATGTCAAGCCCGGGTGCTCCGAGTCGAGACTATTCAGGAAAAACCGCTAGGGCGTGGCAGATTAAATATCAAGCTCCTCTTCTGATGCTGCAGATTGGATGCTTGCATAAGGAAACCATCACTCTAATGGTAATGGAGGGACCCACCGTGGACATCATCCTGGGATGTCCTTGGCTGAACCAACACTTTCCGGAAATCAGATGGGATCCCTGTGAAGTCACTCGCTGGAGCGAGGCTTTTCATCAAAACTGTCTCTCCGCGGGCCCCGTTAAAACCCAAGCCTGCTCCAGTCTCGTCGACAGTCGACTGCTCCACTCTCGATGGGACTGTGCGATTGACCTGTTGCCTGGAGCTACACTCCCAAGTGTAGAGTGTATTCTTTGTCCTTCCCAGAGCACAAGGCAATGGAGGAGTACATTCGGAGGCTCTCCAGCGAGGATCCATCCAACATTCCACCTCTCCTGTCACATCCAGCTTCTTCTTTGTGGAAAAGAAGGAAGGAGGCTTGAGGCCCTGTATCGACATTACCGTGCCTTGAACTTGCAAACAGTGACGTTTCCATACCCACTTCCCTGCTCCCGGCTGCCTTGGAGGAACTTCGTGGAGCTCGATCTTTACCAAGCTGGACCTGTGGAGCATGTACTTCCTCGCTTACATCTGGGAAGGCAATGAGTGGAAGACGGCTTTCATCAGGCCACTACGAATACCGGGTGATGCCGTATGGCCTAGCCAACTCCCCGTCCGTCTTCCATGGTTCATCTACATCGATTACATCCTGCTATACTCCCAGAACCTGGCCAAACAAAGCCGCTATGTAAAGCAGGTCCTCAAGAAATTCAGGAAGTACTACCTCTATCTAGCTTGAGAAATGCGAGTTCCACCTTCCCACCTCGGTTCCTCGGCTATGTCATCTGCTCTGAAGGTGTCCAGATGGGCCAGGGAAAGGTAAAAGCTATCCGGGAGTGGCCGTTGCCTCAGTCATTTAAGGAGCTGCAGCGATTCATTGGATTCTCCAATTTCTACAGACGTTTCATCAGCAACTTCAGCCTCCTAATGACACCCCTAACCTCCAGGATAAGCCAGTAAGCCCAAGTCTCTGTCCTGGAAACCTGTAGCCCTCGAATGCTTTGCCCGCATCAAATAAGTCTTCAGCATGGCCCCTGTCCCCTTTCTTCTCCCAGAAACTCACCCCAAGGGAGCAAAATTACGACATCGGAAACAATAAACTGCTGGCCATAAAATTGGCTTTAGAGAAGTGACACCACTGTGTGGAGAGAGCTCAGTCATCACAGACCACAAGCACCTCCATTATCTGCGGAATGTGAAAAGACTCAATCCCCATCAAGCACGCTGGGCTCTATTCTTTACAAGATTAAATTTCACCAGCACCAATTGCCCTGGAGACAGCAATGTGAAGGCCGACTCTCTTTCACACATCCACTCCACTGATGCGCCCAAGGAATCGGAACCAATCCTCCCTCCAGCCATAGTGGTCAGTCCTATTCAGTGGGATATCACAGGCCACACCTGCATTCTCATAGCAGTCGACTAGTTCTAAAAGGCTTGCTAGTTAATATCTGTAACAAAGTTCGTAAGGAAGGAAGGAAGCGGACAGGGTTGGCTCGTGAAGACTCGGGTGAATTTTATTTACAGATAAACTTAAACAGGTGCGCACTCTGCGCGTCCTAAAAACATCAACTCTCTCGGTTGTCTCAGCGATCACTCTCAGCATTCGTTCCGGCTGTCTCCCTCTCACAGACCGTGCGCCCGAGTCTTCACTCCGTCTCTTCCTGAACTCCTGTTCCACAGTGGCTTTTATCTGGTCTCCACGCCAATTACTGCAATCAGACACAGGTGTTCCTCATTTTGCACTTGACCCACTTACTTACCGCTGTCTCCTGAGTCCTTCTCCCGCTGCAGACTTCGCTGAACCACGCCCCCATTCCTGGAGAGGAAGTGGGCTACAGTCATCTGTGTCCCCCGGCCTGTGGATCACCTTGAATTTGAAGGGCTGTAATGCCAGATACCAACGGGTGATCCGCGTTGGTATCCTTCATGCGGTGGAGCCATTGCAAGGGCGTGGTCCGAACAGAGGGTGAATTCGTCCCCAGGAGATAATAGCGGAGGGTGAGGACCGCCCACCGGATCGCCAAACACTGCTTCTCAATGGTGCTGTACATCGCTCTCTTAGAGAGCTCCGACTGATGTACAGCACCGGGCGCCTCACCCTTTATCTCCTGGGTCAGGACAGCTCCCAGCCTCGGTCCGACGCGTCCGCCTGCAGCAAAAAGGGAGAGAAAAGTCAGGAGAGTGCAATAGCCCCGCCACACAGAGCAGCCTTCACTTGGGTAAAAGCCTGCTGGCACTGCTCCGCCCACGGACCGTATCTGGGACCTTCTTTAGTGAGGTCAGTGAGCGGGCTGGTGAGCTCCGAATAGTCAGGAATAAACCTCCTGTAATACCCCGCCAGCCCCAGGAACTGCCTCACCTCCTTTTTGGTCTTGGTCTCGGCAGGCCGCAATAGCTGCCGCCTTATCAATTTGGGGACGCACCTGTCCGTGGCCCAAGTGGAAACCCAGATAACGAACCTCCACCCGCCCAATCGCACACTTCTTTGTTGGCGTTAGCCCGCTCCCCTCAGCGCTCTCAGAACCTCCGCAGGTGCACCATATGCCGCTGCCAGTCCTGACTGTAGATGATAATGTCATCTAGATAGGCAGCGGCGTATGCGGTGTGCGGTCGGAGGATTTTGTCCATGAGGCGCTGAAAGGTAGCGGGGCCCCGAACAACCCAAAAGGAAGTGTGATAAATTGGTGCAATCCAAACGGCGCTAGAAGGCTGACTTTTCTTTGGATAAGGGCGATAAGGGGATCTGCCAATATCCTTTGGTTAAGTCCAGTGTCGAATAAAAACGAGCGGTACCAGCCGATCAAGCAACTCGTCAACCCGCGGCATTGGATAGGCGCCGAACTCGACACCGCATTCACCTTGCGATAATCCACGCAGAACCGGACCGAGCCGCCTGTTTTCGGTACCAAAATGATCGGGCTCGCCCAGTCACTGTGGGATTCTTCTATTACTCCCATCTCTAACATTGCCTCTAATTCTGACTGAACCACTTTTTTGTGTTCCGTAAACGATACGGCCGGCTGCGCACTACGCACGCCCGGCCCGTCTCAATATGGTGCTGGATGAGATTGGTTCGCCCGGCCGGGCGAGAACACGTCTGCAAAGTCCTTCTGCAACCTGGCTACATCGGTGAGCTGGGAGGGCGAGAGGTGATCTTCCCAGGGCCAGAGTGAGTGACTGGATTTTGGTGATCACCTCTGGCCCGAGATCGCCCTCGCCACTTACCGCCGCCAGCATCACCGGCTCCACCTCGCTCCATTTTTAAGGAGATTGAGGTGGTAGATTTGACGTGCCCCGCCCGGTCCGCTCGAACCACCTCATAATTGAGATCCCCTACCCGCCGTGTGACCTCGAAAGGTCCTTGCCACTTGGCGAGTAATTTAGAGCTAGAAGTGGGAGCAATACAAGTACTTTATCTCCGGTGAAAACTTGCGTAATCTGGTCCCCGATTGTATAGCCAGCTTTGCTTGTCCTGGGCCTGTAACAAATTCTCCATGGAGAGCTGCCCCAAGGTGTGGAGCTTTGTTCTCAGGTCCAGCACATGCTGAATTTCGTTTTGCTCTCAAGGTCCCTCCTCCCAAGTCTCCTCAGGACGCCCACACCCGCGGGCTGGCGCCCATACAGGAGCTCAAGGGGAAAACCCGTGAGGCTTATGGAACCTCCCCGCACAGCCAACAAAAAGCGGTTCCAGCCATTTGTCCCAATTTTTGGCATCTTCGTGAACGAACTTTCGAATCATTGTTTTCAACGTACGATTAAATCGTTCCACCAGGCCGTCCGTTTGTGGGTGATAGACGCTGGTGCGAACCGACTTAATTCCCAACAATTCATAAAATTCGCGAATAGTTCGTGACATAAACGCCATGCCCTGATCGGTGAGAATCTCTTTCGGGATTCCCACCCGGGAGATCATACTGAACAGAGCCTCCGCTACACTCTTTGCGGAAATGTTGCGGAGCGCCACTGCCTCCGGGTATCGGGTTGCATAATCCACCAGAACTAATGCAAACCGATGCCCTCGTGCTGACCGTTCTAATGGCCCGATGAGGTCCATACCAATTCTTTCGAAGGGGACCTGCATTAGCGGAAGGGGGCGCAAAGGCGCTTTTGGGGAGGCCGGGGGATTCACTAACTGACATTCACGACAAGCCGCACACCACCGGCGTACATTCTCGTGAATGCCCGGCCAAAAAAACCGGGCCATTAAACGGTTCAGTGTCGCTGCCTGACCCAGATGCCCTGCCATAGGATTACAATGAGCCGCCTGGAAAAGCATTTCCCGACGGCTTTTTGGTACCAACAACTGGGTTGTATCTTGTTTTGACTGAGCGTCCTGCGTCACTCGATACAACCTATCTTTTAATATAGCAAAATAGGGATAGGAAGGGGGCCGTGCGGACTGGAGAGGCCGGCCGTCAATGGAACGGACCTGGTCGAACGCGTTTCTTAGCGACTCGTCCTGGGACTGCTCCAGGGGAAAATCATCACGCTCCGTGAGGATTAGCCTCTCGACCGCGCTCCGTTCCCCTGGTGCCGCCTCAGCGGGTCCTGGCTCAGCCTCTCCCGTTCGCACGGCCGCCTCCCCCTCCGGCTTCTCTTTTCCGCAGGAGGCATCCACACACAAAACTCCCAATAAAATTTTAAACGCTGGCCAATTGGTTCCCAAAATTAGCGGATGCCGGAGGCGGGGGTTAACTGCCACCTCCACCTTATGCTTTCGCCCCTGAAATTGGATAGTTAACAGCACTACTGGGTATTTCACCACGTCCCCATGTACACACCTCACCCGAACCATGCAGCTCTTATCCAATGCCTTGGGCTGAATTAGGCTTTGATGGATCGAGGTTTGGTTACATCCTGAATCCACCAAAGCCCAATAAGTACCCCCCCTAATACTCAATGCTGCGGTGCCCCGGGGAGCAGTTGGGAGTTCGGTGCCTTGCTCAAGGGTCTCCCCTCAGTCGTGGTATTGAAGGGGGAGAGAACACTCGTTATTCACTCCCCCCACCGACAATTCCTGCCGGAGATGAGATTCGAACCCACAACCTCGGGTTACATGTCTGACGCTCTATCCATTAGGCCACGACAGATTTGATGTATTGTATACAGAATTCAGTGTATTTTTTTTACTTTACTACTGGCACAGTGCATCTTTACCATTTCTCCTGTCTTAAGACGTTTTGCAGTGCATTATGTTGTGTCCTCTGGATTTATCCTCACAAAGAATATATAGGCAACAGAAACATATTTGGGAAAAAAGACTAGCAGCCAAATAATACATAGCTATCTGCAAAACCCAGGTGCTGCTCCAAAACATGGCCACCACCTTTGCTCACCATCCACTTTGTTAGTGACAGAAATGTCTTCTCTGAAAAACAAGAAGTAGAAATGGCACACTTTTAAAAGGCAAACCTCATATAGAATACATAAATATCTCAAAACCATAGTTGTTCTCTTACCATGAATTATCAGTCTCAGGGTGACTGGCATGCTCATGTCTTTCTTGATGCTTCATTGCAGTTGCCTTTAAAACACAAATAAAAAATGCAATAAATGTTAAATTCCATTCAAAACTATAACAAACTAATTATAGTACTAGAAAAAGCAACTAGCCATACAAATTGTTTAAGTTATCTAACATATGATTTTATTTTCTAAATATACTGGCCAACATTAACTACTAACACCTGAACAAAATTTCACATGAATTAACCTAATGTTAATATAAGATAAGCATTGATCATTAAAATAATTTAATTACGTAATTTAATTCAATAAGCTGATAAAAGTAATTTGAAACGACAGCACAGTTTACCATAGTAAAGTTTGTTACGGCCATGTTGACGGGTAAATATTACTAGGTTAAACTGGTGTTCAAAAATCTGACACAAACACACAGAAAACGTGTGTAACAGTGTACTCAAAATTCAATTAATTTCAAAAGTGTGATATCCAAGTAGTAAGAAAGATTGTTGCTGTCATAATAATAACAATTGCGCTTACAAAAATAGTAAATTAACTTTTCCATGTACACACTACATGTGTACTGCACCAGAGCCACCTCTTCAAGCGGGCCAGGGCATGGTTAAACCAACCTCACTGGACACGTTATATGTCAAACTTGTGCGGTCACACTTGTGAAATGAACTGGACTTTGGGGCCAATCACGCCAAGCATGGATCAGATACTCTAGTTTGAATACATCTTAAATCTAAGTGAATAGCAGTTAGCACACCATAACTATAACCATAACAGCACAAAAAATTATGAATAATAAAAACATTGACAGCCAATCGGAATAATTTCTGCTTTAAAGAGCTTGAGCATTTAAAGTGACAGATGACACAACTACAATGTATACTTAGAATACACTAATATAGTTATCTTTATAATAATTGTTCTTGGTGTAAACAGGTCTTAATATTGTTACTCAAATGGCCAATTTCAAATGTATTTTGTGGATTTTCAAAACACAAAATAGTGTATATGTATTTAAATACATTTTCCCACACAGTATTTTGCATTTGTATTTAAATATTTTTTTCTACACAGTATTTGCTATTTTTATTGTAAATACATTGATATTTTGATGTATTTGTGCCAATCTCTGTGTGCAGCAAAACCTCTCATAAATACAATCCAGTAAAATTAAAATAGGCGGTCTTGGGAAAATTCAAGCATCGTTCTGCATTGTTTTTCCTTGGCAGTTAAGATGAGCGGGGTATGTGGAAGTTGCTCCCTGCAGGTTTAATAAGTGGACAAATCCACCAGGGTCTTTCCATCAATAAGGTCTGATTCTGCATTACAGAAACATGGGGGAACATTTGCATGTTTGCTGTCAACAGAAGAATTGTGAGAGCACATCACATGAATCAACATTATTAGTGCAGCTACTGCCTGCTTTTGATTTGAAAGATAAAGAAACAGCCTCAACATCCACCCTCCTCTCCCTCCCTCCTCTCTCTCTCTCTATCGCTCTAGCACACTTTGTTTGTCTCTGTCTGCTATGGATGACAGGTGGGCTGTAGTGTTTTTGTTTCTATTGCAGCTGCATATCCAGTGGAGGCACAGGTGTCTGTCCATAATTTGGCTCATCCTGGCCTCACAGCAGACAAATATGTCACACAGACACCCTGTGAGGTTGCTGCAGAGCTTACTATTTCAGTTTTCCATGTTCAGAACCTACATTTAGATGCTCCAAAGTGGGCAAACCACCCCAAACCAAGAGTGAATAATTAGTCTAATGAGCATTTTGTATTCTCACACAATACAAAATCCCAAAACACTCTCCATATATATACAGGTGCTGGTCACATAATTAGAATATCATCAAAAAGTTGATTTATTTCACTAATTCCATTCAAAAAGTGAAACTTGTATAATGTATACATTCATTCCACACAGACTGATATATTTCAAGTGTTTATTTCTTTTAATTTTGATTATTATAACTGACAACTAATGAAAACCCCAAATTCAATATCTCAGAAAATTAGAATATTGTGAAAAGGTTCAATATTGAAGACACCTGGTGCCACACTCTAATCAGCTAATTAACTCAAAACACCTGCAAAGGCCTTTAAATGGTCTCTCAGTCTAGTTCTGTAGGCTACACAATCATGGGGAAGACTGCTGACTTGACAGTTGTCCAAAAGACGACCATTGACACCTTGCACAAGGAGGGCAAGACACAAAATGGTCATTGCAAAAGAGGCTGGCTGTTCACAGAGCTCTGTGTCCAAGCACATTAATAGAGAGGCGAAGGGAAGGAAAAGATTTGGTAGAAAAAAGTGTACAAGCAATACGGATAACCGCACCCTGGAGAGGATTGTGAAACAAAACCCATTCAAAAATGTGGGAGAGATTCACAAAGAGTGGACTGCAGCTGGAGTAAGTGCTTCAAGAACCACAACGCACAGACGTATGCAAGACATGGGTTTCAGCTGTCGCATTCCTTGTGTCAAGCCACTCTTGAACAACAGACAGCGTCGGAAGCGTCTTGCCTGGGCTAAAAATAAAAAGGACTGGACTGCTGCTGAGTGGTCCAAAATTATGTTCTCTGATGAAAGTAAATTTTGCATTTCCTTTGGAAATCAGGGTCCCAGAGTCTGGAGGAAGAGAGGAGAGGCACAGAATCCACGTTGCTTGAGGTCCAGTGTAAAGTTTCCACAGTCAGTGATGGTTTGGGGTGCCATGTCATCTGCTGGTGTTGGTCCACTGTGTTTTCTGAGGTCCAAGGTCAACACAGCCATATACCAGGAAGTTTTAGAGCACTTCATGCTTCCTGCTGCTGACCAACTTTATGGAGATGCAGATTTCATTTTCCAACAGGACTTGGCACCTGCACACAGTGCCAAAGCTACCAGTACCTGGTTTAAGGACCATGGTATCCCTGTTCTTAATTGGCCAGCAAACGCATGATCTTAACCCCATAGAAAATCTATGGGGTATTGTGAAGAGGAAGATGCTATATGCCAGACCCAACAATGCATAAGAGCTGAAGGCCACTATCAGAGCAACCTGGCCTCTCATAACACCTGAACAGTGCCACAGACTGATCGACTCCATTGATGCAGTAATTCAGGCAAAAGGAGCCCCAACTAAGTATTGAGTGCTGTACATGCTCATACTTTTCATGTTCATACTTTTCAGTTGGCCAAGATTTCTAAAAATCCTTTCTTTGTATTGGTCTTAAGTAATATTCTAACTTTCTGAGATACTGAATTTGGGGTTTTCATTAGTTGTCAGTTATAATCATCAAAATTTAAATAAATAAACACTTGAAATATATCAGTCTGTGTGGAATGAATGTTTACATTATACAAGTTTCACTTTTTGAATGGAATTAGTGAAATAAATCAACTTTTTGATGATATTCTAATTATATGACCAGCACCTGTGTATATATATAGTGCTCAGCGTAAATGAGTACACCCCCTTTGAAAAGTAACATTTTAAACAATATCTCAATGAACACAATAACATTTTCCAAAATGTTGACAAGACTAAGTTTTATATAACATCTGTTTAATTTATAACATGAAAGCAAGGTTAATAATATAAATTAGAGAACAACATTTTCAGTTTTACTCAAATTAGCGTGATGCAAATATGAGTGCACCCCACTGAAAGTCTCTGGAGCAAAGTACAATTTTAGACTACAAATGTCTAATTTAACAAGAATTCAACCACAGGTGAGTCTAATTATTCATTGCACAGGTGATAGTTGACTATAAAAGGGTGTTACTTAAAGAAAACCCCTTCCCATTTCATGCTGTCAGCAATGGCACCACATGGAAGAGAAATGTCACAAGACCTGAGAAAGAAAATAATTTCTTTACACAAGAAAGGTCAGCAAAGGTTTACTTATCAGTCAGAATACTGTAGCAAAAGTGGTACAAAAATTTAAAAAAAGATGGAACTGCAACCATCTCACAGAGACCTCCAGGTCGTCCACGGAAGTTAACACCTCGTCAGGATCGTCTTCTGATGAGAAGGGTTGAAGAAAATCGACATGCAAGTTTACTGCAGTTATCTAAAGAAGTAGAAAGCCAAACTGGGGTGACTATTTCCCGTGACACAAAGGGTACACTGCAGAGGAATGGCATGCATGGGTGCCGTTCACGAAAGAAGCCTCTCCTAAAGCCCAGGCACAAAAAGCCCGCCTAGAGTTTGCCAGGGCCCATGCTGACAAAGATGAAGGCTACTGGGACTCTATACTCTGGAGTGATGAGACCAAGATAAATGTTTTTGGAACTGATGGCTTCAAAACTGTATGGCGTCGCAAAGGTGAGGAATACAAAGAAAATGCATGGTGCCTACAGTGAAACATGGTGGTGGCAGTGTCCTTATGTGGGGCTGCATGAGTGCTGCTGGTGTCGGGAGCTGCATTTCATTGATGGCATCATGAATTCACAAATGTACTGCTCTATACTGAAAGAAAAGATGCTACCATCACTCCGTGCCCTTGGTCGTCGCACTTTTCCAACATGACAATGATCCTAAACACACATCTAAGGCCACTGTTGGATTTCTGAAGAAGAACAGGGTGAAAGTTATTCAGTGACCAAGTATGTCTCCTGATCTGAATCCAATCGAACACCTATGGGGAATTCTGAAGAGACAAGTTGAGCATCACTCTCCATCCAGCATCCAATCTCTAAAAGAGGTCATTCTTGAAGAATGGAAAAAGATAGATCTGGCAAAATGTCGCCAACTTGTTCATTCCATGCCTAGAAGACTTGGTGCTCTCATTAAAAATCATGGAGGCCATACAAAGTACTAGATTTATTAGTTTTTGTTGTGGGGTGTACTAATTTTTGCATCACCCTAATTTGAGTAAAACTGAAAATGTGTAATCTAAGTTATATTATTAACCTTACTTTCATGTTATAAGTTAAACAGATGTTATATTAAACTTAGTCCTGTCAACATTTTGGAAATGGTTTTTGTGTTCATTGAGATATTGTTTAAAAATTTACTTTTGTACTCATTTACGCTGAGCACTGTATATATAATATATATATATATATATATATATATATATATATATTATACAGTGAAGTTAGTTCGATGTACTGTAGCACAGTTCTCATTCAACAAATTCACAGCTGAGATTTTCATCTGTTTAGATGAGTTTTGAGTCTGTATTAAATGTGGCTAATGTTTTAGCACATCTGATCTCTTCTGGAAGCTGGTTCCAACTGCGAGCGGCATAATAGGCATAATAAATAGTAAATTGTAAATGTAAATTGTTTGAACTTTTTCTATATAATTTATATATAATTGTCGTGGTATGCAAATACATTTGTGAAGCTTTTCATGGGGAGGATTTATTGACAATGTCAGAGCACTAAAGTATGTGTTTTGTGTATTTTCAAAATACAAAATATTGTATTTGTATTTAAATGCATTTTCTCACACAGTATTTTGTATTTGTATTTAAATAAATGTTTCCACACAGTATTTTGTATTTTTATTTTAAATAAATAAATGTTTATGTATTTGTGCACATCTTTGTCAGTGGCACTGTTAGCATCAAGAGATACTAACTGTTTAGGGGAGGAAGCAAAGAAGATACCATTGCAGATAGCCGGGAGGGTGAGAGTGAGAATTCAATGTTAATAAAAGTATTAACTTTTAAAATAAAGAAATAAAAGTGTTCCTGTGTGGCTCAGTGGTAGAACATTGAGTCAGCTGAGTGAAAGGTTGTGGGTTCGATTCCCAGGGAACACATGTACTAATGAAAATGTATAACCTGAATGCAATTGTAAGTTGCTTTGGATAAAAGCGTCTGCTAAATGCATAAATGTAAATGTAAAGTAAACACTGTTTAATATTATGTATTAATGATTCCTCTAAGCATAAGCATACAGCACAGCTGTTTTTTTTTTTTTTTATCATTTTATATGATGTGATCTTTAAAAGGCATTAATTACTAAGTGTTATCGCTCTTTCTGTCTCTTTTTAGAGTTTTAGTTTCCTCGCTATCACCTTCCTTCCTTCTTTCTGTTGTCACCTGCTGGTAACAGGATGTGCTGTTGTTGTGACTTTTTTGTCACCAAAGCAGCCAGCAGACACAGACTACTGACAAGGAAGACAGGCGCTCCACTGCTGCTACAAAAGAAATACAAAGGAGAGAGAGAGAGAGAGAGAGAGAGAGAGAGAGAGAGAGAGATGGAGGGGAAATTGAGAGGCTGAGATGGAAAGAGCACAGGAGACACAACGAGACAGAAAACAGAAAAGGACTCACGGCTCCTGAGAGCACCAAGGGAAAATGAAAAGAGCAAAGAGAGAGGCGGGAGAGTGTGGGAGGGAACAATAGGAAGGAGAAGTGGGTGTTAGGAGAATAATGCAGGACTGCTATGCAGTGAATGTTTATTTTTCAAAACTGCAAGATCTCCTGTCCCTAAACCCAATGATTATTGTTTATTATGTGTTGGTTTGGTGTGTGGGGTTGGATTTATTCACACAAAAAAAAACAGGCCATTAGAGTAATGTGTTCATTTTAACAGCTGAACTGTGAAAACATCTATTTTCTTTCTTTTTTTAAGCCGAGTTTGGCTTTCTCTCCTTGAAGAGATAAAAAAATAAGTAAATAATCCACTCATCTGGTGACAGATTTAGCCTAATATCATTGTTGTTTGCTTTGATTTTTATTTAATTTGAAATATTTTATCAAATGTAGGCAAATAGGATGATCTGTATCGCATATGCAAGAGTGCTGTTGTGGAATCAATCAGTTGAGTTAATTATTTAATGATTCACTCATAAAAACTAAAGTGAAAAAAGGAAATTGTGTTCAGCTGAATTGGAGTAGTATTTTCTTAGATGGGTATAAAAAGCGTAGTTTACCGTGGCAGCGGTCACGTGAAGACCTCCTCATGAGAAGACGAAGAGTGTAAAGAACATCGACTCTATACCGTGCGACTCCACCGGGCAGGGACACTGTCAAAGGATATAAGTGTCGCTTTTTATTTATCTTCTTTCTTACTGCTTGTTTCACTTCTGTTTTAGTTTGCATAACCAATCTGTACTATGTGTAAGTTGTTGTTTGTTAGCATGTGTGTTTGACAGTGTTCTTTTTTTAGGATTACTGATAAACTACTGCCGTTTGTTATTTATTTTAATTTTAGATTAATTATGTATGAATTCATTATGTCTTTATAGGTATTTTCTTTAGTTTTAATAAATTTGAGTTATTTTAGTAAGGTTACTTCAACATACTACATGGAAATTTATATATATATATATATATATGGGTGTTTGGCTTAGTGTCATTTTAGAATCATTTTATACTAATACCTTTTGTTGTTTTAATATTTTGAATTGTTTTTAGCTTTATTTTTTTGTTTTCATTTAAATGTTTAGTTTTGAAGTGTTGTTGTATGCATTTCTCATTTTATTTAATTTCTCAATTTTATTGTGTATATATATAGTGTTTATAGAGTTTTAACTTATAAGTCGCTTTGGATAAAAGGGTCTGCTAAATGACTAAAAAGTAAAGTAAAAAAATTAATGAGTCATTGATTCACTCATTCTGATATTGAATTCAGTGTTCTTGGAATGCTGCTCTACCAATCTGATTTCATGACTGACTGACTGACTGACTGACTGAGAGACAGACAGACAGACAGACAGACAAGACAGACAAGACAAGACAGACAGACAGACAGGATTGTATTGATAGATTGTGGTATTGCTTATGGATAGATATATTTTCCAAATAGACAGCTGACTATGTATGGTCTTGAAGGTGAGACTGCAAATACCTGGAAAGAAATTTAGGTTTGTCACATGTCACCAATCATATCAATGCACCTAAACTTGAAAAAATATTTATTTTTCTTCATTTATACACAGGTAGGCTTTGCTGACCAAGGAAAATCACCAGTAGTGCAGGCAGCCGGTAAGCTGTTTTCTTTCTTTGCAGCTTAACCTAGTTAAATCAATCACCACAGAGATGCTCCAATAAAACTCTCTTTTGAGTTACTTTTGGTCACACCTTCAGTAGAAGCATAACAGAATAGCTCTGAGAGAATGAAATTGTTATTAACTCTTGCTCAGTTTCTAAAAAGCCATCACTAGACAGTGGCATTACATGATTGAACATATAGATGAATGACATACACTCTCCACTGAAGACAGAACACATACAATTGAATATTTTCTCAACGAGGACAGAGAGCACTCCAGTGGTGTTATGTTGTGTGTTATTCTTTTTGCAGTCATTGTATAGTGAACAAGAGAAGATTGCTTGTTTTTCTTGTCCTGTGAAATCAGATTTTAGAAACTGTGTCCATACAAAATGGAAAGAGAAAACATTGTTAGATTGCCTCCTTCTCTCAAGCTGAGATGTGTTGCTATGGGAATACAGTATGTAAGCTATATAAAGTATACAAGTGAAAAAAGTTAAAGTAAAGTGACATGCAGCCAAGTATGGTGACCCATAGTCGGAATTCGTGCTCTGCATTTAACCCAACCAAGTGCACACACACAGCAGTGAACACAGACACACATCGTGAACACACCTGGAGCAGTGGGCAGCCATTTATGCTGCAGCGCACTCGGAGCAGTTATTCAAGGTTCAAGGTTCAACGTTTTTTATTCGTCACATATGTCACATACACAGATAGAGGAAGAGTAAATTGGTCATGGAATGGAGGAAGGTGATGATGATGATGATACTATGTCTGAAATGTCTGATATCCCTTCTCAGTGTGGGGAAAAACAGTTGTACACTGTAAAATAAATCAATGATTTTCTAGATGAACCTTTTGGCAGAAAGTTTGAAGTAAGAGAGTTTTTTCCAGATGTTAATAAGTTCTTAATTTCAGTAATGAAAATACAGAAATCAGTAGGTTTTGAGAAACTTAGTAGAAGGAAAAGGATTAGACTGAAGAAATTTGTAAAAAAATTAAGGAGAGGAAAACGTCCGGCTATATGACTAACTAGACCCTAACTGTCTAATGTCACAAAGGGTGAATCTTCTCTTATATCTTAAATCGTTTTCTCTTTTTGGTTTCAATTCAAGAAAATTGAAAACTTTGGGAACTCTTCTCCATGAAACTGCAAAAGGAGCTTTGATTAGAGCTCGCTTTTCTTTATTAAATGATATGGATGCTCCTAGTTCTTTTTCTTTAATTTGGAAAAGAACGAGATGGAAAGAAAACTGAGGACTTTATAAATCATGAACAAAGCAAAGGGAACTAATGAGCTAATTAAGACAACAGGTGAAGTGAATGTCTAATTAAACAGAATGAGGAAAACTAGGTCAAAGACAGACATGGCAAAACACAACAGAAACGCGGACCGTCTCAAGTATGGATTTTTTTTTTTTTTTAAATAGCTACCTAAATTGAATACTGAACAACAAAAGGAGTTAGACTCTGAAATAACAATACATGAACTGTCAAAAGCAGTTCAGCACTAACTGTGCAAATAAAGGTAATTTTGAAGTTTTGAAACCAAAATATATCTTATTTGTGTATCATTCATGTGATGTTAAACTCTTTTTTGAGTTTAAATTATCTTTTTACTTTAAAATTATACTTTAAACCATATTTGATGAATGAATGTAAAAGCTCTGTAAATAAGAAACCACCACCACTTTCTTTAGAATTTTTTGTTTAACTAATTATTGCATCAGTACAGTTTCAATTTCATTTTTATTTAGCAATGTTATGTTAAACAACATACAAGTAAGGTTGCATCAGCAATGCACCAAGCAGCAATCCCACAGTGACTAGCACTATTTTATCTGTGTCTTCCACTAAATCAGGTAGGACTGCAGGGTGAACGTTATGCAATTAATATTCATGAGTAGAGCTGATAATTTTTGGGACAACTTGTTCTCTGGTTCAGACTAGGTCATGTTAGATTATTGCTACATACTAATTTCACAGTTGGGCCTTATACTTAAGGATATTGTTGACCGGAATATTTTATTGCGCACATATACATACACACACACACACACATTCTGATTTGTAGACGACTTATAATGAAGTAAGTTATTACTAAATAAAAAATAAATCAAATTTAGGTTAAAATACTTTCTCTTATCTCCATTTATATGCACAGAAGACTATAAACATTACAGGGTTGATTTCAAAAACAAAAATTTGCACTATATCATTCAACATTTTGGGTTCTGAAATATGTATTTATTTATTTATTGTTCGTTTTTTTTTTTTAAAGAGGTCTCTTCTGCTCACCAAAACTACATTTATATGATCACAAATACAGTGAAAACGGTAATATTGTAAAATATTTTACTCCATTTATTTTATCTATGGCACAATGAAGAACCTTCAGGATCTATGGAACCTTTCCATTCCACAAAAGGTTCTCTAGATTATTTTAATTATCTCCACACTAACGCTCGACTCCCGACGGCCAAGTAGCACGTCCAAAAAGCCGACGAGGACCAACTTCAGCCAATGTGCGGAACACACTGAGAACAAAAACTACCTGATGGCCGACCGTCAGTTTGGTGTGTTCCAGGCTTTAGGGGGAAAACAATGTATTAAGAAAAGTTCACTGAAATATTATTTGAGGAGACTAAAATGGTTATTCAATGGCCTTACTGCCAAATACAAAAACAAATACAAAAACAAAACTTTATTTTTAAGAATGTTTAGTGTCTGTCGCTGAAGATATGAATTCTGAAGATTCTTCAAAAATATTATTAAAAAAATAAAATATTACCCCATACTACCTTTTGAGTGGTAGTATATTTTCATATGAATCACATTTAAGTTCACAAAGCGATCCCCTTTGATGCACACAGACATACAATCCACCTGTAAGTAAGAAACTTCAAACAGCCCTCTGGGCCTGTGAGAGCACCAGACATGTTTATAAGACAGACAAATTCATGATGGCAGCATCACCTTTGACAGTTGCTGTGAAAGCTGTCCCACACTGTCAGGGACAAAAATGCATACCCAAAGGAAATAGAAAGTGACAGAGGAAGTGTAAATGTGTAGCTTTTCCTTTAAAATAAGCAAAAGTATAAAATAACATATTCTGATAGAGAACAGCATATAACCCAATGACTTCTGTTGTTGCATATTTTTACACCAGGGCCCTTCGATGACACTGAAGCTAGACAAATCTTCGAATAATAAAATGTTGTGCTGACTCTATAAGGCTGCATATGGCTAATGTTCCTGTTGAAAATTGTGCCTGCTATATCATTACAGTGAGAGCAGAAGCTTGTGTCATAGCTCCTGCCCCTCTGTCCCCTACAATGCACTCATATACAGCAATAGCATCACCCATCACCCATGGTGTGTGCATGAGTTCACTGTGGGTGAGCCTGTCATGAGAGACACGCTGGCTGAACTGTGGAACAGCTGTGTCTGTGAGCAGCTTAACCTGTGTCAGGGTGCAGCTCAGTGGAAACCAGTGCCTATCAGGGACAGGGTAGGACATTTGGAAGGCTGACAGATAGACTTAAATTTAACTGAGCAGACAGGTAGGTTATGAACTATAGTGAACGGAAATCGCAAAAGGCTTAACAGATGATTTTATTGGGCAGTTCCCCTTTCTAAAATGTATTTTATAATCCATGTTTCATATTTGCCCTAAGCGTGTAACATTTCAAGAAGTTTTGCCATGTGCCACTTGGGGTAAAAATCTAAAATCACATCTGATTGGATAAACAAATTATTATACATGTAACTAAATTTCTCCAGTTCCTAAAAAATAGCAGGGTTAGTTTGTAAGTTGGCACCTCACAGCCCAAATAAGAGAATTGATTGAGTCTTTTTAAGCAGAATAAAAAACAATGGATGAGCTGTTCTCTGAAGCTTTCCAGCAGTCTATTTAAGTCTGAGCAAAGGAAATGTTGGTGTGAGCAGCAGTTAAAATTAGGAGATGCTGTACCCATTTACAATTATGTCTGTCTATAGAATCACCAAACTAATGTTGCATTTTGCAAAAAGATACCGAAGACTACAGTAGATCCACTGTAATTTAAATAATATTCAATATTGTGCTTTAAAATGTAATTAGCCAACAAGTTAAATACACTTGGCAGTGGATTAATTTAAACAATTTTCTCTCAATTAATCTACCTGATAAAAAATGTGCTATAAATCATAATAATACTGAAAATGTAAACATAATACATAATATTTTTTCCTCTTGCAAAGAAGTTTTCCACATACAATTAACAAGGAGTGTTATATCATTATAACAGCACTGCTACTGAAATGCACTACCATTAAAATATCTGGGATCAGTCTTTTTTTCTTTTTGTACGAAACGAATACTCAGGTAGTATACTTTAGATTTATCAAAACTAATTTTTAACATTTACATACAGTATATAGTTTTCTTTTGAGCTTTCTTTTTTATCAAATTATCCTTGGAAAATAAATAAATAAATAAAAAAAATGTTCATGTGTGGAATGCAGAGTTGCCATCACAGGAATAAATTAAATTGTAAAGTATATATAATATTTGTTTTACATTGTAATATTTTACAATATATATATATTTGTTTACTTGGTGAACATAAGAGACTTCTTTAAAAAACATAAAATCTCACCAACCCTAAATTCGTAAATGGAAACGTAATTCTGAAGTATTTTATCTCAGGCTGATCATGTTCTAATTTAGAACACTCTGCAATCAAATTAAAAATAGAAATGTGAGTACAAATATAGTGCTATTTTTACACAGTGGTTTTAATTTTAGAAGCTTGTTTAAGTGTTTATCTCTTTCTTTTAAGTCACTCTGATGTCTAAAATCATTATGATGTGAAAAACATGGCACTGATGTCAAGGTGAGATTGATCGTAGAACGATGTAATTGGCCCTGAACAGCAGTCATATCGCCCACCTGGGTTCCTCAAACCCTCTTCCCAGAATAGCAACAGAAATTCCTGCCATTGCAGAGCCTCCCTCCTTTTCTCTGAAACCCCCCACATCTCCCATCCCTGCCCTTTCGTCATTCTGTCATCAGTCCGTTACTTTGATGAATTGACATGAGCGAGATTTCTGATATGTCATAGCTTAAGGCTTTGCTATGAAGTTAGTGTTGCGCCTTTGCAACACATCTATTTTATTTCAATTTACAGCGTTATCCGACAGTGGAGGGGGTCTGAGAAGTGTAATGGTCTAATGAATATCTGGCCCTGGCTCGACCTTTGAGTGCCTGGGTACCAGGTGAGTTGAAGCAATGTTGCATTAAAGCTCAACAATAACCTCCTTGTATCCTTGTATGTCAGTGAATCAGGCCAGAAAGACACTCGAAAGACACAGTAATGTGACGCAGACTGAAGCATTGGAAACGTCAGTGAGAATAAAATGAAGTTATACGAGATTAATGAGTTGATGACAGGTGAATTGGGATTATATACAGCTGGTGTATGTCTTGCTCAAAGAAATTAACCAAATGGCTCTTCAATGGTATGTTGTGTTCAGTAATATTTAAAGTATGGCTGCCTGAAATGAAACAAAAACTTTGTATAGAAACAATCCAGAGCAGAGTTTCCCAGAAAATATACTGAACTAACTAAACTAAACTCTTTTATTATCAAAATTATTTTTTAAATGTATTATACAAATCATGTATTCTAAGACATACAGTTGTCATCATTTTAACTCACAGACTACAAATTACTATTTTTCTATAAAACAAATGTATATACACTTGTAATGATGAGTCAACAGAGTGGGGATCCATTTGCAGTTTTAATAAGAGTTAACAGGCAGTGGTGTGGTCGTTAACGGTAACATGGATATCAGAGGAGCGACATGAGCAGAGTATCAAGGCAGACAAGAGGGTCAAAAGACAGGCAGGCGTCAATCCAAAACGAGTGAAACAGTCCAGAGTCAAAACACAATGATCAAACAGAGAAAGATGAGACCGCTCAGAAATGTCAACCGGGGCACTACAAAACTTTGCAATGAGTGTGTGAGTGTGGCTTAAGTAGTCTCATAGATGAGCATCAGGTGAACTAGCAATCAGAGTCCTGGTACAGGATGATGGGAAATTGAGTTCGGAGAGAAGTCAATACTCAGGTGATGGTGACCTCTGGTGAGGATCAGGGGAACCACAGAGGCTGGATTCGTTACAACACTAGTGGTCAAATGTTTGGAATAAGTGGTAATTTCGAACAAAATTATCTTGTGCTCACCAAGTCTGCAAGGTCTGTATTTATAATAGCTATTTGGATAGCTTTTGAAATGTCATTTATTTCTAAGATGAAAAGCAGTCTTCATTGTCCTTGATCATTCTAATACGCTACTAATTTATTTTTGATTGATACTTATTCATTAATAATTAAATGTTAAATTATTTATTTAATATATTTTTAAAGCTATACTAATATTTTAAATGATAGTGTAGCACAGTTTCTCCAAGCACACAGACACACACACACACACACACACACACACACACATACACATATATGTATTTATATATATATATATATATATATATATATATTAGGGGTGGGCATAGATTATTTTTTAATCTAGATTAATCTAGATTAATTTTGAAATTAATCTAGATTAATCTAGATTAAAATGGCTCATTTGAATTCTGCCGAAGGCATTCAGAATATGTGTGCTACCCAAATAATGGCTAAAAGTAAGTCTTTGAGAACGGGTTTCTCAAGCCAGGTGGCGCATTAGACCAGGGGCTCATCTCCTGTTTCCAAAATGCATCACAAACTGCTTGAGAAAGCTGTTCTACTATGATAATTGGTGATGAAAATAAACTATGTTCAATAAGATGTACTTGTGTTTACTAACTGTTTATTCAGTTAAACATGAATGTTGAACTGTAGGGATACACAAGAGGTCGTGATGAACTGTTTACAGTTTCCATTGGGAAGCTTCTTAAAAATTTATTTTCCCTGAAGCAAACCCGGCGGCTTCATAGCTGCATCCATGTTAGCACGTCACGTCTGATGTGGTAATTTCACAGTAACGTTAGGCATACACACAGGTTCGAAGTAGAGGGTGACACGGGAATGAATTCTCAAGTTCACATGAGACCTAAAGCGCATCCTGTTTGCTTAAAAGCGCAACGTTTCGTTGTTATTCTGAGTGCACACAAATAAACGTAGAGTCTTTACAGATTCGAAAGATGTATTAGGCTACTTTTATCTGTATGACCAAAAATGACGGAGATTTTAAGAGCAAGTGAACGCACCGGAGCCTGTCCTGCAGCTAACGCGCTTCCACACAAACACTTCAATAGCGCACATTTCTCTAGGTTAACATCATATTGAGCGGCCATGTAAAGTTGCTACTACATACATCTTTCAGATGAAAAGCCATATTTGAGGTTGATGAATGATAGGTGAGCGTTTGGATGTCCTGCCCGATTGTATTACCACATAGACCAGCCGTTAACAATCTGTCCATCACGGACTGCGAGCCTCTAGTTGAAGACTCGTTCTCGCCTACAGTGCAATTGGCCAGGTATACATCCGCTAAAATATCAGGGTGAAAGTCATCATAGCTTGCGTAGTATAGACCCAGCTCCCAACCCAACTTTGAGAATAGATTAACGGCGATATTTTTATCGCCGATAAGAGTCTCACGTTAACGCAGCACGTTAACGCCGATAACTGACCCACCACTAATATATATATATATATATATAAATACATATATGTATGTGTGTGTGTGTGTGTGTGTGTGTGTGTGTGTGTGTCTGTGTGCTTGGAGAAACTGTGCTACACTATCATTTAAAATATTAGTATAGCTTTAAAAAATATATTAAATAAATAATTAATATATGCAGTCACCCTACACATGAACATAGAGCAGTGAGTGCTGTTTAATGATGAATCAATGTGCCAGGAGACCTACAGTATTATAATGAAAACCATCATAGATAGCTGTCCCAGATCAGATGAAACACATGAGAGAGAAGAAGGGAGTAAGGTATCAGAGTTCAATGAAAAGAGTGAACGTGGGCAGCAAAGTGTACTCGGGATGAATAAAAGAGTACACATTTCACCATGAATAGAGCTAGGTTCTGAAACCAATATGATTAGGATCTATTCAAAGAAAGAAAATAAACTGTTTCAAGTTAAATATAAACATATAGCAACCTTTTTTATACTCTTTTTTTCATGTCAAAATCCCATCTAATGGTTTCTGAGAGGGCATTGATATGCAGTATATGTCTTAGATGAATATTGATTTCCAAAGGAAAGCTATTCCATTGAAGTCTTTACTGGTTGGCTGGAGACATGTCTTGAAACAGAGGGGGCAAACAAAAATAATCCCCCATGTTTTTTATTCAAACACTAGATAATTACCCATTTAAAAATGCACATGTTTGCAACATTAACAATTTGCACTTTTAATGCACTTTAAAAAAAAATCTCTAAGAACACTAGGAGCTGTCCGTAGTGCTGAATTGTGCTTACAGAGGTTTTGAAGTTGTAGTTTAGGTCAGTCAGGTCTTGCAGCAAATGCTTTTGTCCAAAGTGACTATAAGGACTATTATTAAAGGGATAGTTCCCCTCCAGCATCCTTGGGTTCAGTGTCTTGCTCATGGGCACACATGGCGATCGCTCATGGCTCACTTCTTCTAGGGCTTGAGACATCAATTTTCCGGTTACCAGCCTTGAGCTCTAACCACAACGCAGCAGAGAGCCACGTCAAAACCCAAACGCAGCCTCTCACATTTTTAACTGTCTTAAGGTTTTCCCATGAAGCCAAATGGATTCATGTTTATCATGTAGACAAGCATAAATCAGACATGCCAACCAACTTCAGCAGCCCTTTTATTTATTTGGTCATTCACTGTACAGAGCTATCGTCACTCTTTCACTTTGTGACTCTCTCTGTTCCCTCACTCCCCGGTGGGAGAGAGCAACATTGACATTCACTACAGACATTCTCTCAACAAACAGAGAGGGAAAGTTGCACATGAACACATAATTGAATTCTTCATGTACCGGAGAGAGGAGTATGTTGGTCTCTGTTCTGACACTGTACAGATAGAGGAAAAACAGAGGCGTGGACTCTTGGCACAGTTACAAAGAGAGGATTTGTGTTTATCCCTGTGTGCGTCCCTCCAATCACATCTCTTCCTCTCTCTCTCTTATTTGCACTCTCTCTCTCTCACTGTGTCTGAAACTTTATCTCTCTCAGACACTTTGTACTTTATTTGCAACAATACTATATCACGAGAAACAAGAAGCTGGGTGGAATGTTAATCTCATGCTGTATTTATTTTTTAAATGGCAGTCAGAGCATTATGTTAATAATGACCGATAACGAAGCACTGTCTCTCAGGTGTAGTTGGATCTGTTAATCTCACTCGTGTGTGTGTGTGTGTGTGTGTGTGTGTGTGTGTGTGTGTGTGTGTGTGTGTGTGTGTGTGTGTGTGTGTGTGTGTGTGTGTGTGTGTGTGTGATTATCAGATGCAGACTATCTCTAGTGAATGAGGAAATATTAATAATGACAAGCCACCACAAAACTAAAAGTATTTAATTGCATGCAGTCTTTGTGTTTCTTTCTTTCTTTCTTTCTTTCTTTCTTTCTTTCTTTCTTTCTTTCTTTCTTTCTTTCTTTCTTTCTTTTGGTTTATTTTGCTTTCTTTATTTATTTTGCGTTCTTTCTTTCTTTTGCTTTCTTTCTTTCTTTCTTTCTTTCTTTCTTTCTTTCTTTTGCTTTCTCAATTATTCTTCATTAATTTAGTCTAAACAAATATTTATTCTAACAGTCATGACCATACATAAAACCAAATTAATACATTCCTATTTTTGCATTAAAAGCATCTTCTTACAACAAATTGTATGGGCTTTACTACTTGCCTCAGAACACTAAATAATGCTTTGAGATTATTTGGGGTAAATCTATGAAATACATTTGATAATGCTCCTTCAATTTAGTTTAGTTACATAATGCACTATTTGTCATATTTCCAGAAAATATTCCTCTCCTGGCCTCTCATTTCATGTTTTAGAGCTGTATAGGGCTTAAAAGTTTATGAAGGGACATCCTATGTTAAACTATTTTGTCCTTTATACAAACATATAATGACATACGACTCCATAAATGTTTGAAATGTTTGACTACTTTAGTAATTTCCATGAGTACAAATCATAATGTTTAAGCATATAATGTTATTCTAGGGAATTGTGTGCTTCTAATTTTATAGCAACAGTTTGGACAGAACACTTGTATATTCTAACATGACAGTGCCTCTGTGTATGAGGCAAGGTTCAAAGAGAAATGATAATTCAGTCAATGTGGAAGAACTTGACTGGTCTGCAGAAAGCCAAGTCCTAATTCTAGCTGAACACCTCTGGTGTGACTTTAAATGCAGACATTGAACCAGAAATAAATCTCCAAACACCAATGACTTATACATATGGGTACAGTCATTTCATACACTTCAAAACTGTTGCAACAGAGGTGGAAATACAATTTTAAGTACATTAATTATGTTTCCATATTTGTTGCCACAGTTTGGAAGTGCCCTTTTCTCTTCTAAAGAAGGGGGTGTCACAGTACTTTTGTCCATATAATGAATGTACAAGTCATTGGTCTTTAGTGATTCCTTTTTGGCTCAAGGTCTGAATTTAAAATCACACCAGAAGTGTTCAGCTGGGATTAGGACTTGGCTTTCTGCAGACCAGTCAAGTTCTTCCACACTAACTGAATCATAATGTATCTTTGAAACTTGCCTTATACACACAAGCACTGTCATGTTAGAATAGAAAATAGTCCTGTCCAAACTGCTGCTATACAATTATAAGCACATAATTCCCTAGACTATCATTATATGCTTAAATATTAAGATTTGTACTCATGGAAATAACTAAAGAAGGCAAACCTTTCATTAAAAGGGGGTGACCCAATACTTTTGGCAATATAGTGTACAGTATGTCCCACTGAAAATAATAATTCTTACCATAAAAAAAATAATAAAAAATAAGGCAAACCCACATTTATGAGACAGATAGATAAAAATTTACCCAAGTGATGCTCTTTATGAATACAAAACCGTTTTAATACGAAATGGAGATGTGTTAACTTGGAAAGTGATTCAGCTTCTACATTTCTTGTTTTAATTTATTTCAACTTGAAGTAAAATTTGTACTAGAATTACTAACTAAAATGTAAATAAAATTAATCATATATTACATTACATTAAATATTTAATAATAATAATAATAATATAACAATGAATGAATTATTGGAATTCCAAACTATTAATACAAACTATGAAAATTCTAACTAATAATACAAGCTATAATGGCATCTCAATACTAATAAATTAACACTGTTTACTACATCTATTTTATGTGAAAATAAAATAATGTAAATGTAAAATATACTCCCTCTTCAAAAACATAGTTCAGATGAGTGTGCAAACAACCCCTTTAGTATCATAGGTAAACATAAACTGTCATGGTACAGAAGCTCGGGATCCAATTGCGACTGAAAATATATAGTCTTTATTGACAACTCCAAAACACAGTGGAGGTGAAGATAAGCTGGCAGTGCAGATGCAGACTCCAAAACACAGTGGAGGTTAACTAGGGCAACGCTACACAACGAGCGGTTCCCACATAGACGAACACAGAATGAGCACACAGATCCATGAACCGTGACAGTACCCTTCCCTAAGAACCCAGATGAACTTACCTGACGATTGTAATCATCGAAAGAGAGTGATCCAATATGTCTCTAGCAGGCACCCAACCTCTCCCTCAGGACCGTAACCTCCGTCCACCCATGGTTAATGGAAGCATGAACAACAGGTTTTAATTTGGAAACATGAAAGACGGAATGAATCCTCCTGTACGCTGGAGGAAGTTTGAGGCGGACCGCCACCGGACTAATGATCTTGGTGACAGTAAACGGGCCAATGAATTTAGGGCAAGCTTGTTACAAATGGGGAGAGAATGTTCTTAGATGAAAGCCACTTCTTGACCGGCGACATAGGGAGGCCTTGACCGTGGCGATCAGCCTTGGCCTTGGTGCGTGCCCCCACCTGGAGGAGGGTCTGTCTGGCCCTGCTCCAGGTGCCGACACACCTCTGGACAAATGCGTGGGCAGAGGGGACCGCGACTTCGGATTCCAGACTGGAAAGAATTGGTGGCTGGTAAGATACTGGACCATGAGAGCTGCTGGCTCCATGATTCTGAGAGACCACCAACATCCCACCTCTCTCTGTACAAAGCCCCTGTCAGAGACCACTCAAAATTTAGAGACCTGTCAGAGACGTTCACCAGCAACCCGCTGTCTCTCTGGCAGACGGTAATTTAGGCAGAGGATGAAATGAGCAGCCTTCGAGAACCCACGTCCACCACGGTCAAAACCACGTGTTCCCACTTAAGGCTGGGAGACCTGTGACGAAATCTAGCGAAATGTGGGACCAGGGTCTCAGGAACCGACAGCGGCTGAAGGAGTCCAGCAGAGGGTCGATTAGAAGTCTTAGAAACGGCACAAACAGAGCAAGCCAAAACAAAACATCGTTTGTCGCGAGCCATAGACGGCCACCAGAACCGTTGTTTAATAAGAAACATGGTAGTGCGACTCACCCAGGATGACAAGCCACCTTGGAACAATGACTCCATCGAATGACATCGGACCGTAAAGTCTCTAGCACAAACAAGCGACCGGTGGGCATCCGGGGGCGTTACCCTTATGTGAGCGTGCGGACCTTCGACTCAATCTCCCAAGTGACCGCAGAAACAAAAAATTTCTGTGGCACAATGGGCTCGGAAAAAGACGGGCGATCAGAATGGTCGAAAATACTGGACAGTGCATCGGGCTTGATGTTCTTGGAACCTGGCCGATAAGAAATAGAAAATCGACCGAAAAATAAAGCCCACCGGGCCTGCCTAGAGTTCAATCTTTTAGCGGACTTGATGTACTCAAGATTTTTATGATCAGTCCAGACGATAAAAGGAACCGCTAACCAATGACGCCATTCCTCCAAGGCAAGTTTGACTGCCAGCAGTTCTCTATTACCAATATCATAGTTACGTTCAGCGGAGACAAAGCGGTGAGAAAAATATCACAGGTGCACCTTGTCCGAGGAAGAACGCTGGGATAGGATGGCACCAACCCCCACCTCTGCCTGCCAACCTCCACCACAAACTGCCGGGAAGGATCAGGGCGAGTATGGGAGCTGAAACAAAGCAGCCTTTCAGTTTGGTAAACGCAGCTGCGCTGGACCACCTGAACAGAGTCCTGATGGAGGTTAAGGCGGTCAAAGGGCAGCTAGCTGGCTGAAATTGCGAATAAAAGCCGGTAAAATTGGCAAAGCCCAGAAACCTCTGCAGGGCCTTGTGGGAATCTGGAGTTGGCCAATCAACCACAGCCTGAATCTTGTCCGGATCCATGCGCATCCCTCAACTGACACACATGTAACTCAAAAAGGGGACAGACTGTGCATGGAAAACGCATTTCTCCTTGACAGATGAGCCCATTCTCTAACAGCCTCTGAAGCACTCGCCTGACGTGCTGAACATGTTCCTGGAGAGAGTGAGAAAATATCAGTATGTCATCCAGGTAGACATAAATGAACTGATCTAGCATATCTCTCAACACGTCATTGACGAGTGCCTGGAAGACTAGCGTTGGAAAGCCCAAAAGGAAGAACGATGCGATATTCAAAGTGCCCCTGGGGGTATTAAAGGCAGTCTTCCATTCATCCCCCTTATGTGAACCAAATGATGTTTTAATTTGGAAAGGTCTAAAGACGTGAATTAACCTCCCCGCTGCAGGAAGCTCAAAGGCAGAAGACATCAGACGGCAAAGGATATGTATTCTTCACCGTGATGTTATTCAGCCCTCAAATGGTACAGGGACGAAGAGACCCATCCTTCTTTTTCACGAAAAACCACACTGCTCCCGGCGAAGAAGAAGGCGAATGATCTTGGCTGCTAGAGAATCAGAAATATTTCTTGGCCATGGCCTCCTCTCCGGGCGGAAAGCGAATAAAGTTTGCCCTTGGGCTCCTGGTAATAAATCTATAGCACAGTCATAGGGACGATGCGGAGGTAGAGAAGCAGCCGCGAGACTTCCAGACTGAACACTCCCTTCAGGTCGCGGTACTCGCTCAAACGTTTGACAGATCCATATGCTCATCCTGAAACACAGAACAAGACACAGAAGGACAAGCAGACAACAGACAAGCAGCATGACATCCCTCACTCCAAGAGAGAATGGAATTCTGACTCCAATTAAAGTGAGGGTTATGAAGCACAAGCCAGGGTGCCCAAGGACTACTGGAGTAACGGAGTGTCAGTTAAAAGAAAGTGAATAGTCTCAATGTGATTCCCAGAATGAGGTGTCAGAGACCAAGTGGACCCGTCAGTGAGTGATGGAAGGAAGAGACAGGCCATTGAGAGCATGAACAGCAATGGGCTGTGAGAGGGCAATCACCGGAAGTCTAAGTCTGTAAGCGATCAGAATCTAAAAAATTGCCACCTCGAGTCACCAGAGTCAATTAGGCTGACAGTCATAGGTGACTGAGGACCACTGCAACTTGACAGTGAGAAGTGTAGCTGCAAGAGAGGATTTAGCCAATGTGATCCCACCCATCAGTAACCCTTTACCTACTACGGGTTCTGGCTTTACGGGACACTGTGCTGCGATGTGCCCAGCAGCTCCGCAATACAGGCAAAGACCCTCGTTACGCCGCCTCCGCTTCTCTTCCAGGAAAAGACGGGATCTGCCCATCTGCATGGACCGGTTCGGAGAAAACACGACCCGCGGTAGGGGATAGAAAGGTGGTCCAGCCTATTGACCCTCGCGAGCTCGTTGACCTCTCTGCTGTAATCTGGCATCCACCGAATAGCCAGACTGACTAAACCATCCAGTGGCGTGGGTAACTCCAGTGCGTAGATCTCGTCCTTGACATAATCAGCAAGTCCATGAAAAAACATATCCCACTGCGCTTCTGAATTCCACCGGCACTCTGCCGCCAAAGTGCGAATTCAATGGAGAAATCCCGAAAATGACTGAAAAAGTGCAGCAGGAAGAAGTTTCTGTTCCCAAACGGTAGTTCCCCAGAGCTGCCCGTCCAGAGAAGTGTGATCAGACGAATGCTATCTTCGATTCCTAGGAAACGATGGTTGGAGGAGATGTAGAGTGAACACTTGGCAAGAAAGGAGCGCATTGCTGGGGCTCACCAGAATAAAAGGCTGGAGGAGGAAGGCGGGGTTCGAGAACGAACCGCCTGATCTGGGATAGTGGGTGCAGGTGGATTAGACGCAGTGGGTCGCTGTTCAGGCTCGGCCTGGAGGCGCTGTAAGTGGGTGGTCAGCTCCGAAACCTGAGAGACCAGGGCTTGGATAGCGATTAGAGGCTGCCCTCTGTTCATCCTGGTGATCCATGCGTGAGTTACTGCGAGATAAAAAGTCTCTTAATTGACGGCCTTTTCGCTGGATCCATCTTGGTCAGATCGCTCTGTCACGGTACAGAAGCTCGGGATCCAGTGCAGTGAAAATATATAGTCTTTATTGACAACTCCAAAACACAGTGGAGGTGAAGATAAGCTGGCAGTGCAGATGCAGACTCCAAAACACAGTGGAGGTGCAGATATCATCGGCAGTGCAGGTGCAGTAAACCCGGCAGTGCAGAGTCTCCAGCTCGGGCAGAGAATACAGTCCAGTCCACACCCTTCAGGGAATACTGAAACGCGACCGAGAACAGCCTCGGACCTGGGGACTGACACAGAGAAAGAATAAGACACCACAAGAGAGAAATAACGATCTGACAACGCACCACAACAACGCCAGCCAGATATAGGCAGTGAAGACGAGCTACACCTGTAACGGTTCTGATTACCTCGTCAGGTGCACAAACAGCGTGACAAGCACAACGGAGTTTCCACCCCCATAGACGAACACAGAATGAGCACACAGATCCATGAAACGTGAAATAAACTGGACTATTTTCATTTTGAAAACAACTGCAACAAAGATATTTATCTTGATTTGCAGAGCCTCTTGAGAGGATATAGGCAGTAATCAAACAGTAATTGGTTTATATTTTTGTTCAGTTAGTAGCAGTGGTGGCAGTAACGAAGTCTAAGTCTGTACTGCAAGATACATTTTTCAAGTATCTGTACTTTACTGGAGTAGTTTTATTTTGAGTAACTTTTACTTTACTTCACTACATTCCAAAGCATAAGATCGACTTTTACTTCACTACATTTCATAACATATGACGTTCGGCTTACTCACGTGATACATCAGCAGCTCCGACAGGCAAAGACATGAAGCGGTGTCTGATTCATGAACAAACTGATTATTTTCAATGAACCTGTTCAATCGAGAAACACATCTGCGTCGCAACAGGAACGATTCATTCACGAACTGCAATGATCCGATTGCAGCTGTTCTGGCATCGAAAATTCACTGATTCAAATGATCCGTTTAGAGCGAGTCTACTTCAGTGAACTGAACTCACAAGTAAAGAACAGGAGATCTCATGCGCTACTGATGCTGTGAAAAGTGCGTTACTAATGTCGAATTTTAGGATTAATTATTGTAACTGAAAATAATATTTAGGTCAAAACTGTCAGTTATTTGTGAACTAAATCTGCTGTAAAGGGTGATCTATTTAAGCCCACTGAAATGCTTAAATGCAGAAAGATCAACATCAGTGTCTCCAACGTTATGTTTTAGGTCAAAACAAAACATTAAAATAACACCGATTAAATAACTCATAACCGTCATATTCTGGGATAGTGCTTCAGACGCATTCGCGTAATGCTATGCATTTAGACCTATGTGACGTCTGTTTTTATATTGTTTATCAACAGTATACATTTTTATATTGTTTAGATCAACTAGCCGAGTAGACAGATATGAATGTTTATTCATAACCATACTGAAAATAAGTAAATATTGTTAGCTGATGCTCGCTATCCAAGCTTGCTTGGTGCTAAGTTGAGGAAATTTTTAGATATAAAGTCCAAATATATTTTATTCAGCCACCCAGATAGATTACATCTGAGGGAAAAAGAAAGGATGTGATGTTCAGAACATAGTAACTACAGTAATTATCAGAGTGGGAAGTGATGCCCTCTGGGGGCATTGGGCCAGGGGTGTTTTTACACCACAGAAAAATTTATTATGAAAATATAATTAGATTTTCCTTAAAATGTTCTTCCTAATTTCAGGCCTTATTCTCATGTCATATATAACTGACATTCTGCAAAACAACACGTTCTAAAACACTTATTTTCTTACTGGTGAAAATTAGATGGTGAAATCTGTTTTCTCTCAGGTACATGGCAGTGTAAGCTTCACAGTGAACATTATTACATCACTCTCATCAACGTAGTCCATATCAACAAAATATATATCTTGACTCTATATAGTGGTTATTTTGGGAAAACCCAGGTATTTTGGGCAGTATGATTATAAAATATGTGCTAATATAAAATTAAATAAAGTAGTCTAATATAAAATTGCTAAATAAATCTGTCTATCAGTACTTTTTACTTTTGTACAATTGAAGTAAAATTGAAAAAGCAGTACTTTTACTTTTACTGGAGTAATATTTTACTATAAACAGTATCTTTTACTCAAGTACTCGATCTGTGTACTTTGTCCACCACTGGTTAGTAGTCTGGGTATGCAGGCAAGGAGCTATAAATGGCAGAGTAGGAGTAAGATAAATGACCAGACAGAGATAAATAAATGACAGTATTAACATTAGCCGTATGGTACATAGCAGCTTGTATAATCAGTATGGAGAAGGTCCTACTGCCCTCTGACTGCTGTTGGCCCCTAGACAAGTCACTAGATCAAACACAATGAATCACGAGCTGTGACAGAACATCCATGGTCCTGGGCTCCTCTGATTTCTAAATCAGTGTTTGTACAGTTAAGCTTCTCATTTTACAAACACAGATCTTAAAATATAAAATCAATTTGCATTATTTGTGTGTGCAGAATCAAATTAATGTAAGCAACATAATAACCTTGCAGGCACACTTTGTAGGGCAACATGACTTCAAATACTAGTGAGCCATCATCGCATTAGTGTCAGCATGATCAAACACACAAACCTTCTACCCTGAGTGCTTAATAAACAGGCGTAATTAATTATCTCACTGTATATATGAATAATAACAGGGAATTAAAAGACATCCTCTGGTTTAAGCACTACCTGTGCAGAAGGGATCTGCATCAGACAAGCTACTGAATTTAGATTAATTTACTGACAGATTCTTAATCCAATAATATGACATGCAGTTGCATAATATGGTATGATAATTATTCATTACTGCTACTTTCAGGTTTTACAAGATTACATTGTGTCTAATGCCTGTATGTTTGCTAAGCAAACTGTCCATAAAAGCACGTCCCTTATCAGAATCTAAATTGAAGTGGAAACATGACCAATAAGTAAAATTACCATTAATTTAAGGCCTTTTGATACACTTATTGGTAACACTTTAGAATACTGTTCCATCATTAATAAATACACACAAAACACATGAGTAATGCAATATAAGCACTCTAGAAACTGCTAGTATCTAACAAGAAACTCTGATTAATGAATTAGTAAGCAATAGTGCTTAGTCGAATATGGTAGTTCACATATTAGCTAATCAGTAACTATTTTGTTCATACCTCCCAAGAACTACTAAGAACTAATTTATATATGTTCAAAATTAATATGAATAATGCATTATGTATAATTAATTCTAAAGTAAAGGTCATGGTAACCCATTAGAAATGATGCAAGTATTGGTACCAAATTCTTCTAAAGGAATTACTAATTATTTGGACCTTACTTACATCTCAAAAGCTTACAATGACATCTGCCAATATTAGGGAGTTATGATGCTTTTCACTTTATAATGCTGATCCAAGTTATTAATAGTTCCTTACCTAATAGTAAGGATTTGGTCATATCTGGGTCATTACTAGTGGGTTACCATGCATGATCTTCACTTTAGAATCAAATATATTTTAAGTTTAACTGTAATTACAGCCAAATGTCTATATGCATAATAGGAAGAAAGAAAGAAAGAAAGAAAGAAAGAAAGAAAGAAAGAAAGAAAGAAAGAAAGAAAGAAAGAAAGAAAGAAAGAAAGAAAGAAAGAAAGAAAGAAAGAAAGAAAGAATGCAATAATGTATGCAGTCACTAAAGCTATAGCAGTTTGTATTCTGCACATCAACACTCAAGCAACAATACTATTTACTAATTAAAATAGCACTGACAATATTGTTTACTTTTATATGGTGTTCTTTGCGCTCAAATTTGACAAAACAAGTTTAAACTGAAAACGATTATTTTCAGTTAGACCAGTGTAAAAATACATTTAAATAAATTAGTCAGATCAAATATAAATTTTTCAATGTAGGCCCAAAATGTCCTTGACTATCTAGAAAAGGACATAAGCACATTGTTCCAGCTATTCATGTGTGGTTTATTTGTTCTCCTTCACCAAACTCTCCTTGTCTCTTTGCAGTCCCCTGATAGAGTGAACAAAGTTTTCTGCCTTAACTTGAAGAAAGAAACCTTTGTCCTGAGATAAGGCCATCAACGCAAACAGTCCCAGAGGCAGCGCTGACTTGCCCCATCAGTGTGCTGCTTGAGACATCCTGGGTTTGCTGCAGAGGGACTGTAGGGAGCAGCCAAGCATCTGGTTAAGAGTTCGAAGAACTGACATCAGTGACAGCTTATCGGACTGGGACATCTGAACCACGCCGCGCGAAATTGTCGAATGCCAAGAATGACATTATCTGGGTTTCTGCTTGCTATCCCTTTGCCTGGAGCATCTGATGACATTGTCAGCACAGGTGACCAATCAGCAGCACCGGGACCAAAGACGAAGAAGATATCAGACAGCATCAGCAGCATTTGCATCGCTGTCAGAGCTAATTAACTAAACATTAGGTAAATCTGTTTAATTTTTAGAGATTAAAAAAACGTATTCATTAAACAGCATTTCCTCTGAGCAACTCTGAATTCTCAAATCCATGGATTATGAGAGTTTTATTACGTTCAGAATGAAAACCATGTTTTTTGGATGAATGTAATACAAATGCATATTTATTTTTGTCACTCAGTTATTTTCTTATACGGTAATTATTCAGTATAACAGAGCTGCAAAGAGAGTGTGTAATTTAAATTCAGATCAAAACTATCGAAATTAGTTTGACCATAAGTCAACTGTTTTATTCCTGTCGCTTTGTCCCAAAAAGCACTGAAAACTAGATACAGCCTGACACTTCAGATTTTCATTTAGATAATAGCTTCCCATCTGGTTGCCGCCACGCCTTCTGTCACTCTCAGTCCTCCCATCCAACCTCCTTATCAATTACAAAGCCACTTTTAAGTCCCAGTTAATAGGATGTTAATGCATTATTGGGTCTGTGGGTGATGTGATATTGAAGGAGGGATGGACATTATTGCCCTTGAGCACAATCTGGGACTAAGACAAGGTCTGCATCTTAATATAAGATGAGAGGAAATTTATTTAAAAGTAGCACATGCACTTTTATTCTTTGTGTGCGTCAGCATGCTCTGTGGGGCTGTATTATTGTCATTGATAAAGTATGCCATTTCCCATATAAACATTAATTTTGTTTATTTGAGTGTGGAAAGCAGAACATATTCCATTATATATTTATGTAAAATCCGAAATCATTTGTTGTTTGCAGTGATGTCACTACTTTTTTCATGATGTATGAGGCAAATGTTATGTCCGTATACAGGGGGCAAAATCTCTTCATACTGTAAATTGAAATAGATGGAAGACAATGATTACTTCTTGTGATAACACAACTCAGTACAAGTGATGATTATTTGTAACTTCAAGGTATAGCCAAGTAATGCTGAGATCATTGTACAAAGTGAGTATGTTTGGATGGGGCTGGGTTTACGTGTTGTAAATGAGCAAAATGTGAACAAAACAGTGTCCATGAAAGATTTCTGGATGCATTGGCTTGCTCAAGCTGAAATGTGTATATTAGTTAATAGTGTAGTAGATGCTGTACAACATTACGTGGCCAACATTATCTTTCTCTATTGGTGGCTATATACACCATCAGTTCAGTCTTCGTTTTCACATGACATTTAATAAATCATGATGCATTGTCAGGATTCTCTGACAAATATGTTTAAAAAGAACATTTATTTTATAAATTAATTTAATTGTAACAATGTTATGTTTTAAATAAATTCATTTATTTGTAACAATTTACTGATGATCAGTTTAATGCATCCATGCTGAAAATAAGGATTCATTTATTTCCACAAAAAAAGTACTGACCCAAAACCTTTGAATGGTAATGTATGATACATATACAGTGGCTATTGAGGAAAAGATGGGCTGCATGCCACAGTATTACCATTAAGTTTAAAGGAATGCTAAATGTCCCTGCAGGTATTATGGATTGATCACAATGATCCAGGATGATGTCATCTCTACCCACTTCTCCCTCTTTGATTGTATAAACCAATCAGAAATTATGTCATATCTGTCCCCTCTTTCATGACCAAATGCAATAACCTTCATCTTACAGCTACTAATCAATACTGAAAAAGTCGATTGATTAAAATGTATTTAGTCCTCTGAAATACATGATTCATCATATTTTAGACAGAAAGGTTACACAATCAAAAAATGAAAGGCCTTCATTAGGTCTGAGGATGATGGAATGAGAAAATCGATGAATCGCATGGAGGAGGCTTAAGATACTCATTGCATATTTAAAGCAGCATTGACCTGATTCTCACTCTCATTTTTCTCTGAAGTGCCAGCGGACAGGGAACCGAGGGTCATTCGTTTTCATCCTCGCTACAGTAAAATTTTGCACAGAAATGCATATCCTTCTTAGTGCCCTCATATGAGTATTGTAAAATGCTTTTGAAGTGGAAGTTTAACACTGGAAATCCTTGCATCATTTGAAATCTAAAGAGACAGGCGGATTAATTGCTTTGTCAGTGACACTATCTTTGGAAACTCTCTCTGTGTGGGTGTGGGTACACAACTCTGAATGTGTGTGTAGACACAGCCAACTGACCAGATACGGCACTTGTCGAATAATGCTTGTGACATAATCCCCCTCTCAAAGAGCCGGTGTCCAGCTGTGCGAAAAGAATACAAGTGGAGAGTCTGATGCGAGGGGGTCAGTGGTCGTCTGTCGGCTTTTAATGTGCTGTTAGCAGTGCGGGAGCAGCGGCAGGATACAAGGGACTTAATGTGTCTCTGTTAAAATGGCCTGTGCTCTGAATGTGGCTCTCCCATCCTTCCCTGTGGGATTACTTCTCTTAGAGATAAACTCTCTTCATGTCACAACTAAAGTACAGGAAGTTCAGCCTGGCCTTGGGCGAAGAACATGTTCAGGCACACTTCTGCCAGCCTGGGTTATAAAGATACAGTAATTCAAGCTGCAGAAGTGTATCTCTTTCATGTCTGATCACAGTTTATATAAAGAATATGTGCACTAGTATTATTTATCAACCTGGTCTCATAAAAATACGTCCCTCTGTGCACTTTCTCTGCGATATCGTTTTATGTACCTCACTGCATGTTTCGTCGCAGTTTCAAAGAGAGATGTACACTGAGTGGCACTAAAACACAGGTTAAATACGTGAACCCTGGCACGCTTTTATTACATATATTATATATAGGTACATATTGCTGGGCTTTTATTACATTGCTACATGTACGTATTGCGGTGGTTCAGAATTAGAATATCTGGGGTCTGTCCCTAAAATTTTATGCTCTATCGTGTTGGACATATGCCCTACACCAAACCCAACCCTAAACCTACCCGATAGTGTTAACAAATGTAAAACTGATGTAAAAACGTATTTGTTGATGCAACCGTGTAATTTCACCTTCCTTATAAGCAGATTTAAACTGCTTCGTCGAACAGTGATTACACCGGAATCGAACCGAAGCTCCTCATCACTCAAGTACGCTTTTGAGCTACCGAACAAACTTACAGTTCATGAAAATCCATAGATACGAGGCTGGATATGAATGAATGAATGAATGATGCATTTATATAGCGCTTTATTGTGTATAGCTGTACACCCAAAGTGCTTTACAATCATGTGGGGTGTCTCTCCTCAACCACCACCAGTGTGCAGCATCCACTTGGATGATGCGACGGCTGCCACAGGACAACGGCGCCAGTGCGCTCACCACACACCAGCTACAGGTGGAGAGGTGAATTCTCATCATTGCTGCTCTATGTACAATACCATGAACAACCCGTCTGCACATCCCTCTTATTCACATTACTATTTATTAAGTCCCAGTACACTGTTTTTGTTTTCTTTTTTTTGTACATCTTATTGTTTTTGCACATCTTGTTGTTTTTTTTGCACATCTCATTGTCTTTGCACATTATTGTTTTGCACTTTTTTTTCATTGCACATTTTATTCTTATTTCTCCTTTTCTTACCATATGTATGCCCTTGTGTTATGTTACTTATATAATTTGTATTCTTATTGTTTTGCACTGTCCACTGAGCGGACCTGATTCGATTGCATTTCACTTCTAGTTATGCCCTGTATAACTATTATGTGACAAATAAAGAAACCTTGAACCTTGAACCTTGAGAGGAGAGGGAGAGTCATACAGCCAATCAAGTGGATGGGGATTATTAGGAGGCCATGATTGTCTATGCATTTTTTTATATAACTTCTGAATCTATCTTCCTACCTTTTTTGGCTGGAAACATAAAAAAGCTTTAATTTATTGCTGTCTCTCTGGAGAATTAGAGATCTAATCTGAATGTCCCCTTCTAACGAAACTAATAAGCAGGCTTGTGGAAATAGCAAATGTCAAGAGTGATACAGCGGATACAGTATGGAGAACACCTGAGCCAAACTGCACACTCCTAGATTAAAAATGTCAATAGAGTTTATTTTCAGTTGACAGAGAAGGAATTGCAGCCTCAAATAGCTGAGGCTCAATTGCAGGCAAACCGCATCACATAGATCAAAGCTGATGCCGTGGCAACAGCAGGCAGTAAAATCAGATGTGCTTACTGGATTTATTAAAATGGGCTGTGAGAACTTGACAAGCGGTAACCCAGTCAGTGTAGATAAACAGGAACATACAAATGGGATTGCTTTAGGAAATGTTCGTTGAAACAGTCTTTTGTAATAACCAGCAGTATGCAAATCAAATCTGTAAATGCAACAGAGTGATGTTTGGTTAGCACCACGTGAAAGACAGAATGGAAGAAAGAAGCTTGGTGGAAAATCAGCCCTGCGGACACATTTACTATTGCTTGGTGAAATTTCACGGGCGAAATCCAGTCATTTCAAAAGGAATTCACATGATCTGGAGTTTAACATAAGGGCAAAAAAGTTCCTCATGCAGATTTTGCTTGTGGTCAAGCAGGTCACATGAATTTGCCATGGTGACCAATAAAAAGCTGCTTGGTGTAACAGGGAGAACGAGACATGAGGCGTGCGGATCGATGTGCAAGCTTTTATTAACAGACATGGTCAAAATCACAGGCAGGGTCGAAAAAATGGCAAACAGGTATATTGAGGGCAAGGCAGATGAGTACTCAAGTAAACGTGCATGGTCTTCGATTGGCGAACAATATCCAGAGGGCTTGAAAAGAGGGGTAATCCAGGTACACAAGCAATGGTCCAGGCAGGAGCAAACAGATCCCAAATGGAAGGCAAAGGGTTAATCCAATATACAAGGTAGAAGATCAGGATCCAGACAACAAGGCAACACGAAAAGACTAGACTTAAACTAAAATAAGAAACAAAAACTAGAAATGGCTCATAGAGTGATAAAGCAGAACAATACAGGAGACTGAACACAAAAACAAACATGGAAAGTCTTGGTAAGTAGCTAACACTAGGAGAATGCTAAACAATACTCGGCAGAGAGTACAGATTTGACTGAACTGGAGAACACCAGGGCGGAGCGGACGAAACTGGAGCCCACCAGGGTGGAGCAGACGGGACTGGAACCCACCAGGGCGGAGCAGACAGGACTGGAGCCCACCAGGGTGGACCAGACGGAGCAGAAGACCCCCACGGCAGAGCAGACAGAGCAGGAGCCCACCAGTGCGGAGCAGACAGTGCAGAAGACCTCCAAGGCGGAGCAAACAGAGCAGGAGCCCACCAGTGCGGAGCAGACAGGGCAGAAGACCTCCAAGGCGGAGCAGACAGAGCTGGAGCCCACCAGTGCAGAGCAGACAGGACAGGAGACCTCCACAACGGAGCAGACAGAGCATTAGCCCACCAGTGCAGAGCAGAGAGGGCAGGAGACCTCCACGGTGGAGCAGACAGAGCAGGAGAACAACACAAAGGATCAGGGGAGCACCACAATGGAACAGTCCGATCAGGAACCCACAGCAGTGATTGGAGCCTGGGAGAAACTGAGACACACAAAACATAGAGAGCATACACGGTCTCAAGGACCAGGGCAGGGAACACAAGCCCATCAATATTTTCCCTGGTGACGACTGAGAGGACAGACATTTCATAAGTAAGCTCACTTATAGAAACTGGACAGGCAGACAATTTTGAATCAGATTTAACTGTAGTGTATAAACCAACAGAGTTCACAAATTGATGCATTGACTGAGACTGGATAGACAGATAATTCAGTGATGAAAGCTAAGTTAACAGACTGTTCATACTCGGACCCACTAGCAGAAAATAGACTGACAGACAGTCCAACATCAACTGCAAATTTCTTCTAAACTGCCATTTTCTTATTTTTTTACATAAAAAAGTTAAGAATATTTTGCATTCCCAAAAATTATTCTTAAGAATATTCTTATCTTTTTTCTTAAGATTGTTCTTAAGACAAAACTTAAGAATAATTCAAATTCTTGCAAATAATCTTCTTAAAAATAATCATAAATTACTTCTTAAATTTAGGACAGCCCCAGACTGGTCTTAAATCCCAAACAGTCATAATTATTTAATTAATGTATTGGGTTATTTCAAATTAATTGTTAATTTAAGCATTACAACACTAGCAACATAAAATACATTAATAGGGATGTGCAAGAGTTTTCTGAAGTGACAGCGATGGTAATGTAAACAATGATTGGTCAGGATTAGCCTATGTTGGACTTCAAAACATAGTAGCATCTCTACAACCCAAATTCTGGAAATGTTGGGAAGTTTTTTTTTGTTTTAATTTGAATAAAATGAAAACTAAAATACATTCAAATAAAATGAGCAAAATTGTATTCAAAATAGAACATAGAGAACATAACAAATGTTTCAGCAGATAAATGTTACACTTTTATCCACTAAATGAGCTAATTTCAAATTTGATGCCTGCTAGGTCTCAAAGAAGTTGGGATGGGGGCATGTTTACCATGGTGTAGCACCTTCTTTTCAAAACAGTTTGAAGACGTCAGGGCAGCGCTATGAGTTCGGTCCCATTCTTGCCTGATATAGGTTTCCAGCTGTAGAAGAGTTCGTGGTCGTCTGTGACATATCTTTCGTTTAATGATGCGCCAAATGTTCTCTATAGGTGAAAGATCTGGACTACATGCACTCTTCTACTACGAGGCCATGATTTATGAACACGGAGAGTGATCACAATTGAGCTATATCACACATAACATTTCCAATCCTGTTTTCGTACATTATTCATGACATGAGCACTTACAAATTCAAGTGGTTTGGAAATTATGAATATGTACAATAATAATAATAATAAATACAAAGGATGAAGACACATTTTTTTGTCTTGTTGTTTATTTTAATTGAGCTATCCATTCACTGTCACCAGTGTGTTGTTTCTAAGCTGAAAAACTGAAAATTGAGTTTCAGACCCATCTCCACTCCGGTCAGGGGGGCCCCTTAGGGCCCCGGGGAATCAGGGGGCTCCGTCTGTTATTCGTGAAACTTATTTGGCAAATGCACCGATATGTTTTTGTCAGGTGCGGAGTTCTGCAAGCTTGTGAATCCTCTCATTATAACAACGTGTAGATAAGATGTAAAGAGCTTCATTGTGTAGAGAGCTTATTAACGGAGCGTTGTGAGATCGCGATGAACTGAAGTGAGTGACATCTTTTAGTGATTATAGATCGCTCTTTGCGTGTATTCTGAGCTGTTTTGACTGTCTCAGAACAGATATATTCACCTCAGATTGTGTTTCAAGTCAATTGTATTTGTCTTGATGTTTCAAAATGACTATCTTGTGTGCTTTTCTTAGGCGCGCAAGCACGAACTATAAATGCAAATCACCTATAAACTAAAACGTGTATGCACGAATTCAATGACTGGAGATTTTCACTTGATAGATTAGATTTTCGATTTGTTTCTCGGCAAACCCTATCATGTGCCTTAAGAATACGGAACGAGTTGCATATACTTTTTTAGGACATGTTAATCCTTTTTGGGAAAAGATTGAAGCTTACAATTAATTAAATGGACAAGAAATGGGGCAAAATAAGGACATCCATTCACGACCAAAAATAAAATATATATATATATATATATATATATATAAAATTAAAATCAAGCTCAAGTATGTAAACATTCAACAGAACATTTGAATATTGTTATTTTACATTTGAATTATTTATTAATTATTAGTAGTTTTTTTGACAGTTCTGAAGCTGTTACCTGGATGGGATGATTTTTTTTATTATTATTAATTTGCTCAAATTAAGTCTACATGTATTTGTCCCATTTTCATCTAAATAGTTTAGCACAAAAAAGAAAAGAAAGTGCCAAATTGTATATGACATTTTTGATTATTTATTATATATTTATAATTATTACAAATTAATAAATATGGTATAAAATTAGTTATAATCCATTAATTAATCTGCCTAATAATGTCTACAAATATAAAAAATATGTCGCCAAGCTCTGATGATGTATGGAATATTATATTAACAGACTATCCGAATTTTAATAAAACAATAAGCCCGCCTATACCTTGAAGTACAGATGTTGTCTGTCAATTTAAGGTTCACCCAAAAATGAATATTCTATCATAATTTACCCAGGTTGTTCTAAACCTGCATAAAGTTCTTTCTTCTGTTGAACACAAAAGTTTTGAACAAAAATGAATACGAAAATACTTTGAAGAATGTGGGTAACCAAACAGCTTCTGGTCCTCAGTTACTTAAAAAAAAAAAAAAAAAACTCTTCTTCATTCCACATTCTTCAAAGTAGCCTATCTTCTTTTGTGTTCAACAAAATAAATAAATGATTAAGGTTTGGAACAGCTTGTGTTTGTAAACGATGAAAACATTTTAGTTTTTGGGTGAAGTATCCCTTTAAGTCAGGCAGTTCACCTTGAGCAACTGAAATGCTTCTCTGCAAACTATGTGTTCATCATTAGTTACCGGACAGACAGACCCATCGATAATTTTACCATTCAGCCCTACACCTGGAGAACCTTATGTTCAAAGGGTGGACCGTGCAGGTTTGTTTAGCACATGCTGCACTGTGCGCTCTGGAGACTCCATCGCAATGAAAACAAAGATGCCAAAATGCAATCACGTGCAAATGAGCTTCTTAAATACCTCGTGTGAAATTGATTTAATTCTAATTGCTATCAGCATAATAATCAGGGCAAAATACTAATTTATTGATTCAACTACCCCATATGTTGGCATTTGTAAAATACGGGACAAATCGCATCCCGTATTGATTTGAAAGGGGACGCATCATTTTACCTTTAAATACGGGATGATTCCGTATTGTAAGGGACAGATGGCAACCCTAACAAGTGCAAGTATTTTTTTGATATGTCTTTTGTTATCCAAAAAAAAGGTAGCTTAATATGGCTTTAGAGCAGCATCAGGTTGATTCAATTATTAAGTTATGAAGGCGTAATAGTTAAAATAAATAATAGTTAGCTATAATGAGATAGCAAAATAATAGTTAAGCCTAAAAGAGAATTATAGTTATTGTGTTGGGTCCCCATACCTGAAGGTTAGGGCCCCCAAATCACTAAGTTCGCCCCTGACTCTGCTCATGACAGCAGATATGGCAGTTCAAAACTCAGCAGGCGTTCTCCATTCTAATATGTGTAATATACATTTTAACATCTACCACTATGCAACCCTGCTTCCAAATGTGAATATTATCCACCCTATCTACCCCAAATAGTATTGAAAATGACTAATATCTATTACATATAATTTAGAATGAATAGTATGCACATTGGGATGCAGCCCCAGGGTCAAGGGCGTTGCTAGGGTTGGGAGAGATAAGGGCTTAGCTCCCCACACACCATAATGTATTTAAAATACATTTATTTCATAGTAAGTATATGTCAAATCCATTAACACATTTATTGACATATCAATTACTGATATACAATTATAATTAAACTTTATTTGGAGTAGGCTATGTCTTTATTGCACAATGCTCATTTCCTAATAGTATGCCTAACATGTGTTTTACTATCACTGCTAATAAGGAGTGTATGATCTCTGTATAATATCAGTCAGTTTAAATGCAAGATATTTAAAGTGTCCTGAAGTATACTTTAATTGTGCACTTTAGCACAATCAAATATACTTCAGTATATCTTTAGTTGGACTTCAGTACCACTTCTGCACAAGTAAAGTGCCTTAAGTACAAAATTAGTTGTTCCAATTTAGCAGACTTCAATTATACTAGTTTAGTATGCCAAAAGTACAATTGCAGGATATTTTATTATGCACATAAATATGTAAATGCTTCTGTAGAATGCTTAGCACAAAATAAATGTATTTAAAATACATTTTAGTATTTTTTTCCCACAATGGCCGTCCCAGCCCCCATATGTTGGAGACTGAGCCTCACTAACCACATATTTGGTGCTTTATCTGACATTAAAGTAATTTATTTGTTTACATTACGTGTGGATAAATGACCAGCTAGAGCTGCACGATTCTAGATAAATGGAGAAGGGAGAATCTTGATATATATATTTTTAAATAGATTCTCCCACAATCATCCCATGATTCTGGAAAAATAGACAACTAAACAAAATAACATGCAATTTATTAGAGGTTCTGACAAAATGCAAATTTCTACAATCTGTTTATACAATTTATTCTATATTCAACGTATTCTTAAAAAAAATCAAGTTGAATGAATGGTGCAGTGAGTCGCTTATCAAGACTTCACTTGTTTAATTCCTTAATGAATCAGCGTTTTTTTGAACAAATCTCTTTTTTTAAGTCACTAGCCGTCATCTGCAGGCGTTACGGTGTAAATTATATAATCTTTGTTTGAAGCATGAAGTCATTTTGTCACAACCAAGTTTTACAATTAGATTTAGTTTTTACATTCATTTAATCATGTACTGAACAAATATAAGCTAATGTTTTTGTTATGTAAAATAATTTTGTTTTCATATATTATTTTCAGACATGAGTAGACCTATGTAGGCTACTCACATAATTAATGTTACGCATTCAACTCACATTTACAAGTGCACACTTTGGCAGAATTGAATTTAAATAGTCATCTGCAGCCATTAGTTCTGTAAAATTGAGCATCAGAATGGACACATTAAGGGAGAAACTAAATGTGGAAAATTCCAGCAAAGGAACGCATTCAAACAAGAATAGTCTCAGCATCAGCGGTGAAAAGAGTGCTGGACTTACTTTCGGTTTGTCCAGCCACCCACTTGAAGATGTTCAGGCAAAAAAGAAACAATAAACTTCTACGCAGCAATCATCCTTATTACAGAAATGTGGCAAAACATCTCTGGAGAGAACCTCAGATTATTCAATTCGAAAATTATTTCCATATTTGGATCAACATAGGCTACATTTGTAAACGCACACTGTCTGCAATGTCGCCTGTCAAGTCACGCTTCCGTTCGCGTCTTACAGGCTGCAACAATCTCAACTTCATTGTGCTGTTACATATTTCGAGCAGAAATTCACAAAATTGGTTCCCGACTGCATCAGGTTGTTTATTATTGGTGAGTAGAATTATTTATTTAAATAAATGTAATCGTGTAGATATCATAATATTTAGGCTATAAATAATATTATAAATCTGGTTGGTTTGTATTGATGACGTAATATGTAAATGAAATGTGTGCGGCCCGTGAGACTTGCACTTGGACCATAGTGCGGCCCGGTGGAAAAAAGGTTAAGAACCGCTCAAGTCATTGGTATTCACCTGCTGTATGAAAAGGCTATCTGTTCGGCTGCTTCAGGTGTGCCCGCATCGAGTATAGAAACGCTCTATCACAGCGCGTGAGTACCGCATTGAGATGTCTTGTGCTCAAATGGCTTAAAATTACTTTCATGTTTAAACTGACAAGACAAAACGCGTGAGAATGAAAAACTTTCTTGAGGAAGCAGCACTGGCCTGATTGTTAATATAGATTTGGGGGGCTGAAACACACCTAAAAATGGTTTAGAACCGCTCCTGCTGGTATAGCGTGCGTAATTATACTGAAACATAATATTATAACCAGTTTACCTGATTTAATGTGATGGCTGTGTCTGAAATAACAACATGCCAATCCGTGGTTGGATTTCTGACACGACTAACCGTAAAAGATCTTACACTTTCAAAAAGCACGATTGATGCTCCAGTCAACTCTAACTGTTGACTAACTGCGGGAGTCAGATTGCCCCCTAGTGGATGGCTAAAGATTTGCTAGCTCGTATTCATAAATCCTCAAGGGAATGTCCCTAAACTAATTGATGCTCACGCCCCCACCCCCCACAGGTTGAACATTTTTATAAAATGTGGTCAACAGTGTTTATGTCCGAACTATAAACTTTCATCCCTGTAATTCTGTCATTATTTGAATGTTTGTAACACATAAATAATGATACACAAGATTTGTAAAGATGTTTCATATACATTTACTGCCCTCTCTGGGTCTGTGGTAGCGCAAATCTCAAATTTGAATGTTACAGTCTCATTTAAGGATTTAGCTGAATCATTGTCATTTAGGACCATCGCCCCAGGATTCATGGGTGATTTAATCTGTTTGCTATCTGGCTATTTCAATATCCAAAACATAAAACGAGGGCTTTAAACCTTGTTTAGTGGAATGAACATGTAATAATCTATCACAGCCAGCAGTGCAGACTGCTTTTCATCACGGACAGATGGATTTCTAGTAGGATACATGGAAAACAAATTCAAATTATTAAAACATATTTGTGAAGTGAATGGTACATCTTCAAAAGATCAGGGCTTTTGGCAAAACATCAGTGGCTTAAGCCCACAAAGTTTAAGTTTAAGCTTAAGCCCCCATAGCGCCACTGCACAGGGTGCTTCTCAATTCTTATTTGTGCATCCCCATTTCCTTTCATTGCTTCCTTTCCTCACATCTTACCTCCACCCCTTCAGGATGCGTTGGAAGGATGCATGGAAAAGACGCAAGGACGGAGGAATTGAATCAAGTTAAATTATACATCCTCGCTCCCTTTGGCTGTTAAACTCTCAGACCTCGGCATAACCTCTTCACTTTGTGACTGGATTCAAGATTTCCTCACCGGCAGACCTCAAGTGGTGAAAGTCGGCCAGATCACCTCCAACTCCATCACCCTGAACGTAGGAGCCCCATAGGGCTGTGTCCTGAGCCCCCTGCTCTACTCTCTCTACACCCACGACTGCGTGTCCTCTCACAGCTCCACTTCTATCGTTAAATTTGCTGATGATACTGTGGTTCTGGGCCTCATTAACAACAATGATGAGGCCGCATACTTGGATGAGGTAGAGAGACTTACATCATGGTGCCAGGACAACTGTCTCTCTCTGAACATGAGCAAAACTAAAGAGCTGATTGTGGACTTCAGAAAGAGACAGCAGCCCTTCACTCCTCTTATGATCAGTGGGACCCCTGTGGAGAGGGTGAGTAGCTTCAAGTACCTCGGTGTAAACATCTCAGAGGACCTGACATGGCCTATTCACATTCAGACTCAGGTTAAGAAAGCCAGGCAAAAACTGTACCATCTGCGACAGCTGAGGAAATTCAGGGTCTCACCAGCAATCCTGAAAACTTTCTATTCAGGGGCCATAGAAAGTGTACTGACTCAGTGCATCTCAGTGTGGTATGGTAACTCATTAAATCAGGACTGCAAAGCTCTACAGAGAGTCGTGCGCTTAGCTGAGTGCATCTCAGGGTCTGCTCTCCCGCTCTGCAGGACATCTACCTCAAACGCTGCAAAAGCAGAGCTGCAAAATCCTCAAAGACTCAAATCACCCCGGTAACCATCTTTTCTGTTTACTGCCATCTGGCAAGCGCTTCAGGAGCATGATGGCAAAAACTGAGAGACTTAGGAGGAGCTTCTTCCCTCAGGCCATCAGGCTCCTTAACACAAACTCAGTTTCATAAACATTTACAAGACTCAATTTATTAACTGTAAAACATTCATATTCTCATCATCCGTACTGCTGCTATGTGTACATACCGGTACAACCGTTTGCACATCCCTCTTGCACATCCTCTGTTCATATTACTATTTATTAAGTCCCAGTATACTGTTTTGCACATCTTATTTGTTTTGCACATCTTATTTGTTTTGCACGTTTTATTCTATTGCACATTTTACTCTTTATTTCTCTTCTCTTTTTTAACCTATATTTATATATATATGCTCTTGTGTTGTGTTACTTTTATTTATTTATGTATTTTTTTTTGCACTGTCCATTGAGCGGACCTAACTTGATATACATTTCACTTCTGATTATACCCTGTATAATTTAGTATGTGACGAATAAACAAACCTTGAACCTTTAGCGTCACTCCAGAGCGTCATCAGCTGCGCAAAATGGATCTGCTCTTATGTTGTTAAAGTTTGTTTTTTAAGAAATTATAAATAAATATTAATAAAAAAGATCCCCTTTTGAAATATATGACATGTATGGTTTATTTAAATTCCGAAGTTAAAATATAAATTCAAATTATTACAACAAATGAGAAGGGGAGGAGAATTTACACATGCGTCAGGTTTTTCGATTAAGTAGACTTCCTTGCTCATAGCTCCTCTGGAAGGCTCCTCGTTCCTCTTGGTGCAATTAGATCATTTAGATGTCCTTCAAGATGGTTGAGCTCGATTGGTATTTACATTTATGAGACGCTTTTATCAAAAGCGACTTACAATTGCATTTAGGTTTTACATTTTCGTTAGTATGTGTGTTCCCTTTCGAGCTTTCACGAGACATCACAGAGAATATCTCCATTATGGGAACTCCTTCCCTCCAAACTTTCCTGAAGACCTATTGGCTCACGCCAGTCCAAATGACTGGCCAATTGTCACAAAGCATGCAATACGAGCTCGTGAGGCAGTATAAATGTGGCGCCCGCAACAATTACGTCAGAATCTTTTTCTTCACTTTGCTGAACCTAGGTTATGGCTTAAACTATTACAGCTCAAAGTTAAGGTTCGCTCATTCGAGGCCAGGCCTCATGGCTACTCCTCTGCAGCGTTCAGGTGAGTATGACATTTTCTTAAAGGTAGTCCGTCTGCCCTCTGATCAGCGGTGGACATTCGGGACTCAGGTGATGAGCTCATGCCGACTAAATGTCCGCATTCCTCTTACCGTCGAACCTGCAGAACAGGACATCAGCCCTGCTTCTCACGCCCCCCTTCCATGGCGGTGCAGAGAGCCGAAAGCAGATGCGGGAGCAAAGGGATCTCACGTCGCCGCAGATGCAGCACGGAAAAAGCCACGTCTAAGTATGCAGCCCCCGCCTCAAGCGGCGTTCTGCTGTGTGCAAAGCACAATCACTTAGCTCCTCACTCATTCACACGATGATACATGATACCAGCCCCTCATCAGCGGCTGTCGTGTAGAGCACACTCTCTCATTTACATGATAACAGCCCCTCATCAGCGGCTGTCGTGTGTAGAGACAACCTCTCATTTACATGATAACAGCCCCTCATCAGAGGCTGTCTTGTGTAGAAACACACTCTCTCATTTACATGATAACAGCCCCTCATCAGCGGCTGTCGTGTGTAGAGAACACTCTCTCATTTACATGATAACAGCCCTCATCAGCGGTTGTCGTGTGTAGAGAACACTCTCTAATTCACATGATAACAGCCCCTCATCAGCGGCTGTCGTGTGTAGAGCACACTCTCTCATTTACATTATAACAGCCCTCGTCAGCGGCTGTTGTGTGTAGAGAACACTCTCTAATTCACATGATAACAGCCCCTCATCAGCGGCTGTCGTGTGTAGAAACACACTCTCTCATTTACATGATAACAGCCCTCATCAGAGGCTGCCGTGTGTAGAGCACACTCTAATTCACATGATAACAGCCCTCATCAGTGGCTGTCTTGTGTGAACACTCTAATTCACATGATAACAGCTATTACGCCAGTTGTTTACGCCCCTACAAGTGGTGTTCAACTAGGTCGTATAGCATAGTCAACCTGTAGTTACAGCCGCCACCTGCACGTTATAATATAGCAGACCGTGGGATCGAGGTCTTCTTGGACAAAGAGACCCGGAAAGAGGCGACCAGTGGGCGAGCCCTCAAGCTGGCTCAAAATTGTAAAATGTGTGTGATAGCGTATGTTCATTAAATACATACGTTTGCACAAGGAGCTCTTCCTCCTCACTCAATCAACACAACGCTCGCCCCTCCTCTGAGCGACCGGGCCACTGCCCACATGGGTTATAGCCGTGCAGCACTTGCGGCGACCCCAGCGACCAAGCCGCTAAATGCCGCTGTGTCAGTTCCTGAGTGCGTGAGAAACTGTTCCAAGAATCTCACGCTGGTTGCTCTGCATAAGAGCGAGGGTAACGTTACACCCTTTCGGTCAGGACGCAGACCAACCCGTTTCAATGGCATGGCAGTAGTCTCTAACACTGACTCGAAAGGCCCTTATCCTAAAACGAGCTATGCAAATTGCTCGGAGAAGGAGCGATAAAACCAGTCTCAGTGAGCAGGCGGGACTGCTGTTTTGTCCAGCCGCTATTTGGGGTGTCTAAGAGATGGTGGACTCTGCCCGATTCTAGATCTCAGACCCATCAACAGAGCACTTGGCAAGCGTCCGTTCAGGATGTTAACGCTAAAGCAGATCCTGGCGCAAATTCGCCCCGGGGACTGGTTGCGTCCGTGGATTTAAAGGACGCATACTTTCACATTCAGATAGCACCGCATCACAGATGGTTTTCTGAGGTATGCTGTCAAGGAAAAGCACAGCGTACCAATACTCTGTTCTCCCGTTCGGGCTGACTTGGGCCCCACGCACTTTTCAAAGTGCATCGATGCAGCACTTCCCCACTCAGATCGAGTGGAAGGTGCATCCTCAACTATCTGGACGATTGGCTGATTTTAGCTCAGTCCCTGGATATGCTTATCAGCCACATAGTCTCGCTGCTTATTCACTTGGAGTCCCTAGGGTTATGTGTCAACATGCAGAAGAGCATTCTCGCCCCAAGTCAGTCCATACCATATCTGGGAGTATGTTTAGACTCCGTGGGGATGAGAGCCCGCCTCTCGCGAGATCACGTGGAGATGAGAGCCCGCCTCTCGTGAGATCGCGTGGAGATGAGACCCCGCCTCTCGCGAGATCACGTGGAGATGAGAGCCCGCCTCTCGTGAGATCGTGTGGAGATGAGAGCCCGCCTCTCGCGAGATATTTTGTCTTCCCTGTGCCAATCAGGCAAGGCAGCTCTGGTCAGTTGAAGGATTTTCAGAGACTGCTCAGACTTAGGCGGCGGATTCAGCGGTATGTCATCTGGGATTATCACATGCGCCCACTGCAGCTATGGCTGGAATCTCCGGCTGTCGTGGACGGCGTGGACTTCGGGATGTTTGTACATTGCAGTCACCAGCGGCGGCAGTTGTTTACGCCCCTACAGATCTCTTCAGGGGAGTTCCCCTGTGCTCGTCAACCTGTGGTGGTCACGGATGCATCGACTCACAGCTGGGGAGCAGTGTGCGGGGAATGCCAGCTTCTGGACTGTGGTTGAATCTAAGAGCCGTGGCACATAAACCGCCTGGAGCTGGAAGCAGTCTTCTTAGCTCTAAAGGTTTTTCAGCCACAGCTGGAACAGCAGCATGTATGATTCGCACCGACAACACGTCGGTGGTTGCATAAATCACCAGGAGGAATTCGCTCAAGGGCGCTGTGCACGCAGGCAATGGACTGTCCCACATCCTCTTCATCAGCAGCACATCCGGTCTCCTGATCCGGACATGCTGAGGGATTCCTGAGTGCAAGTGAGAGTGAAGATTGCACCCTGAGTCGGTTCGGATGATTTGGAACCGCTGCGTTACGGGAGAGCGGAGGTAACGTGGAGCCCTTGGGTCAGGCGAGAACGCAACTGCCGCTGTTCTTCACTCCCGCTGACATCACGCTGGCCAGCAGCCAGGCCGTATGCATTTCCTCCGATCAAGAAATGTTGCCACTGGTGTTATGCGAGCAACCAGTCTCAGTGATACTCATCGCCCCAAACCAGCCTTGGTTCCCAGACTTGACGAACTGCTGGAGGCACCGATGGTGCGATCCCTGGCAGGAAGCATATGCTATCCCAGGTGGACAGCTCGGTGGCACTCCGACCTGGAACTATGGAGCTTTCATGTGTGATCGCTTCAGATATCAGGAGATATGGGGACTGGTCTCGTCCGTGGACGCTCATCACATTCAGAAGCACCCTCTACAAGACGTTTTCTGTATGCTTCAAAATGGGGAGTTTGTGAAATGGTGCAGTCAGGCTCTTTCGACCCGCTACTTGCACCAGTGCATCGTATGTTCTGAGTTTCCCCAGTACAGACTGGATAGTGGATCGTGCCATCGACACTGAAGTCTATGTGGATGGCTGATTTAGCTCGTCCCTGGAGCGGGCAATCGCCACATAAACACCATGGTGTTGAGTTTTCTAGGGGCAACAAAGACTACATCCCCCACGTCCGCCTTCTTTCCGCCCTGGAACCAGGAAGTGGTGTTAAGAGCTCTCTCACAGCCACCATTTGAGCCTTAAGCATCCGTGGTTTGAAGGAGCTATCCCTTAAAACTACAGTCCTTCTGGCCTCGCCCGCTAAGCGCATAGGATTTTGCTTTTTCTGTGGACAGCGACTGCATTCGATTGAAGGGGACTACAGTGTCACTCTCCGGCCGAGATTGCTCCAGGACACAGATGGTTTCGCTGTGGGATTGCTACTGACTGCAGTTTGCCCACTGCAGCTTTGAGGATTTGCATTGACCGTTCAGCCAATTTTCTGCAATCGATCCAGCTTCGGATGTGCTATGGTGGTTGACGAGGGCCGAGCCATGTCGAAACAAAGTCTGTCACACTGGGTTGTGGGCTATCAGCTCATGGTGGTACAAGCCAAGGTTTGGAAATGCCCTCACGCGCTGGGGTCGTTCAGGGCTATGCCAGCTCCACCTGTGAAGTATGTGTATTCAAGATATTTGCGTGGCAGCCGGCTGGTCTTCTTAGCTGCCAGAAGTTTTTCAGCCACAGCTGGAACAAGCATGTACTGATTCAGCCTTCTTAGCCTCCCAAGTGCTGCGGTGAGTAACTGATTCATGTTGCTACCCTTTTGTGGGAGGTGCTGGTGCAAGCAGTACATTATGCAGCCCTCATGAGGTTGTTGCGCACATCGGCCCTGAGTTCAGTGCGTACATGGTCATGTTATCAAGTATGCTGTTCAACACAGTTAACTCTGTGATTTGGAACCTATAATACTGTTATTGATAAATGTGTTCTGCCCTGCTCTCAGCGCAGCCCATGTAGTCACTTGCCACGATATGCACGCTGGCCAGCAGCCAGGCCGTCATTGGCATTATCTCCATCTATAAGCGAGCATCAGTGAGCCCACCCCGAACCAGCCGTTATTGGTGGGAATGCTACCGCTGTGTAACTGGTACAGGCTGCCCGCACCTCTCTCACGGCGGGATTGAATAGCTTCCCATAACGGAGAAATTCTCTGTGATGAAATGGTGCGGTCAGGCTTCCGGTTACTATCGTAACCTCGGTTCCCTGATCGTAGCTGAGACGAGTACAGACTGGATAGTGGATCGCTTGCTCGTCCAGCCAGCGGCGTTCAGTATCTGATTCTCGTAATTGTCGCAGGCGCCGCATTTATACACCATGGCTCGTGAGTTTCAAGGGCGACAATTGGCCAGTCATTTGGACTGGCATGAGCCAATAGGTCTTCAGGAAAGGTTGGAGGGAAGGAGTTCCCATAGAAATTCTCCGTGATGTCTCGTTCCTGCTCTCAGGGAACCGAGGTTTAAAATAGTAACTGAGCGTTCCTGGGAATGTATTTTAGAACTGCGCTGCTAACGCAATGCTCTACCACTGAGCCACACATGCTTGTCTTGCACATCATCCGGGTCATAGGATGGATGACTGAGGACTAGGAAGCAAGGATGGATATTGAGAAGCACCCCAGTCTCTACAATTATATATATATATATAAATTAGAGGTGGGCATAGATTATTTTTTAATCTAGATTAATCTAGATAAATTTTGGAATTAATCTAGATTAATCTAGATTAAATGGCTCATTTGAATTCTGCAAGGCATTCAGAATCTGTCACACTGGGTTGTGACTATCAGTAGTCTTTGAGCCAAGGTTTCTCAAGCCAGGTGGCTGCATTAGACCAGGGCTCATCTCCTGTTTCCAAAATGCATCACAAACTTTAATCTCTTCCCATCCCAATGAAAAAAACTGGAGGAAAGCCGCTATTTTTTTTTTTTTTTTGATAACTGTCAATTACAGTAAAAATATAGTACCTTAGCCTTCACAAGTGCTGTCGGTGAGTATAAAACCCAAAATGTGCTTTTTGTTATTATATTGAACTGAAAGCCATCTTATTATGCACAGTGTTGCACAGATTAAATTTCATGTAAATCATCCATGCTAACACACACGTCTTCTATTTTTATTTTTGACATTTCACTCTATAGATATATTTTTCTATGTAGTGTGTTTTAGATATATTCGAGTGAAGTTTCTCGCTCAAGTTCACGAGACCTAAAGCGCATCCTGTTTGCTTAAAAGCTTAGCGTTTCGTTGTTATTCTGAATGCACACAAATAAAGTCTTTACAGATTCGAAGATGTATTAGGCTACTTTATCTGTATGACCAAAAATGACGGAGATTTTAAGAGCAAGTGAGCTCCGGTTACTATCGTAACCTGTCTTGCAGCAAGATAATGCTCGTCAACACAAGCACTTCATTTCTCTAGGTTAACATCATATTGAGCGGCCATGTAAAGTTGCTCACATTCATCTTCAGATGAAAAGGCCATATTTGAGGTTGATGAATGATAGGTGAGCGTTTGGATGTCCTGCCCGAAGGAGTTACCACATAGACCAGCCGTTAACAATCTGTCCATCACGGACTGCGAGCCTCTAGTTCGAAGACTGAGGTTACTATAGTACAGTGCAATTCCTAGGTATACATCCGGCTAAAATATCAGGGTGAAAGTCATCATAGCGTCGTACCATAGACCCAGCTCCCAAACACATCCAACTTTGAGAATAGATTAACGGGTCATATTTTTTATCGCCGATAAGAGCTAGGAAGCAAGGATGGATATTGACCCACCACTAATATAAATATATATATATATATATATATATATATATATAATTTTTCACAGGTAAGAATGTTTACATATATATATATATTATCCAATTTCTTTGGGAATTTTGATTTATGTGTTTTTACAACCAGAGGTTTTACAATGTTGTGGCATCTTGAATAATGAATAGATTTTTTTTTCTGTGAGTGATTATTTCAAGATGGCAGACACATCGACACATCTGGAGCTGTTGAATGTGCCATCTATATCAATTGGGCTAGGCCACATTTATGCTAAAATTGCTGAATAATTACTTCGCATAATAATAATTATTTGTTATTAATGCAAACTTAAAATGTTGTTGCTGTGTATTTGAATTATTAAACACTGCTAGGTGTATGTTATAACTTGTATAACATTAATAATTATTATTACCTATTACCTATAGACTATTTATCCATAACAGCAATATGGTCAGCATAGTGGCTTACAAACAGTCTCAATTATTTTATTGCAATCATGAAACGACGTCTAAACTAAAATCAGACAAAACTTTGCGGAAGGATTTGGGTGTGACGTCAGCGCGTATCTGTACATTGACGTCGGGAGCGTCAGCGCGGAGTCGGTGGATCAGTTCTGTAAGGTCGATTGTCGCCACCTTTTTTGACAAACATGATGTCCCTTGCTGCACGTTCGGGGGCTTTTTCCCCGTACCTGCAAGCTACCAATTATGCCGTGGCAGGTCCACTAAAGCCTCTCATACCCGGCGTCGTCATGAAGACCGATAAACTGTTGATGGACACGAAGAAGCCGTTCCTGTGCCGTGAGTCCATATCGGGTCAGAGCGCTAAGAGCGGCCTCGCCGTGTCTGTCAGCCTGAACGGTGAGTGTCACAGCGTCGTAGAGTCAACGCGAGAGCCCCGGTCTCAGTGTAGCAGAGGGAGGCCATGCAGCGGCGCTCACTCAAGGGCACAATGACCTCTCATATGTTTAAGGCGTTTGTGGTGTTGTACGTAATTAATGCTGAATTATTCATTTGAGCTTAGTTTGTTCTATATAACGAAATAGCAGGAATAGCTCACGTGCTAAAGCAGTTAGCATCACCGAGGCCTCGCTAATGTCCTTGCCGCAGCTGTTAGCACATCAGTCTGGCTTTTGAGGTTATATATATATATATATATATATATATATATATATTTTTTAATCTCTCTCTCTTTCAAAGTCCTTTATGATATGATTACATAAATTAAATGCCACTATGTGGGAGAATTCGGCTGGTTTTGTATATCTTTTGGGACAAGGGTAACGTTAGGTTAGCTAATAACGTTAGTTCCTTGCTAAGATTGGCCTAAGTTACATGCTGCTTATGTAAATTACTTCAGAGTTTACATTTAGTGAATTAGAAGCAACATTTCCTCAATTAGAATCAGTTTTTAGTGTTATTGTATCATAATTTATGAATGAGCTGGTAAGAGACCCCCAGCCAAACTTTAAGACACACTTAGCAGTCCTATTGTGTAAATAAGTCAATTTTAACTGTCATTAATAATATTAATTAACAGACTAGATAACGTAATATTTGCAAGGAGGAAGTAGCTATTGTCTTCTGTAAGGCTGAGTTCATATTGAAAATAAGTGATTATTTTACAAATTATGTTGTGTATGAATGTCAGTGGTCAAAATATTTTTTTCCAAATATTGAGAAAGCAGGGTGGTTGTAATTATTCCTTTTGTGAATGATGATATATAATCCAAATTTGATGCATTATCGTTATGTTTGAGTGTAATATTTACATAGCATTACGAATCTTAAAATTCAGAAAATCTGCATTCGAAGAGGAGATTTGGAATTTGGTGAATAATAAAAAAAACGTGTTATTTATTTGTATTAGTTAGTTATTATCATTTGACATGGTCCGTATTTTTTTCTGTCACTGTTTCATATGTACATTTTTATGCAGTGTCTTTATTTAATAATTTTTTTGTTTTTGTTTTCTGTAGCTCGCTCTTCAGTGCGTTTCGCCCACACAGACATCAAGATCCCCGATTTCTCTGACTACCGGCGGCCAGAGGTTTTAGACCCAAAGAAGTCCTCACAAGAGAGCGGCGAGACCCGAGGCGTTCTCCTATCTGATCACAGGTTCCACCGTGGTTGGAGTCTATGCAGCCAAGACAGTTGTCTCACAGTTCGTCTCCTCCATGAGCGCCTCAGCTGATGTGTTGGCCCTGTCCAAGATTGAAATCAAGCTATCAGACATCCCTGAGGGTAAGAACATGACCTTCAAATGGAGAGGGAAACCCTGTTTGTCCGGCACAGAACAGAAAAGGAGATTGCAGCTGAGGCTGATGTCAATCTCGCTGAGCTTCGGGACCCCAGCACGACACAGACCGCTGGCCCAGAACCCCACCTGGGTCATTGTCATTGGCGTGTGCACCCACCTGGGCTGCGTGCCCATTGCTAACGCTGGTGACTATGGTGGCTATTACTGCCCGTGCCACGGCTCTCATTACGATGCATCTGGTCGCATTAGGAAAGGCCCCGCTCCGCTCAATCTGGAGGTGCCCTACTACGAGTTCCAAGATGATGACATGGTGATTGTAGGATAAAGGACTGTACCGTTATAACTATGATCAACACTGAACATGCTTTTCTTGTTTGATTTTTGTCCATCTTGTTTCAGACTCATAATCTGCATTGACTTGATGGGTAACAAAGGTTTATTGTAAGTAATAAAGTGTATTTTATCTGATGGAAACCTAACTCAACTCTATTTATTCAGTCTCAATATACACATCTCTCTGTGTTTTACTTAATCACACAGGTCATTTAGTTTTGTGCACATTACGCATTCGTTTATAAATACAAATAAGATCTCTGCTACGCTAAGTGATAAGTGTTGAAGTGATAAAGGCAGAGGGTACAATTTTTGAAGAGCAGAAAGTTAGGGAGGTGATGTTTGCAGGTTGTAGGTGAACACTAAATGTGAAATGTACCTTACACAAGCAATGACACATTGATTCTGCTTTTCTGTTGGCATAGTCCGTGTTAAATGTGACAACTGTATGAGTGTGGCTAGGTTTCAGCGGAATCTTATAAGAACAGCAAATGTGAAATATGGACGTATTAAAAATGCTCTTCATAATCATTTGTGCATAAACAGAGCTCTAAGATGTACTTACAGAGTTATGAAATAAATAAAACCATCACAAATTTTGTTGTAATTTACATTTTTTAATCACTCTTAAAGAGCTGTTCACACAATGTCTGTTTCTGCAGGTAAAAACATGAAAAGTAGGCAGTGGAAAGAAAAAAATAGGCAAGGTCTAAAGAGCTGTATATTACCAGAAGGTAATGCATCACCTAAAATATATATTAAATCACAAGGATCATGATTTTTAAATATGAGAGTTAAAACAGTTTAACTATACATTAACATTTACTCCGATGGATGTACCCATGTGGCTCAGCAGCAGTCGAAGAACTGTTAAAATCAGAAATGTTGCCTTGTGCAATTTTATCTCTTTTGAGAGAACCTCTGCAAAAGAGTAGGGGTGTAACCCCGGTGTCCTGGCCAAATTCCCACCACTAGCCCTTGTCAATCATGGCCTCTTAATAATCCCCATCCACTTTATTGGCTCTATGACTCTCTCTCCTCTCCACCTGTAGCTGGTGTTTGGTGAGCGCACTGGCGCCGTTGTCCTGTGGCAACCGTCGCATCATCCAAGTGGATGCTGCACACTGTTGGTGGTTGAGGAGAGAGACAATACACATTAAAGCAATATATAAATGCATCATTCATTCATTCATTATAAAAGTTAAGATACGCCCCCCTAAAATGGCTCATTCAAAGGCGTCCCCACATGTCTAGATCACGGTGTGGGGAGATTTGCAAAACACTGCCCAAACATACATGCAAAGAAAGGGGGCATGATTTTTATTCTCGCTGTAGTATTTTTTAGGGCTGAAATAACTAATCGATAAAATCGATCATTATCGAGTAGTCAGGTCTGCCCACAGTGCACGTCCAATTTCAACCAGTTGCGTCAAATTACAGCACTGAATAACGCATTTCTATCGACAAAAATGCATCTAAAAATAGTGTAGGAAACAGAACGAGATGCTGTGGGAGAAGTAAGCTACGTGATCGAAGCTGCCCAAAACATAAGAGTTCTTTATTTTAATGCATTAGCTTAATGGCTTGCCCTATTAGGCTCTTTGACAGATGCGTGTGCGTCCTCAGTGCAAAAATGTTCAGTTTACGGTCATATCCTTATCTATAAATGTCACAGATTCATGCAAGAATTTCCATTTTTGCATAAAGGTCCATCCTGACAGCTTGTGTTAAGTTTAAAATACAGAATGAGACAGCGCGTCAGATAGAAGGAACACAGAGGGAGACAATTAAAAGGCTATTCAGCGCAAAAATATCCATTGTGCTTAAATATCTGTTGTTGAAAGCTAAATTAAGGCTTAAAAGTCAACATGCCGTGTGAGTTTTTTATGAGAGTAGGAACTGTTGAGTGATAACAGCATATAATTCTGAATATAAATATCAGACGGTTCATAGCCGCCTTATTACAGGATAAATAAATGACACGTGACTGTGATCAAAGTCAATGCGTGTTCCTGCAGAAAATGACTCTTACCTGTTGGTTAACACTGAGTTTGTGTTTTTATTCATCTTTATTATTATTTACATTTTTAATACAGGTTTAAACTATATTCACTATTACAGTGCTTAACACATTTATTAAAACACATTTATGTAAGGTTTTTAACAAATTATGTAAGGTTTGTGCCACCGCTGCTCTAAACTAACAGCATTGGTGATTACCAAAGCCATATTTGTAGCTTTCTGAATTGATTAGTCCTCCAATATGAGTAAGCTCTTTAGTAACAAAAGTAAGCTATTTATAATGCTATAATACAAGTATTGCAAGTACTGCAAGTATTTCAGATACCCAATTACAATCAAAAAGTACATAATGGCAGCAAGAATGCAAGCTGTTGTAAAGCATAGGAGGCCATTTTTGTTATATTGGGAATTAATACTATTTGGTTATTTCAGTTTGTTATTTGCCCAATAAACGACTAACATTTTTAGATTTAAATTTTTTTCGACATGTTCCTAAAAAATGTGTGTTTTCTCTTTATTATGATAGGCAGTCTAATAACTTGTTAAGTAATGTATGTGTATCATTCAGTTGGCACGTTTGTTTGAAAGATATTGGACAGAATGTGGAGTAGTGTGTTTTTTGTCAAAAAAAAAAAAAATCTTTTTTTTATCGTTTAATCGAAAGAATAACCGGCCAACTAATCGATTATCAAAATGATCGCTAGTTGCAGCCCTAGTATTGTTGCTGTTGCCGGCATCATGTCGTGGAGACGCTGTTTCATTGTGAAAGCGAAATAACTTTTTTGTTTTGTCTTCCAAATGAGTACACAACTAGAAATCAGTGGTTAAGTTATATACAACACTGATCCAGAACAGTTCAACCCAAATATTTGAGTGTGTGCAGCACATTTTACGGAGGACTATTTCCTGATTCCGGGAGAGAGTAGCCTACAATGTGAACACTATGAATGACTGTGAACACTATAAAGTGGGGCAATTCCAACGTCGCAAGGACAGTCTGGTGCTTCTGACTCACAGCATGTACTGTAACTGTACCGTACGTTTCGATATGTAAAAAATGTGCAACTGACTATTCAAACGTGAGTTGTAGAGTAGAGCTTGTTTGGCGTTTCTAACATCACAAATAATCAGTCATTATGTCCTCACTGAATGCAACAAATGCCTTTTTATAGCGGGTTTTATTGTTTTAGTCTCGCCGCTACCGGGAACATAGACTGTAAAAGGCCGGTTCTCGGCATCACAACATGGGAAGGGCATAACATTTCCCACACGCTTGAGGTATTCAGGCAATCACAACGCATGGGATAGCTGGCCAATCAGAGCACGCCTGGCTTCTCACAACGATGAGCTTTGTAAAAATTGTTGCGTTTCAGAAGAAGAGGCATAGAGGAGGAGCAATAGTGTACAGTATGTGGAAAAGAATGTGTTTTTTGGACCTCCAACCGCGTAAACACACTGCGTTACACCAAATACACAAAATTATGTTCTTTTTAGCAACATCATATGACCTCTTTAAAATGCCGACCTTTTCTCTGAATGTGTCTGGGTAGCTGCGCTGCACATTCATTGATTTCATTTTCTGGCGAGGACTGGGTATTTTAATACATTTAATGCACCGGATTGCCATCCACCTTGCTTTCCTCTGGAGCATCCGTCACTTATGACATGCAATCTGCTCAGCCGTCCTGGAGCCCTCAGCTCTTGCCAGGTCCTGATTCCAGTAGCTTGGCGGACATTCAGTCCTGACTGATAGAATGATGATATCCCAGGGGTTGTCAGGGTACTGTTATGTATCAGCTGAAAATCACATAGATCCCTGGCTTCAACATATGTGTTTAGAATCCAAGAGCAATCTCTTTATTGGGCTAATTTCTGGACAAGAATTCGCTCTGAATGGCAAATATCTCAAATTCCGCTCAGGAGGGTTCATCCTTCACTCTGGGCTAGTTGAGATCCAAGTTTTTAATGAGTGTATTTCAGAGACTGAAGTATTGCAACACATTGTTTATACAATAGCATTTTGTTGTGTGAATTTTTTTTTTTCTCAATTGGATTCCACTAGCTTAAGATGCACATCTGCTTGTACAATTGGACTGCATAATGCTCAACTTCCCTGTGGGGACAATATAAATCAGTCCAATGGGAGAATCAGGTGATTCTGTTTTGTTTTGACAAATGACTTGATATTTAATTCATAGTGTGGTAACAAAGGCTTGTTTGATTGAAATTTGTTATTTTCTTCTGATGCAACAGAATGAAAGGGATGACGTGCCGGACAAAGACCAAAATATGGCATTCTGCACTCGTATCACAATGCTGTTGCTTATGTTGATCATTTTTTCATAGTTTGAATTGAGCACTTCAAAGCCTACGGAGGAAGCATGCAATGATTCAGATGCTGCATACGTTATCTTTGAAGAGAGTACATGACTCTGTGAGGGTTGAAGAAGAAAACCAAGAAAATTAGCTTACAATTCTCTCTGATTTGCTCTCTTATCTGATGTGTCACATTAATGTTATAATCCTCCATTTGTTTCAGGGGTGATCAGATTACGATGAAAGATTTATTAGGCTCCCCGTAATTCATTTGAACTTGTTTTGCATTACTTAACATAGTAATGAGTTTTTATTTTCTTTATTAAGAATGGCTGCTAATGCATCTTTTCCTATATTATCATTCAGTCTGTTTATTAATCTGTTTCATCTTCATGACAGTGTGTTTTTATTTTTAGTGTACCAAAAGTGTCAATCACAAGTGATGCTTTTTTAAACCTTATTTCAGAATTACTGTTGCCTAATCTGTCTCTATTTGTTGGCAGAACTTAAATTTTGATGCACATTTTAGAATCAGTTTGCTACCAAAATAGCTTTAAAAAAAGCTATTTTGGCATTACTGAAAAAAAGCCTGAGCTTCAAAAAAGGTAATTTGGCATTATTCATATGCAGTTTTATTTTATTGATGCTTTAAAGATTAACCTGTAGGGTCTACTAACAGTCCTTTGTACAAACATATTCTTTTTAAAGGCTATTAAACCAACCATAGCAGTAACTGATTTATCAGTGCATCAAATTTATTGACAAGTATAACTCTCTGATATCAGTCAAAACATCTGAAATTACATTCACATAGCCTTGGGGAAAGTTTTTGAATTTAATAAAGCCAACATGGAAGCGAAAAGTACATTCATAACTTTCTCAGCAGATTTCTCAAAATAAAATAATTCTTACAGATAAAAAAATAAAAAAATAGATTCAGATATTAAAAAGCCAGATCCATTCAACTTATCTGCAGTGTCTTTTAAACAAGCTGATTCACTGTGAAAGTGGCTGTTCATTCTGATAGCGAGCTTTAAAAAGCGAGAATGGAGAAATTGAGAAAGATGCCCTATTGTCCTCCCCCTACCCTTTTCTATGAGCATGAGAGTGAATAGGTGGAAATGAGACATCACATAGAAATGGTCGTATCATTAGGGGAAATTGATCTCTGCTTTCATACTATGTTGCAGTGTTGCCTGCAGCTGGAGCTTTACAAGCCCATCTAAAGCACCCTCCACATGTGGCACCACGCCCGTACCGCATGTGCACCGAGTGCTAAGAATGGAGCCTAAATGACTCTTCACTCTGGAGCGGAGCTGAGGAGCGAGGTTGACGTGGGGGACTAGAGAATAATACACTCTAATGAAAGTCTCTCTTTTCTTCCTCCTTGTGTGCCAGGAGCTTTTGTGCTCTCACAAGCAGAGGCTGATCTATGGGTTGGGCTGTGAAGAGCTTCATTATTCCTGTCAGTCAGCAGCAAACGGCAGCTGAGTCATCCTCCGGTCAAAAGTAGAAAGACAGAAAACAGCGCCCCGGGTCAAACTCCGGGCCACTCCCCTAGTGAATGCGCAATCACTGTTCGATTACTTCAATTTCACATGCTTGTTGTTTTATATATATATATATATATATATATATTAGAGGTGGGCATAGATTAATTTTTTTTTAATCTAGATTAATCTAGATTCATTTTGGAATTAATCTAGATTAATCTAGATTAAAATGGCTCATTTGAATTCTGCCGAAGGCATTCAGAATATGTGTGCTACCCAAATAATGACAAAGTAAGTCTTTGAGAACGGGTTTCTCAAGCCAGGTGGCGCATTAGACCAGGGGCTCATCTCCTGTTTCCAAAATGCATCACAAACTTTAATCTCTTCCCGTCCCAATCCCACGAAAAACTGGAGGAAAATCCTGCTCCACTCCCGGAAGAATGACTCCCATTCCCTCCCACTCCCGTGTTGTTGTTTTTTTTTTGTTTTTTGCTGATAACTGTCAATTACAGTAATAATATAGTACAGATCACAGCGTGTCCACCTTATTAGTTGAATAAAACCCAAAATGTCGTTTTTGTTATTATATTGAACTGAAAGCCATCTTATTATGCACAGTGTTGCACAGATTAAATTTAATGTAAATCATCCATGCTAACAAACATGTCTTCTATTTTTTTGACATTTTACTCTATAGATATATTTTTCTATTTACTGTATTTTTAGATATATTCGAGTTTCAAGTTTCTCGCTCAAGTTCACATGAGACCTAAAGCGCATCCTGTTTGCTTAAAAGCGCAACGTTTCGTTGTTATTCTGAGTGCACACAAATAAACGTAGAGTCTTTACAGATTCGAAAGATGTATTAGGCTACTTTTATCTGTATGACCAAAATGACGGAGATTTTAAGAGCAAGTGAGCGCATCGGAGCCTGTCTTGCAGCAAACGCTTCCACACAAACACTTCAATAGCGCACATTTCTCTAGGTTAACATCATATTGAGCGGCCATGTAAAGTTGTTACTACATACATCTTTCAGATGAAAAGCCATATTTGAGGTTGATGAATGATAGGTGAGCGTTTGGATGTCCTGCCCGATTGTATTACCACATAGACCAGCCATTAACAATGTGTCCATCACGGACTGCGAGCCTCTAGTTCAAGACTCGTTCTCGCCCCTCACAGTGCAATTCCGGCTAGGTATACATCTGCGCTAAAATAGCAGGGTGAAAGTCATCATAGCTGAGTATAGACCCAGCTCCCAACCCAACTTTGAGAATAGATTAACGGCGATATTTTTTATCGCCGATAAGAGTCTCACGTTAACGCAGCACGTTAACGCCGATAACGCCCACCACTAATATATATATATATATATATATATAGGGTAATTGACTGCTGGCAAGATGGGGTTTTAATATAATTTTGCTGTCTATGTAGTGGAAACAAGATTTTTTTTTTTTATAATCTGTTCCACATGAAAAAAAAAAGGGTTTGGGTGATAGGTTTGCAGGCAGCGCACCAACATGTAGCGCTATTGCGCTTCAGGCATCCCAAGTTCGAGTTTCAACTCGGGAACCTTTCAAGATCCCAACCCGTCCACCCACTTTTCTTACTGTCCTATTGTCAGACTTTGTCTTCCTTTTCCTTGTGTTTCCACTCCCTTATATGGTCCTTCCTGTTTCCTGTCATTAGTTTCATTCATCCCCATCTGTGTTTGATTTGCTCCTCACCTGATGCTGTTTCCGTGATTGTTATGTGTTCATAAGCCCTGAGTTTTCCCGAGTCTTTGTCCGTCAACTCGTCTGTGTAGTTGTGTATCCTGTGTTCCTCCATTAAACCTCCTTATTTCCTTTTACCTCTCGTCTCCGTGTCCTTCCAGCGCGTGACAGATTGACGGACCCAAAAGAAGATGGAGGCGCCGCCGCCGCCGCAGCTGATCCTGGTCTGCCGTTCGCGGGGTTCTTTCGACGCCGCCAGCCGCCCAGCCCGCCGTTCGCGGAAGTCAGCGGCCGTTCGCGGCTCACGTAAGCCCGCTGTTCGCAGGAAGTCAGCGGCCGTTCGCCGGCTCGCGTAAGCCGCCGTTCGCGGGAAGTCAGCGGCCGTTCGCGGCTCACGTGAGTCCGCCAGTCACCGCAAGCCCACCTCCCGAGGCTCATGTGCCCCTGGGCTTGTTGGTGACATACGAGATGGATTGAGCCCAGCCCCAGAGCCTACTCCTCGCCAGCGCCCTCCGGTGCCTGCTCCGCCAGCGCCCTCCGGTGCCTGCTCGCCAGCGCCCTCCGGTGCCTGCTCCTCGCCAGCGCCCTCCGGTGCCTGCTCCTCGCCAGCGCCCTCCGGTGCCTGCTCCTCGCCAGCGCCCTCCGGTGCCTGCTCCTCGCCAGCGCCCTCCGGTGCCTGCTCCTCGCTGCTCTCAAGTTTCCCCACTGGTTCCGTCCAGCACTCCAGAGCACCCACGAGAGTCAGCGCCACCCGAGCGCCCACGAGAGTCAGCGCCACCCGAGCGCCCACGAGAGTCAGCGCCACCCGAGCGCCCACGAGAGTCAGCGCCACCCGAGCGCCCACGAGTCAGTGCCACCCAGCGCCACACGAGTCAGCGCCACCAGCGCCCACGAGTCAGCGCCACCCGAGCGCCCACGAGTCAGCGCCACCAGCGCCCACGAGTCAGCGCCACCCGAGCGCCCACGAGTCAGCGCCACCCAGCGCCCACAGTCTGCGCTTCCAGAGCGCCCCAAGAGTTGGTCCCATCCAGCTCACCTTGGCCCACACTGGTCCCGTCCAGCTCACCTGGGCCTCCGCTGGTCCCGTCCAGCTCACTTTTGCCTCCGCTGGTCCCGTCCCAGCTCACCTTGGCCTCCGCTGGTCCCGTCCCAGCTCATCGATGCCTCCGCTGGTTCCGTCCAGCTCATCGATGCCTCCGCTGGTTCCGTCCAGCTCATCGATGCCTCCGCTGGTTCCGTCCCAGCTCATCGATGCCTCCGCTGGTTCCGTCCGCTCTTCAGGCGCCCACGAGTCAGCGCCACCCGAGCACCCACGAGAGCTTCCAGAGCCCCTGCTGGCTCCGTCCAGCTCTCCAGAGCCCCTGCTGGTTCCGTCCAGCTCTCCAGAGCCCCTGCTGGTCCCGTCCAGCTCTCCAGAGCCCCTGCTGGTCCCGTCCAGCTCACCTTGGCCCACGCTGGTCCCGTCCAGCTCACCTGGGCCTCCGCTGGTCCGTCCAGCTCACCATTGCCTCCGCTGGTCCCGTCCCAGCTCACCTTGGCCCACGCTGGTTCCGTCCAGCTCACTTGGCCCACGCTGGTCCCGTCCAGCTCACCATTGCCTCCGCTGGTCCCGTCCAGCTCACCTGGGCCCACGCTGGTCCCGTCCCAGCTCACCTGGGCCTCCGCTGGTCCCGTCCCAGCTCACCTGGGCCCACGCTGGTCCCGTCCCAGCTCACCCTTAGCTCCGCTGGTCCCGTCCAGCTCACCTCATGCTTCTCCGCTGGTCCCGTCCAGCTTCCTGGGCCTCCGCTGGTCCCATCCAGCTCACCCTTAGCTCCGCTGGTCCCGTCCAGCTCAATTTTCCCTCCGCTGGCCCTGTCCAGCTCGCCTTCCACGGCTCCTGGCGCCCCTGGGATGGGAGCTTCCCAAGAAAATTTTGGGGGCTACCTCCATGGCCACCTAAGCTCCCCGATCCTCCATGGCCGCCCGAGCACCCCGCTCCGCCATGGCCTCCTCAGTTCCCAGACCCTCCGTGGCCGCCTGATCCGCCATGGCCGCCCGAGCACCCTGCTCCGCCATGGCCGCCCGAGCACCCTGCTCCGCCATGGCCGCCCGAGCACCCTGCTCCGCCATGGCCGCCCGAGCACCCTGCTCCGCCATGGCCGCCGGAATCCCGGATCCGCCATGGCCGCCTGATCCGCCATGGCCACGGATCCTCCGTGGCCGCCTGAGTCCCCGGATCCGCCGTGGCCGCCTGAGTCCCCGGATCCGCCGTGGCCGCCTGAGTCCCCGATCCGCCAGGGGTCCCGGAACGGCACCGCCCTGGAGGTCACCTGTCCGGTCTCCAGGTCCTTGAGGCCTCCAGAGTGCCCACCCCCCCTCCCCTTTCGATGTCGTACGGCGCGGGACGCGCCTATTGGAAGGGGGGGGTAATGTCAGACTTTGTCTTCCTTTTCCTTGTGTTTCCACTCCCTTATATGGTCCTTCCTGTTTCCTGTCATTAGTTTCATTCATCCCCATCTGTGTTTGATTTGCTCCTCACCTGATGCTGTTTCCCGTGATTGTTATGTGTTCATAAGCCCTGAGTTTTCCCCGAGTCTTTGTCCGTCAACTCGTCTGTGTAGTTGTGTATCCTGTGTTCCTCCATTAAACCTCCTTATTTCCTTTTACCTCTCGTCTCCCGTGTCCTTCCCGCAGCGCGACCGTGACACCTATGTTAATTTACTTATCCCGTAATAATACAAAGCTGGTTGGAAAATCAGTGAAATCACCTTACCCTTTTATTTAAGCAGTAAGAAAATAACATACAATTACATTAAATTAAATAAATACATAAAATAAAATGTAAATAAAAAAATTGAATCCATTAAAACAAGAACACATCCACATACAGATAACTATTGCAAATGAGGATCAAGCAGCAGTAGATTATGTGGGTTTGCAGCTCAAATTATTAGTTTTGCTGAAACAGATGCTTGACTCTCCTCACCCAGTAACACCTACATTTGATTTTTTTTTTTTTTGACAGTTTTGGAAAATTAAGTTAGAGAGGTTTTATTTTTTTAAGTATTTCTGTCTCTTATAGTCCTAAACGTATTACAGTGAATCAGAAAAGAAGGCCTGTGTCTGAACCTTAGCAGTGTCACATGAACACAGACTTTATTTTTAAGCCATGTTGTGTCTGTTTCTACCGCTTTCTTCTGTGATCGGTGAGCTTGTGTATCATCTCTCTATTTCTGACCATGTATAAATATTCTACCAGGTGTCATTTTCTCTTCTGTTTGTTTGTTTTGTTTTGTTGTTGTTTTTAATAATGGCCCAATATGTATATTGTGACAAAAAATTGTGGAAGGAATGTCTGTGAATTTTCCTGTAGCTCAAAGCATGGTGCAGGATCACTGCTAGGCCAAACTATCCAGAAGCTTTGATTTGCAAGGTAGTCAAAGAGTAGAGTATGTTATATGGCAGAATTTCCCAGCATGAAGGTGTATCTGATTTCCTGTGATCATCAGGTTGGCTGCATAGTGGGAAATTTCACTGAAGATTTGCTGATTGGTCCAGAAGCACTGCTAACTCGTGAATGCATGAGCTGAACAGAGTTGGACTCAAACTGCAGCCTGGTCTCATTCCACACCCTTGTGTTTAAAAATTGTGTTCTTTATTGCCTAATTTACTCTCTCTCTTTGCCCTCATTCCCATCTCTCCATGCTCCTTAGTCCTTTATATCTGTCCTCCGAGGAAGAAAGAAGCTGTGCTTTGAGTGACAGGGATGGGGCTCTCAGCAGGACTTCATAATCTTGTTTATATCAGAGTAATTACACTTCTTTGAACTCATTGGAGTTGGCATATCCAATTAGTTGCCTCTCCTTTTCCACCAAATAACACTGAATGTGCCTTTTCTGCCCACAGGCTGTTAAACAATGGGTTGAGTACGTATATTTCAAGAAGTTCTCAACATAATCTGCTTGAATATAAATGTACACATTTTGGCATGAAGCATTGATGTGGTGTGCCAATTTATGTGTTCACCAAAAGCCTGGCTGGAGCCTCTACTGATAGAAAGAGAAAGGCCCTTTGTACGCTGCTTTTTAGAAGTTCAGAGTGTCTGTGCTGTGTGCAAAAATGTGTCTCTTTGTAGGGCTTCATTCCCCTCAGAGTGAATTGCCAAATCTGAGTAATGCTTAAAGGATTAAAATTAAAATGCCCAACAATTAAAATTATGTCATTTATTACTCACCCCCATTTAATTTAAATCCTGTGAGACCTCCGTTCATCTTCGGAACACAAATTAAGATAATTTTGATGGAATCTGAGAGCTTTCTGACCCTCCATAGACAGCAAGCGTCCTTACACGATCAAGGTCCATAAACGTAGCAAGGAGATCTGTAAATTAATCTGTGTGACATCAGGAGTTCAATTGTAATTTTACGAAACTACGAGAATACTTTTTGTATGCAAAGAAAACAAAAAGAACGACTATTCAAAAGTTTGTTTCCTCTACGTCATCGTGACACCATTTTGGATTATATCCGATGGACGGAAACTGCGTACGCTCTTCTGTGTAAGCCGCAGATACGTCTTTTACGTATATTTACGCTTTGATTTGAACAACAACAGTGCATCCGGTATGCGAAGAGCGTACGTAGTTATTATCTTGTGTAATCCCAGACTATCTGTAATCAGAAGCACATTTAAAACAGCAATATCATTTATTTCCTTCACATGTGTTTCATATAACCCTTTCTGGATTACAATCCACCATCAAAATTAGTTTTTGACATTCTATTATTCTAGCTGCTGTGAGATAAGGCTAAACGATGTGCCGCCTGCAGGATCCTTAAACTTGATAGCCTACTAGCCGGGACAACATCTTTATGTTTACAGACGTAACTAAGTGCCATGCTCGAATTTCCCGCGAAAACCTACTCGTACCACTCAAATTAGAACATATTATTATAAACTAACCGTTGAGAATCGGGCTAAAATAAGGCGATAGCTTTGAACACTGGCTAGTTATGTCAAATACTGAATTTGGATAAATTTTAACCCCCAAACAATTTACGGACTGCAGCTTTAAACTGTTTAATCAAAATCACATAAACAAGAGTTAGATATTGCTTTTAAAGTAATGCAGCTCTATAACAATTTACTTCTACTCCACTGAAAAACTGTAATGTGGGATGCCATGAACACAAACAGTGACATATCCCAATGCTGTTTGACTAAATACCAGCACTCTTGAAAATGTTTCATACAATCAAACATCCCAGTTCAGATTACTTACTTTCAAGGAACTGCACTGATTGAAAGTGACTGCTTGACCATGATAGTGTAAGCCTGGTGCCAGTATGTCTGCCCCCGAGAGGACAAAAGGCCCTCCTGAAATCAACAGGAACTATCTCTTGCATATGTAACAGCAGCATCCAAGACGCAACACACTGGGTGGTCCACACACCCTGTACTGACGATCTCATCATCCCTCGTCACCTAGAATTCACTGAAAAATCCATGCAATGTAATATGTACAAAAAAGTAACCATACATGTTTGATATCATTTGAAATGTCTCAGTGCGCCTGGTAAAATGGTCTCATTCTCCAATCATAATGAAAAGCTAAAAGAAGTTCTAAAATATGAGAAGTATAGTGTACAGCGTAAGGATGTGCCCTCCCCCTGATCTTCTATTCAGATCACCTCCTGTATGTAAATAAGCATTCTCTGCCACAGGATATCAAGAAGCCTTTTGGTTGCAAATTCTAAAGACTAATTATAATGACAAGATACCACCATTTGGTGAGCTTATTGAATTATCTGGGTTTATAAGGAAACGGGACACAGAGTTCTAGGCGTCTGTAGGTTGACTGCCCACACAACCACTTGTGTGTAGTTTGCATTGCCAGGTATGGTTAACTGATGATTCTATTCTTGTAACATTGGAGTTTTGAATTATTGCTTCGATTACCTGGTCAATAAATTGTAACGCTTTGATTTTATTCTGACTGCCTCTAAGATTGCTTTCTCCTAATAGATTAGCGGATTCAGTATATTTCCGCAAGCCCGCGCCAGTTTTAGCGACGGCCAACACCGCGTCTTTTCAAGTGTACTTGGGTGCAGGGGCGGGTTAATTCCGTTTAGGACGGCGAATGCCGCCTGGTCAGACTAAACTCGGCACGCCTATACCTCTGACTTTTGATTTAATGTTACTTTAAACAAGGACTTGACCAATCCAAAGCTATTATGAGTGTAGTACATTGATCTGCTAACATATCTGATAGTGGCCAGGAAACCTTACTGAAGTAAACGATTAAACGATTAAACGATTAAACTAAAGTTCTGAGGGGGCCCCAAGGGGTTATCCGATGTCTCTGATAGTGTACGGTGAATTAACATAACATAATTTACCTCTGATTGACGACCGGCCTGACGAGATTGTGTCCGTGAGACCTGTGAAAACAGGGCCTCTAAGCGATATAGTTTCCTACATCTGAGCGGTAAAGTATTAAAAGAGCTGAAAAGAATAATCAATCATTCGTTTCATATTTTAATGATGCACAGATATCATTAAAACCTTTTCATTTATGGAGTCAGATGAAATAACGAGATAAAATATATAAGAAAAGTGTTCCATTTTAATATTCTTGTTGTGTCGTGAAAAGGAAAGACTGTCAATAAAGCCCTTCACCCGCTGAACGACTGCCGTCATTGGGTCGATCGAGCCGGGCCTTACAGTGGTGACCCCGACGTGATTCTCGCAAAGACGAGAACGTGATTCTCGCAGAGACGAGTACGTCATTCCAGCCGCGACATCCAACTTGAACTCTCCTTGGGACATGAGGTTTGATCTCTTTCTCATCAATATCCAGCTGCTGTGGTAAGTGTATTTTCTTTGCCTTTTAGAAGTTGAGGGAAATATTGTTTACACTATATAGACACATTTGTAGTACGGGTCGGAATACCCACTTTTGAGACCGGAACCGAAAAACCCGGTGGTGATAAGAATTAGACGAGAAACAACATGTCTTTTCAGGGAAAGCACAGCAGCAGAGGAGATCAGGAGATAATGGAGATTTTAGGACTGCAATTATAAAAAACTCCTTGTTCGGTTAGCGACAAGGGATTCAATTTGAAGTGGAACAACAACGAAATAATATCCTGGTATTCTGCCGAGGTGCGAAACTAAAATCAAAATCAAAATACAAGAAAATTCCACTGCAATTGTTTATTTGCTTTCGTAAACGACCTCGCGACCATAACCGAGAACGAAAAACAATAACAAATATCAAAGAAATTGAAAGAGTGCGATCTGACGAATAACAAAAGTTAAGAAAACAAGTCGAAGTGTTTGCATACGAGCAACACGGGTGGGCTAGACAACGCGAAGAAATGGCCACAAAAATTGATCAAGTTCAAGGGAAACTAATTACATATAGTAATTACATATCTGCGCGAAGATTATTGATAAAACAGGTTTTCCAGTTGCCGCAGTTAAACAAGCAGCACTGGATGAAACCGAGTTAGAGACGCAAAACTGGAAGATGATGATACTGCGTGTAACATTAGGCCACACAGAGAAACTCATAACCGAGCTCTTGTGAGCCTGTGGCCAGAAAAGCCGAGCCTGCGAAGCCCGATAAAGACCCGAACAAAATCAAACGACTCGCCAAAAAAGGCAGTTAAAATGCAGTGTTAAGAACCATGACAAATGCGGATGATGAAATCACAACAATCAGCCGCCCGTTAACATGCGAAGAATGCTCCAGACACAAACAAGTCGTAGGAATTATGCCGAGTAAAGGACCATTTCAACCCTACTGGGAAGCATTGATGCTACAGGCTAATGTTTACAAACTACAGATTAGAGACATTTGGCAAATAGCACTTCTCACTATCCCTGAGGAGCTCAGACCGAAACTAAACACAGAAATGAAATCCGGCAACATAATGAACAGAGTAAATGACGAAACCGACGAAGGGATTTACGAACGTCTAAAACAGGCATTATTAGACATGAGGGGACCGTCACATGCAGATTGGAGCAAAATATTAGAAATCAAACAAGCAGGTAACAAGTCATTTGAAACGTACGCTGAACGGTTATGGGTAACATACAGAGAACACTCAGGCCTTGAAAATGCAGACTGCAACCATGACGCTTTACTGCAGCTTGTTAAAAACAATGCCGGCATCCCCGTTCAAAAGGCGTTATCAAATGGCGTCGACCCGGCCGAAAACACGTTCAGAGCAATAGTAGACTGGGGTTCAAGAATAGAAAACAGATGGCGATTAAAACCCTGCAGCGTTGTGTCCGCACAATGGTTAACAGAAGGGAACAGCACAGATAGATTTAGCCAAAGATCTCAAAATAAAATAATATGCCATTATTGCAGAAAGACTAACCATGTAATGCGAGATTGTAAAAGAAGAGAAAAAGATTTAAAAGAACAAGCGAAGCATTACCAAAAAACGCCCTCTAGCGACAACTCTGAGCTGTTGAAACAATTCGTAAACTTCGATTTGACAGGAGATTAGAGCACGCAATTCCTCACTCTCCGTCGTTAAAGTGCGTGCGCACATAATCGAAAATCCAGATGAAAACGAGAAAAACAACAACATCGCAGATCAATTAGCCAAATTAGCAGCACAAAAGGGAGATGAATGGGAGCCTGACAGACTGGTTGTTCCTGCCGTGAGTGCGATTCCTATTGACTTGAAACAGTACCAACAAGAACTGTGCAGCAGGACCAACTAGTCAAGGTCACTGAAGGCATGATTTTAAGAGACGATCAATACAATGTTCCAGAAGCCCTCCAGAAACCAGTGATAAAGTTGTACCACGATTATGCACACGTATCAGCTCCCAAAACACAACAGCTGATCCAAAAGAACATCTGGTGGCCACAAATGGCATCAGACATTCAAAGATGGTGTGACACATGCATCGTATGTGCCACCATTAACCAAGTCAAGCCTGGCCGTACAAAACTGTGTAGACCAGAGCCACCCAAGGGACCTTGGGAGTTACTCCAATTGGATTTCATAGGCCCACTACCCAGTGCCAAAGGGGGGTATCATTATTGCCTTGTGACAATTGACAAATTTTCCAAATGGGTCGAAGCGATTCCCACCCGCAATAACAGTGCAAACACAGTGGCACGAGTAGTAGCGAACCAAATCCTCCCACTCTGGGGAGCACCAATCCAAATTGAATCTGACCAGGGCACACACTTCACAGGTCAGGTGATGAAACAAATATGCCAGATGCTGAACATCAAACAAAGGTTTCACATACCGTATCGACCGCAAAGCTCAGGCATGGTGGAACGTGCCAACCGCACAATAAAAGCTGCCCTGAAACAACAGCAATCAGACTTAACGAATGATACACAATTCAACCCAACCTCTGAGGTGAAATTCTCAGAAGGAGACATGGTAATGGTACACGTTTTGTGAAGCAAGGTGCATTCACACCCGATGGCATGGCCCATATGAAGTTAAAGTTATATGCAACAGCTGTGTGGCCACAACTGTGAAAGGGAAACTGCGATGGTACCACATGTCTCAGTGCAAATCATTCAAAAGTACTCAGAATAAATAAATGTCACTGTCTTCTCCTCTTGCCTTCCAGGTCGACTGCAGCGATCCCATGGAGGCCAGATGAAAGGAAAGTGTCTGGGCCCACGTGCATCAGACTGGGCCAAAGGATTTCACCACACACAACCTGAAATGTGGGAGGTGGGTGTGGAAATACTCCAAGGGCCATCCACACAAAAATCACAGTCGCACTAAAAGAGACAGTTACATGGCCTCCCGGATTAGTACCGGATCCAAATTGCACACCACAAATTTGTTGTAGTTCAGGTAACACCCACCCACCTACAAGAAACATTTCAGGACACACTCGAGCACCAAAATTCATGCACAACCTCACTGCCTGGTATCAACTTAAATAGATCCAGGTGACACAATAGGTAACATGTACACACACGAAAACAAAACAATGGCATAGACCCAAAATTGTGCTACTATGTTAAAATGTGGAACCTGCAACATATAGGTACACACATACAGAAACACATAATGACACACATATAAGATTCACCGAGCTAATGTACGATCTCACGTCGTACACACCTAATGACCAAAACCAAAAACTTTTGTCTGGACCAACCGAAAGGAAGGAATGTATTGTGTCGGGAATGTTCGCATAGCATAGACAATTTCACCAATCCACACAACTGTTCATGGACTGTTAAGTACTGTTTTAATTTGACCACCTGTGGATACACTAAACCCAAAAAGTGTCCAGAATTGCACTCAATTCCTCCTGGTGGACTGATTAGAGGAAACATCAACAAGACTTTATTACATGATGTAAATTTGGTAATGACACGTAACTTATAACATTCCCAATATACTCTCTGCCTATACAAAACATTGTAATACTAATGATGAGTCGTATGCATGGCTACAGTCACGAATCGATGATTTAATTTCTGATTACAAAGACAGACTTGCCGTCCAAATTCCACCTGCTCGCTCAAAACGAGACCTGCTCAGCAGTATAGCCGGCCTGTTCGGATCAATTAATTCAGCAGCCAACACTTATAAAATAACCAAACAATCTCAATTCTCCACATGGTTGACAGATCAGATGGCCACTGGTTTCCAACACATCACCAATAGCAATGATAATATTATCAAAGCGGTTCGTTCCGAGGCGCAGGCGCTTCTAACAATCAGCCACACATTGTTCAATCAGACCCGTACCATCGAACGTGACTTAGCCTGCAGATCATATGCACAAGATTTATTCACTGCAACAAGACAGGAAATTTTAGATCTTCGTCTTCACAAGACCCCGAGACATGTTTTGAATGATTTAATTGTGGTTTTAGATTTACATAGATGGTTCTCTTCGGAAAAAATTAAAAATGTAAAGTATTCAGAATTATTATCCACAATTATGATGTATACTGGAAACGAATGTATTGGTTGCATTGGATTTTTTGTCACTTTTCCTTTAATCCACCCAGATCAAGTTTATCCAAATTCCACTAATATTCGATCCATTGGCATGGTAGTTAAAGATCAGGTAATTAAATGGGATCACCTCACTGGATATATGACGCTGAAGAGTACTGAGACCTTATTTACCAGTCGCACTTGTTGTCATGAGACTCACAATTATAATGTCTGTACATGTAACACATTACAACCTTTCTCTCCCAATGATAGCAAACTCATAAATGTTGAATCTTTGCATGGCCATTCAAATGCTATTCAGGTGTCTCATACACAGTGGTGTGTCATCAGTGAGATGAATTCGTTCACATATGGAGGACTGACCTGTCCTGCTGATCACTCATTTTGCTTGGAAGTGACAGAGGACTTTTCTATGGGCAGATCGACATCCTCGGAAGGATGCCAAAGGACGCAGAGGTCTCCCCATGGTGGGACGACACCTTTTATGAACACGGAACACAAGCCTTGATCGACACGATGGACCTGGTACAGAACGTCATCCTCCAAACAGAGTACCACCTTACAACGACTGAAGTGACACTGCAGGAAACCCTGTGAGTGGCCCAAACAGTGCCAGAGGGAGGAACTGTAAGCCTGGTGCCAGTATGTCTTAGTATGTCAGTAAACGATTAAACTAAAGTTCTGAGGGGGCCCCAAGAGGGTTATCTGATGTCTCTGATTGTGTACATGTGAATTAACGGCAAATCTTAGATACATAACCATAATTTACCTCTGATTGACAACCGGGCCTGACGAGATTGTGTCCGTGAGACCTGTGAAAAACAGGGCCTCTAAGCGATATAGTTTCCCTACATCTGAGCGGGTAAAGTATTAAAAAGAGCTGAAAAGAATAATCAATCATTCGTTTCATATTTTAATGATGCACAGATATCATTAAAACCTTTTTCATTTATGGAGTCAGATGAAATAACGAGATAAAATATATAAGAAAAAGTGTTCCATTTTAATGTTCTTGTTGTGTCGTGAAAAGGAAAGACTGTAATACGCAAAGGCCTTCACCCGCTGAACGACTGCCGTCATTGGGTCGATCGAGCCGGGCCTTACAATAGTCTTCATTCTTTTTAAGATGCTACACTCCTTAAACCTCTAGAAATTATACAATAAAAAAACGAAACTTCACATTTTGAACCTGAAATCGATCGATGGAAGAAAACCAAGCAAACTACATAATAAAAAAAAAGATTTGCTGTGAATTTGGTCTAAAAATAATCAGAAGACAACATTTTTTACTTGTTTTATTTATAGTTTTCTGCGTATAAATTGCAATTTGATTACACAATGTTTGTTTGCACTCTGTTATAACATATGAGTAATGAAAAGTACACCATGTCAATTCATTAAATTAAATAAAAGCACATGATAACAAACATTTTACAGTAGTAGTACAATACTAATGTACAAGAAGGCTCTTTTTCTTCATGCATTGCAAACATAATAAAAAAATTCACACATTTACTAATAATCTTGAAAAGAGAATAGTCCTCGTACCCCTCAAATGGCTTAACATGCTTAAGAAATTATACAATATACACTTGTATCTCTTAAAATTTAAGATGAGGAAAAGGAAGCGTCTGAGTTTGACATTGAGAGAAATGTAAGCAGTGGGCAGATGGATGAATGAGGCAAAGGGGCTTAAACATCTGCTGGCGCTACAGTGATGATAGGAGGCTGAAATATCTATGCCTGTATGGAGGCTGGCAGGGCCAATCTGCTTCCTATGATTCACTGTGAAACCGGCCAGATTCATCACAGAGAGGGGCCGTCTCCTCGCCCGTGCTCAGATGGGCCGGTTTGTTCAACAGATCATGCGGACAGAGCAAAGAGCTCTGTGCAGCCAGAGACATGTTGCTGAGTCTCAGGTTATGATATTACGCTATTCATTCTGTGTACTATGCAATTGTCTCATTTATCTACTTGCTTGTAAGAAGAATGCAAACACAGACACAAAACAGTATTTATATTTGTTTTATGAATTTCTATCTGTTGGTCTCATATGGGACAAGTCAAGGCAAAAATAATTGAGTTTAGCTGAGAACATTTTTCAAGATAATTGCAGGGCTTCACCGTACTATATGGTATAATCTCAGCAGGTTACTGAGCAGGAAATTTTATTCCATTTGTGGAATAAAAACCTTTCTTCTTTTCACTCCCTAACATACATCCATCTATCTTTTCATCCGGTGAGTTTTTCTCACTTTTTGACTATATATTTCCATAAAGAATGCCTGTAGTATGCACTTGCTGTCACAGAACACAAGGAAATGAAGAAGATATATGAGATTTCCAGGCGGAGTGCAAACAATTGCTCAGCATCGTCCCCAAAAGACAATGTTTTTTCCTTCTGCCAGTGCACCATGTAACACGGGCAAACTTTTTGTTTGCATTAAGCCATGAAGCTAAGTGCATTCAACACCATGTAAGGAGGTGGATATAGCACACACACATTTCACAATTTGTTATTGGTTCTATTCGTTGTTATTTGTTATCTATCTGTCTGTCTGTCTGTCTGTCAGTCTGTCTGTATGCAATGGAGAATATTAAAAATAGCCCCTTAATTGATGCATGTTCAGGAACCCTTCTTTAAAAAAAAATACATGGGTTTGATCTAGGCCCATTAAAACATATTGAAACAGCAAGGAGGACATGAAAATAATACACATTCTTGCTGAGATTAAACTAATGATCCCAAAGTAAACAGGCCACCCAAAAGGTGTAATAAAACCTGCCCCTTTCTCTGTTGAATTCTGATTATTATTCTAATACATTTGTCACCCACTTGACAATGAATGCTTCTTCGTTAAACCTCATTTGCCATGTACATATTTAATGTAAGTTGTGCGATGCCCTGCTGCATCCTGTCTTTTCGAATCTGTCTGCTGTTGAAGAACAGAAGCTAATCGTGTGCTTGTCTCTATCTTCAGCAAAGTCAAGTAACCTCAACTGCTAACATGTGTAAATGAGCCCACTCAAGTCACACTATATTAATCCAGCCGTTTTATGAAATTTCTCAGTCCTTCTAAGTCTGTCTTTATATTTTCAACTGCCAATTATTTAAACCTTTGTATGTGCCAAGTCTTTGTGGAGTCATATAATTATGAATTTAAACTAAAGAGTCTTTAGTGCGTGAATCACCAACTAGTCCAAATAGCTCCTCAGTGATGAGTTATTTAAATTAAGATTAAATCAAATATACTTAAAATAATCATTTGTTAAACTATATATATTTTTCTTTGTCCAAACTAAGCAAGGGACCCTGGGTCTGCTATACAATCATACTGTCCTTAATGATGCCATCAGAGGCCATCTTACAGCAGTTGTCCATCAATGCAACATAGACCTATCAAAAATTCCTCTTCAGGAGTTCCACTTTCTTTGGTTGCAGCTCTCATGTCAAGTTTATGTCATTATGTAACGGACCTTGCCTCCCTGAGAATGTATATTTTACAGCGCATGAGTTTATTGGGATAGTTTACTACTGAGTCTCATGCATGCTTCTAAAATTCCCATATAAAACTTTCCAGAGTTGGCATCACACAAAAAACTTCAAATTGCTTTACAAAAAGGGTTCATAATGAATTCTCTGCCCCTCTTTCCTACTTGTCCCTCGGCCGTCCTCTTTCTCTTTAACAGGCAATAGACTTATTTTCAATATTTCAAGAATTCAATGCACAGGATGGAGAATGAGCATGTCCAGCTCTCTATCTCTGATGAATGAAGAACAGAGGAACTTCAGAAGTGCATTTGAACAGCCAGCCAATTGATTAATGTTCTATTCGCACAAGTGTTATCAAAAGCACATTCCTGGCATTCCAGATCATTATAAAGGTTTATTGTTGTCTAAGATGAAATAAATATTTAAAATGTGCAATATCTTCAAAGAATAATACATGCCAATATATATTTAATAATAAAGATGGCTGGACTGCATTTGATACCTTTACTGATATAGTTACTTTGCTCTGGTTTAATTTGTACACGCAAATACACTCCTTATGATGTTATTTTAATGAGGATGAAGGGTGAAGGCTGGGGGAAGTCATGGGCTAATGTTAGAGAGTTGGACTCATAATCGAAAGGTTGTGAGTTTGAGTCTCGGTCCGGCAGGGATTGTCAGTGGGGGAGTGAATGTATAGCGCTCTCTCTGCCTTCAGTAACACAATGAGGTAGGTGCCCTTGAGCAAGGCACCGAACCCCCAACTGTTCTCTAGGCGCCGCAGCATAAATGGCTGCCCACTGCTCCGGATGTGTGTTCACAGTGTGTGTGTGTGTTCACTGCTGTTTGTGTGCACTTGGATGGGTAAATGTAGAACACAAATTCCGAGTATGGGTCACCATACTTGGCTGTATGTCACATTGTTACGTCCCTTAATGTAAAAAGGAGGGAAGAAAATATATATTTTTTTTTTCTTAGATGGAGGTGTACACCCCTCTCCAAATTACAATCATCTCCGGAATGACTATGCATTATTGTTTAATCAGGGAAGCATAAAGATGCCAGAGAGCTGTGACAGATGTGGAAGGATAATTAAAATATCAGTCATGTAACTGCAAATTAAACGTCATTTTGATTTCACATACCACCTGACATGCAACCAATAGGCAGCTGGGTAATCTTCAAAATACCGATGAGGCTGTTCGTCAAGGGCCATATCGCAATCCTCTGTTTCAGCTCACAGTCTCTCTCCAAAAGACACTCTAATTAGTAAACCCTCTGTACTCTCAAGATAAAGCAAAGGCAGCAAGTGCTTTCTGTTCAGCAAGGCCTTGCTGTATACAAGTGATCCTGTCCCTGGCAGATAAAGAACATGCTGGCGAAGTGGATAATTACCTTTACTTAAATAAGTCTGAATCTGACAAAGTTAAATGTGAGAAAACTGATCAAGAATTAGCTCTTCAAGTGTGAGATGTCAAACAGAGAGAGACAACAAATAGCGCACGCTCATAAGATATTTACTTGGCCTGCTACATTGCCATCATATGTCATTTTGTATTGATTAGTTTTTTACATTTTTGCTCTCAGCAGATGTTCAACATGCTGTGTCCTTTTGTACACAAAAAGGTTTTTCTGCGCAATGGGTCCCACAAAAAAATGGCTTGGTTTTCCCTCAGAGCCATCTGCCATAGTGTTATCAAATTTGGCACCACTTCCGTGCCTCTATTTCACCTGGCTTCAGCCTTCAGAATGCAATAAAGAGAAACATTCAGTGTTCAAAGAGAAAGTTGATGCAAAAATGACCAGAATATGTCATCTCAAGATGTCAGATATCTCAAAAGCTGCTCTTCTAAACTGACAGGAATCCCCTTAGACTGCCCTTATTTATTTTAATCGTGTCCCGAAACACGTGCAAATGATACACTTCACTCTATGGTGGTCAAATGTATTAGTTAATCCACGAATCACATGCGTGCCGAACCGTGGGGACTGAGTGAAATTCTCCGACTCAGATACAAGAAAAATAAAACCGAACATTGGAGCTAATATGTTCGCAAGCAAGCTGCTGATAGTTTCGACTACAGTCCTTAAAGTTGACTGCAAGTAAGCGAACCTTCAACCAGCTGTATCATTATGCTAGTTCCCGACGGTTTTTCTGTGCTATTCGTTTTTTCTTTCACTGAGTGAAGCAACAGTTCATAGTTTACTATAGTAAATATATGGCCATAGGACTTTGAAATATCACAATTTAAGCCTTGCCTCTATCTCCCAGGACTGTTGTTGAATCTTCCAAAAGTTTTGGTTTGGAGTCCTTCACATGCGGCAGCACACGTTCCACCGCGCCAATAACACGGGGCTGCCCGCGGACGTGCCTGACTTTAAATCGGAGCTACTAAACACGGATATCGGCCGATGCGATATATAAAAAAATGACAAATATCGGCCGGCCGATATATCCGTCGACCTCTACTTGCTAGTGACTTGGAGATGTTGTTATCCTGCCTGAACTTTGTTTAATGAGAAACAAACCGTAATCACCACGGTCCAATGGTAGCTCAAAGGTGTTTAGGAGCCAAAATTAACTCCCCAGAAGGTTCGCATTGGTGAGCCGCTTCGAACTGCCAAAACGAACTCAAAGCGAACTTCGTTTGGGCTTGATTTTATTCGAAATGACATTATATCAGTTATTCGACTTCGTTTGAAGTATATTGAGGCCTAACTAATAAACACACCAGGAAAAAAAAAACATTAATAGATCCAACTAGACAGATCTAATAGATCCAATTTTTTTTTTATTTAGGGGTGAAATTAATACAAAGGTAGCTAAATGAGAGATAAAAGCACATTGTATGAAGTCAAAGACAACAACAGACTGAGAAACAACAACCCATCATAATGATAACAATACACAAATAAGTATTGGATTTTACCATGAATTAAAATAATATATCATGAAAACAAGAATAAAACCATTTGATGAATGTGGCCCTGATTTTGTGAAGATATTTACAAACATCCACGTCTATGTAGGAACTTTCCAGCAAACACAGCTGTGCTCAATGGAGATATCACCAGTCTCTAAATTACCATATTTCCTCAGCAATTAGTCACCTGTGCAAACTCTGGACCTGAGTGGGTAAGCAAGGGCAAATCATCAGCTTCCTATGTCTCCTGCATACATGATTAAACAAGTGGCCTGAGACACCCATGAGGCATCTTATGAGGTCACGCTTTGGTACACAAGTAAGGTATTCTGTCTGGTTGCTGTGTGTTTGGGGTGGAGGAAAGGTGGGGGGTTGGTATAGGGGAGCATTTTTTATGTTACTGTTTGAACCTAATGTGGCCAGAGGCAAACTGTGGTACGATAATTGCTTTAGCCCTGCAGATAAGGAGAAAACTATTTTCTCCATAATGATAGGAAATGCCTGAGGCCTTTCTATCTACTAATTTCCAGTCTCTCTATAAGGGTCTGCAGTTCTGAAAATATTGTATGCCTTACGGCTGAAATGGAGGGGAGAGGGTGAACAGATTCAATATGTTTTTATTTCTGTAGGATTACACCACTCTTAATTTTTATAATGCATTCATTTATCAATACAATTGATCTATTATTATCATTGAGTCACCACCAATTTATAAACTCAAATTCCCTTGGCATGTAATTTTCCATGAATCATCTTGTTTATCCAACCTACTGGTGAAAAATGGCCTTTTGCTCACTTCTGCACAGGTTGTAGTAAAATTACCCATGATTTCAAGCTGACATCAAAGAGCAATTGACCTATCGGTAAGCCCCTCCCCTCGAACATAGACTAGCCAATGGCAGTCGAGTATCAGTTGCACGGGGAGCAGAACTCGGACATCTTTAGGTTTCAGCGCCATAGAGAAACATTGAAAAATCCGAAGCTCGCATCGGTATTATGGGTTTATGCTTCAAAAATGGAAACTAGATGTCCCTGGGGTTCTTGTAACTAGGGATGTAACGATATGCAAATTTATTAACACGATTATTGTGACCAAAATTATCACTGTTATCAGTATTACCACGGTATTGTTAAAATGTGCTGAAGATGTTCAAAAAGTACCGACACATAAATCACTTCATCAAATTGTATATTTAAAAATAACAGCTAATAAAATTACTTTTTGTTTGCACAGTTTGTCACGGTGCACACACAAGGAGGATACAGGAACATGCAGACGAGTAAATTAAAATAATAGTCTTTAATGTAGACAAACAAGGCTGGGCAGGACAAGGCCAGGCTGACACAGATAGGAACACCAGAGAGTAACGAGTAAACCAGACTATACGAAACTGAACAGGCAGTAACTAAAATACACAGGTTAATGAGACCAACACGGCTGGAACAGACTTAACTAATAATCACACTAAACAAGGACAGGAAACAAACCAAATAAGGACACAAGAGGCGGGAACACATGACACACACGACAGAGAACTGACATAACTCCCCCCTCCCGGAAAGCTCGTCCCGCGCCTAACAGTTCCATCGGGGAGGGGGGTTGGGCGCTCTGGAGGCCCCTCAGGACAGACATGGACAGGATTCACCAGACAGGGAACTCCAGAGCAGAACACGGAAAGGAGGCCATGGTGGTGCCGGGAGCTCAGGTGACCATGGCAGGTGGTCTTTGTGGCCGTGGCCTCATCTCTCGTCCCAGCCACTTCAGCCAGAACCCTTCTACCCCCACCCCCCCAAAAAAAATATAATTCCCTGGGGCATCTAGGGGGTATCAGGAACCCTCCGGGGCTAGATACAGGAACAGGACACACTCGAACAAGATAGTCTACAGGACAAGACAGACCGGACAGGACAACCCGCAGGAACAGGAAACCCTCCTTGGGCGAGCTCGGAAGCTGAGGTCCATGTTGGCCATGACGTGGAGTCAGGGGCCCTCACAAGGTTGCTTCAGGAACCGCTTCTACCTCTACGACAGGACCCTCGATGAGTCTCCGTGGACAAGACAAGACATTACAAGACTGGGATTAAAACTGCTCCTGTGGACACAACAAGACTAAAAACAGCACTCCTGGCCATGACGTGTGGTCTGCGAGTCTGTAACTACAGAACAAGCAGGAACAAGCAGACGAGGAGTAAACTCAAATAATAGTCTTTAATGTAGACAAACAAGGCTGGGCAGGACAAGGCAAGGCTGACACAGACAGGAACACTGGGGAGTAACGAGTAGACCAGACCACACAAGAGGCGCGAACACATGACACACATGACAGAGGACTGACACAATCACTAAAACAATAACATTAGCGATGATGTCCAGATTTTAAATGACAACTTGACTGACAACAGTTTAATAGTTTAATACATATCTAATGTAAATGTTCAAATAAAACTTTGAAAAAGTTTAATATAAAAGGTACATATCACATTTCAGCCTTTAAATAAAGAAGTCAAAAGTCAAAATTATCATTGATTAATAAATGATTATATGTATTTTATCTGCTCCATAAATCATTCTAGATAGCTTATCTGAATTGTTTAAATGAGTAGAATCCACATAAGCTTGTTTTTCATCAACCAGTCAAAATTTGCAGCAGGGCATGCAAATTCGGTCCGTTTTTGGCCAGACAGAAACTGCACACAGGCTGAATGTAAATGGAAGCCTCTGTAAATCAACTCACTGACAGCAGGTGGCGCTTTATAATGGAAAAGCTGAATTACAATTGATTCCTGTAAACTCAACGGACAAAGCAGTATTGCGATTAAGAACACTTCCTTTAGGTATTACATGGAGTGAAAATGAAAACAAAATGCCATCAAATCGTTTCTGAAGACAGTCAGAACCTTCAGAGGTACATATAATTAACCCACTAAGCGCCAAAGTCGCATATTTGCGACAAGACGTCAGACTTCATGAAATAGACAGTAGTTCCTAATATGGTGTAATATCGCATTTGTATTCCCTACCACTAGATGGCAGACATGTAGTACTTTGATTCTAGACCAAAAGTATTTGAGGAAATAGCAGTGCAAGTGAGCTATTGGGGCATTGATGCGGAAGCAGTTCAGTTCATAGCATGTGAGTAAATTGTGTGATTTGTGAGAGAAAGTCGCCAAATGACTAATACAAAGTTGTACTCTGAGGATCTGTTGCAAATGCCATTCGCCGATTCTGACTCTGAAGGGGAATATTTGTGGTTTGGAAATGACGATCGGCCGTCTAATGATCGTGCTTTTCCCGGAACATCTCTGCTGCGCAATGTTGCCGCCGGGCATGGCGAGAGTGTTCACAAAGCACAAACAAGTGATCATTTCGGTCCTTTGCCCAACGGGGATGGGGGTGGCAGGGTTGGACTTGGTCTTAGTGTCCATAGGAAAGACTCTGCGTTGCTGATGATTGCCCCAGATTGCGTCTTTTTTTCTGATCGCGCATGCTCAAAGGGCCACCAGCAGACAGTACAGGTGCAGTCAGTGTTGGGTAACGTTAGGTCTGTGCGCTGTGCCATGCAATAAGAGGTACCATACTCTCAAGAACTATAAACAGTCACCTAGATACCTGATTGGGCAAATAGCTGGTCAACTAATCAAAGAATAGGCATATGTATTTTATTATGGCACAGTAATAGTAATAATGTACTACTTTCTCCTGTTTTACTGTTATTTCCTCTTTTACTGATCATTTGTAATTATGATAAAAGACAAAAAAAACATGCAAATAAGTTCAAACAACCATTCAATATCTTTTATTTCCTTAATATTACTGATGAACTGATCAAAAAGTAGGCTACTGGTCACCATGGGCGTAAATTTCATTTAACAGTAGGAGGGGACAATAAATATAAAATTTCTCATGAGCAATTTTTGAAGGGGACACAAATAATACAGTCAAATTGTACTTATAAAGATATGTCCCCACAGTGAAAAACTTTGCTTCTATCATTATTGTAGCACGGAGACTGCGTCATTATGGTTATTTTCAAAGATTTTCCCAGGTTCAATGACAAAGCAGATCAGCACATTTCAAACAGCCACAAACCAAGGATAAGAAATAATAAAATCCCTTTTATTTCATCCATGCTGACGATTGTAATGATGCCAGGTTGTTTACCTCAGCTGAGAGCACTCTGCTCGTGCTGCTTCTCAGAATGTTTGGTCGCTATAGCAACCAGTTGTAGTGGAAAACGCTCCGGTTACTATGGTAACCTCGGTTCCCTGAAAGCGGAACGAGACATCACGGAGATTACTCCGTTATGGGAAACTCCTTCCTCCAACCTTTCCTGAAGACCTATTGGCTCACGCCAGTCAATGACTGGCCAATTGTCGCTAAGCATGCAAATATGACGAGCTCGAGAGGCAGTATAGGCCAGAATTCGAACTGAACGCCGCTTGGCTGAACTAGCAGCGATCACGGTGATCGATCCATGTCTGCCCGCTTTCAGGGAACCGAGGTTACCATAGTAACCGGAGCGCCCTTTCAAGCTGTCACGAGACATCACGGAGATTACTCCGTTATGGGAACGTTATTCAATCCCGCCGTGAGAGAGGCTACGGACAGCCTGAACCAGTTACACAGCGCGAAAGCATTCCCACCAATAACAGAGCTCGAAGGGCGGGCTCACAGCTGATAGATGGAGATAAGCCAATGAGCGCCTACACCTCAGGTATACAAAATTTGCATATCTGGCAAGTGACTACATGGGCTGCGCTGAGAGCAGGGCAGAACACATCCAGCCATAGCAGTATTATAGGAGCTATACAGAGTTAACTGTGTTTGAGCAGCATACCATAACATGACCATGTCCGCGGCACTGAACTCAGGGCCGACAACAACACCTCATAAGGGCTGCGTAATGTACTGTACAAGCAGCACCTCCCACAAAGGTAACTTAGCAACATGAATTAGTTACTCACCGACCGCTCTTGGGAGGCTAAGGACTGAACGTCCAGCTTGTAAAACCTGGCGAAGATATTCTGCGAAGACCACCGGCTGGCAAGCAATATCTTGAATACACATACATCTCAACCACGCTAGGTGGAACGATAGCCCTCAATGCACAGAGGGAATTTCCAAACCTTGGGTTGTATATGCCTCCTTGACAGCGTCCACAATCCATTGTGACAGACTCAGCTTCGATACGGCTCGGCCGTCAGACACCCACCATAGCATCCAGAAACTGGATCGATTGCGAAAACTGCTTGAACGGTCAATGTAAAATCTCAAAACACTGACGGGCAAACTGTAGTCTGGGCGTCCTCACTCTGTGAGGGCGATGATTTAGTAGCAAGGGCTGACGGCGAACCGTCTCCGTCCTTTCGAAGGGGTAGACAGTGATTTAGGCACGTATTCAATCTCGGCCGGAGAGTGACACTGCAGTCCCGGGACCGAATCGAATGCAGTCGCTGTCCACAGAAAAAGCGTGTAATGCTCTGCGCTTAGCCAAGCGAAGGCCAGAAGGACTGTAGTTTTAAGGAATAGCTCCTTCAAACCTACGGATGTTAAAAGCCCAATGGCTGCAATGAGAGAGCTCTTACCCCACTTCCTGGTCCCAGAGCGGAAACGAAAGTGGACATGGGGGATGTAGTCTTTTTACCGAACGATTGCCCGCTTCTGGGAACGGACACGGCAATGGCCGCGACATAGACTTCAGTGTCGATGGTAACGATCCACTATCCAGTCTGTGCAGCGGGAAACTCAGAACATACGGTGCAAGTAGTCAGGTCGATATGAGCCGGACTCCTTCACAAACACTCCCATTTGAAGCATACAAACGTTTTGTACAGGGTTTTCGGCGCTCCATGAGCGCGGCGAGACTGTAAGGCGCCTCTCTGATACCCCTGAAGCGATCACACATGATGGCTCTATAGTTTCAGGTTCGACCTGGGATAGGGCATATATTTCCTGCCGGGAACGGCAGGCGGTGCCTCCAGCAGTTCCGTCAAGTCTGGGAACCCAGGCTGGATTCAGGGCGATGAGTATCCCTGATGCTCGCTCCACCCTGATCTCTCATAACACCAGCGGTAACATTCCTTGATCGGAGGAAATGCATACGGGCTAGCTGCTGGTCAGCGTGATGTCAGCGGGAGTGAAGAACAACAGGCAATGCGTGTTCTCGCTCTGGCGAACAGATCCACCTCCGCTCTCCCTTAAAGATTTATGTATGAAACCACAGACGTGCTGTCGGTGCGAATCAGTACATTTTGCTGGTCCAGCTGTGGCTGAAAATCCTTTAGAGCTAAGAAGACTGCTTCCAGCTCCAGGCGATTTAAGTGCCACTGGCTCTGAGGTTCCAGCTACAGTCCCGAAGCTGGCATTCCTCGCACACTACTCCCCAGCCGCTGTAATACCCTCAACTGAACAGAGCTGCCCTGCCTGAAAGGCGCAGGGAAGACAGTTGGTCAGCGCTCGATCTCGCGAGAGGCTGGATTCATCTCCACGCGATCTCACGAGAGGCAGGCTCATCCCACGCGATCTCACGAGAGGCAGGGTCTCATCCCCACGCGATCTCGAGAGGCGGGTTCTCATAGCTTAGGGACTCTAAGTGAATAAACAGAGAGTCTATGTGGCTGATAAGCGTATCCAGGGACCGAGCTAAAATCAGCCAATCGTCCAGATAGTTGAGGATGCGCCCGCTCGATCTGAGTGGGAAGTGCTGCATTGATGCACTTTGAAAGTGCGTGGGGCCGGAGCAGCCCGGACGGGGAACAGAGTATTGGAACGCTGTGCTTCTCCTGACAGTTGACAGCTATTCAGAAAACCGTCTGAGTATGCGGTGCTATCCGAATGTAAAAGTACGCGTCCTTTAAATCCACGGACGCAAACCAGTCCCCGGGTGAATTCGCGCCAGGATCTGCTTAGCGTTAGCATCCTGAACGGACGCTTTCCAAGCGCTCTGTTGATGGGTCCGAGATCTAGAATCGGGCAGAGTCTACTCTCTCTAGGCACCCCAAACAGCGGTTGGACAAAACAGCCGTCCCGCCTGTTCGCTGAAAATTGCTCTATTGCTCCTTCCCCGAGCAATTGTATAGCTCTTGTTAGGATCAGGGCATTTCGAGTCAGTGTTAGAGACTACGCCACGCCATTGAAACGGGGTGGTCTGTGTCTGAATTGAAGGGTGTACCGCCTTATGCAGAGCAGCCAGCGTGAGATTCTTGGAATCGCTTCTCACGCTCATGAACTGACACAGCGGCTACAGCGGCTGGCAGCTATAACCCGTGTGGGCAGTGGGTCCGGGTCGCTAAGGGAGGGGCGGCGGCGGTGGTGACTGAGCGAGGAGGAAGCTCCTCGCAAACGTATGCTTTAATGAACACACTTCGTCCCACACATTTTACAATTTTGAGACAGCTTGAGGGCTCCTGCACTGGTCGTGGTGCCTCTTCCCGGTCTCTTAACTTGTCAAAGAAGACCTCGATCCCGGGTCTTCTACAACATAGCGGCTGTAATAACTACAGGCTGACTATGCTATACGACCTAGTTGAACACCACGTGAAGGGGCGTAAACAACTGGCGTAATAGTCTGGCGAAATCTGGGAGGCTGATAGGATGCGCCTTTCAAGGCATCAGGTGACTCCTCGCCGCAGTCTTCCACAATATAGCGGCTGTAATAACCACAGGCTGACTGCTATACGACCCAGTTGAACACCACGTGAAGGGGCGTAAACAACTGGCGAATAGTCCGGCGAAATCTGGGAGGCTGATAGGACGCCGCCCTTCAGGGCATCAGGTGACTCCTCGCCTGGCGCGATCCTCTAAGCGGCTGTAATAACTACAGGCTGACTGCTATACGACCTAGTTGAACACCACGTGAAGGCGTAAACAACTGGCGTAATAGTCCGGCAAATCTGGGAGGCTGATAGGATGCGCCCTTCAGGGCATCAGGTGACTCGCCTCGCGATCCTCTACAATATAGCGGCTGTAATAACTACAGGCTGACTGCTATACGACCTAGTTGAACACCACGTGAAGGGGCGAAACAACTGGCGAATAGTCCGCGAAATCTGGGAGGCTGATAGGATGCGCCCTTCAGGGCATCAGGTGACTCTCGCCTCGCGCCGGCGCAGGGGTGTCATGTGACTCCTCACCTTCGCTTTTCCGCAAGAGGGGTGTCATGTGACTCACCTCGCGCTCACAGGAGCATCAGATCCCATCGCCTTCGCGCGCTTTGTGAATTAGAAAAACATGTCCTCTACACACAAGGCGCCGCCGATGTTATCATGTGAATTATAAAAAGTTCACTACACACTGTAGCCGCTGACAAGGGGCTGTTACCATGTGAATTATAAATGTCCTCTACCCACTGTAGCCGCTAATAAGGGGCTATTATCATGTGAATGAGAGGTTGTCCCGATCACACGGTAGCCGCTAATGAGGGGCTATTATCATGTAATGAGAGGTTGTTCCGAACACACGGTAGCCGCTAATGAGGGGCTATTATCACGTGAATGAGAGGTTGTCCCGATCACACGGTAGCCGCTAATGAGGGGCTATTATCATGTAATGAGAGGTTGTTCCGAACACACGGTAGCCGCTAATGAGGGGCTATTATCATGTGAATGAGAGAGGAGCGATTGTGCTTTGCAAACAGCAGAACGCCGCCTGAGGCGGGGCTGCATGCTTACACAGTGGGTTCTTCCGCAGCATCTGCGGCGACGTGAGATCCCTTTGCTCCCGCATCTGCCCTCGGCTCTCCGCACCGCCATGGAAGGGGCGTGAGAAGCCGGGCTGATGTCCTGTCCTGCAGGTTCGACGGTGAGAGGAATGTGGACATTTAGTCTGCATGAGCTCATCACCTGAGTCCCAAGGTCCACCGCTGATCAGAGGGCAGACGGACTACCTTAAGAAATGTCATACTCACCTGAACGCTGCAGAGGAGCAGCCATGAGGCCTGCCCTCGAATGAGCAAACCTTAACCGTGAGTTGTAACATTTTAAGCCATAACCTAGGTTCAGCAAAGTGAAGAAAAGATTCTGACGTATTGTCGCTGGGCGCTGCATTTATACTGCCTCTCGAGCTCTCATATTTGCATGAGCGACAATTGGCCAGTCATTGACTGGCGTGAGCCAATAGGTCTTCAGGAAAGGTTGGAGGGAAGGAGTTTCCCATAACGGAGTAATCTCCGTGATGTCTCGTGACAGCTTGAAAGGGAACTGTAGGTCCAAAACAGAGCAGAACCGAACTGAACCGAATTGAGCTGGTACCAGTCAGTGGAAAACCCCCATAAGTTGCAGTGCACTATGCAACAAGCTATTGTAAACAAGCTAACGTTAACTAGATAAGTAATATTTTAATCGCTAATATAGCAGATTCATGGAAAATTACATCGGTAACGTTAATCAGCATTTTTGCCGCAACTAATTTATGAATGAGTCTGCTGCATCAACTACATTAAAGAGAATCGCTTTATTTAAAGTGAATAAAGTACCCTAATTACTGGAGTTCAACATTAACTGAGCCGCAGCCACACACCTGACTCGTGTGTGGAGTAGGTGAGATGAACTGGGAAAGCAGGCAGTCAGTGTTGCCAGATCGGGTTGACGATTTCCAGCCCAAAAGCTCAGCAAAACCCGCCCACTTCAACAAAAACCAGGCCAAAATTTTAACTGCCAAAATAATGTGATATGATTTTATTACCATGTCAATCAAGGTTGATAAGGACCACTTTTATCTCCTCAAAATAAAATAACGATGAAAAAAGGTAATAAAGATAAATACATTTCACAGGAACATGGATCAAAACAGGGCAAATGCGTTACAGACAGTAAGAAAATATGCTTAAAATGACCAGGAACCTTTTCAAAATGGCAATCAAGAAATTAACTGATAACCCCCGGGGGAACACATTCATCATTTTCAATGTCCACAGTAAGAAAAAGATAATTTTTGTGCAAAAAAAGTGCACAATAAAGTGATCAGAAAGCAATGTTAATTCACACCCACAACAGCCAAACATGTGTTATTCATTGATGCATACTGTATGATAATCTGACAGCTAAAATAATAATAACAATTAACAACAATGCGCTTACCTTTCTCTTGTGCTTTATCTTCAGACAGCACGTATTTCATGAAGTAAACTTTTTAGAACATAATGCAGAACTTAGCACAGTCAAAACTGTTCAAGTCCAGCAGCTGTCAATGCCAAGTATACAAGAGTTTGGACGGTTTAAAAAAGATGTTCTGATGCAGGACAGCATTGTATAGTCCCATATTCAGTTTAGATTTTTATTAAATCCTTCAACTGTTTTCTTATTTCAGTTACAATTACATTTTGAAGTCTTCTATTCATTTAATCCACGTTGTGAGATTTGAGTTACTCTTAGATTCTTTATTGTGTAACTTATATTTAAGCCACTTTGTCATGAATCACTTAACTTAAATAAAATGAAAGAGTAAATATAGCTGCACATTTAAATTTTGCCCTTTACAGCGCCAAACCCAATCACTCACGAGTCATCACATCTCACCAAAATAAAAGATGGTAAATTGATTGACAAGTCTCTGTTAAAATGAACCAAAAGGGTTGCGTTAAGGAAAAATGAGTTGATGACTGCACTACACATTATTTCAAGGTTCAAGGTTCAAGGTTCTTTATTATTCGTCACATACACAATCATACAAGTATAATCAGTAGTGAAATGCAAGTAGAATAGAAGAAAAATACAGCATTTACATGAGGAAAGGGAGGAGAAAAAAAAATTATCCCCAGACTATGCTCCTTGGGGAGTATAGTGTGAGAACAGGAAAACACCTCAGCAACACAAAAGCACATACACGACATAGACACAGGGGAAGTGAATCCGGCCCAGCAAGCAGCCATCTGATCCCGCAGCCACTGATCCGGCGCTGGTCAGACCCGCTTGACCAGGCCAGCGGATAGAAGCGAACAGAGGCGAATGGTCGAGGGGGGGGGGGATGGGGCAATGTCTGTAATGTCTGTAGGGTGGGGGAGGAACGCGAGAGTGTCTCACTGCATTGCACTTCTGGGTTTTTTTCCTGCAACAGCCTTGCCAAGGCCACTGTGTAGGGGAGCCAGAAAAAGATAAGATTGTTTTGTCTTTGGGGCGAGTAAACATTCCAATTTTTGCAGGCTACTCTCTGTCCGTTTTTGTCCATTTTGGTCTCATTTTAATCAATTTTCCTTTGTAAAGCCCTGAACTTCTCCTTGGTAGAATCCATATTGCGATTATAGTTCAGTCTCAATGCTGACCGCTCTTCCCACAGCTTCAATCATACGGGCAGCCTTGTGGGGCTTTGGACAGCTGTTCCCGTTTTCTGAATTCTTCGATAACCCAGGGCAGAGCCTAATCCAATCAGCAAAATACCTGTTATCATGGTGCCGAAAAGGTAGATATCAATGTCCTCCACGGAAAGAGCCGCAAGACACACGATTCGCCACCTCTCCCACGCGCCATCGTGATAGCCGGCTGCGAACGTTCCGCCAGGACAGTCAGGTTCCCAAACCCAAGTTTCGATGGTGTCAATTGCATTAAGAGACCAGTTAATCCATAATATTTTAGTTTGGAGAGCAGTGCAGAGAGAGTTTCTCACGAGACAAGGGAGCAAAGCAGGGAAGATAAGGGTGAGGACGGGGAGAGAAAGCGACCACCTCCGTTGAGAGCCAGAAGAGAAGGCTCTCTCATTTTGCTGTGATACTTTGAGCTCGAGCATATTAAGATAACATAACTAAGATAAAAGCGAAGAAAAAAGCAGCTGATTGGGCGGCTTTTATTTTTTTAAAAGCAACCCAAATTTGGTCTACCCGCCCAATGCGTTAATCTCCGGTCCAAGCCGATCAAAAGAAGCCCAATTGGGCAGCAACCCGCCCAATCTGGCAACACTGCAGGCAAGTGGGCCAAACCACTGTGAGGAAGGGGAGGGGGAACTCAACTGTTTCGAAAAGCATTTTTTTGCGTTAGTTTTTTTTCTACTTACACAATTATTTTAGGTATACATACATATATTTTTCACATAGTGAATTTTTAAATATTTTTTTGGGGACGGAGGGGACATGTCCCCCATCCGAGGGTTGTCCCCAAAAAATATTTAAAAAATCGCATTATCGATTTACGCCCATGCTGGTCACATGTGTTTTACTATTATATAGTGTAGTAATATAGTAAAAATGTTGTACTTTCTCCTGTTTTATTGTTGATTTCCTCTTTTCTGATCGTTTGTAATGAGGATAAAAAGACAAAAAACAAACAAACATGCAAATACGTTTAAATATCAATTCAATATCTAATATTTCCTGAATATTATGAGATTCAAGAGGGCCGCCCCATGATGATGTCATAATATGCAAATTAGATTAGTATATTTACACCCCACATAAACTTTTTGTCATGCATACCCAACATTTTTTCTAATTTACAGTAGATCTCTATCTTTAACCGCTTTCAAGCCAAATGCATTTGAAATCTTGATGTCAAAATCCAGATTTTTTTTCCAAAAAACCCTGGCGCCTAAATTAATTTGTATAATTCCCTTAGCACTCTTTTAAAACCTCCCAGCTTTTCTGTTTCACTCAAAACGAAACTACTGTGTGTGCTGTGCACACGTGAGACTGCTACTTACAACTGTGTTTTATGCTGGACAGTATGTATTTATCGTGAGTTGTTCAGATCGCGGTAATTGAATACGGTTTTAATGATAATTAAAATATGAAATGGGGGAATTTTATCATGATTTATCGTCAAACTTATTATACGTTATGTCCCTACTTGTAACACTGATTCCAGGTATCCCGAGAGGATGGACAATATAATTTATTTTATTACATTTTCTAAATCCAAACAAAACAGAGCAAAATGTTGAAAGTATTCAACCCCAATACAAACGAAGACAAATGTTAATTTTATGGTTGTCATACACTCATTAAATTACAATTTTCATCTGCTCAAGCAGAACGTTAATGTTATCTTGTGCTTTAGCAAGGTATCTCTGGCTAAAACTAGCTAACGTTAAAGTTAGTGAGTTCATGCTAATGTACAAACCTAAATAGCGGACATTTCTAGCGTCTTGTACAGTGTAGGTCAAAAACACATCAAGGAAGGTCTACTTGTCAGTGCCTCTCCATATTAAACTGGTCAAATGTACATTAATTTAATCGTACCCTGCGATACATGATCAGTGTTGATCCTGCATATTGTCATCGGCAATCGTGATGACAACCGTAATATGAGACTTTTCCTGCTTGCATTGTGATCTGTAAACCCTTGCTTCGTGTTACCCACCGTATTTATTTTTAAGTATTGAACAAATCCCTCCATGGAATACGTCATTCCCAATTCCTCTTTTTTTCCAATTTAGGAGTGAAATAATAAAAAAAAGAAATACAGTCTCAGTTCATATCTGTGAAATAGTTTCCTTGACAGGCTTAAATTGTAACATTTAACCATATGCAAGATATCAAGTTATAAAGAAGCATTGCTCTTGATGATTAATATATGACATATACCACATGTCAGATCTCTTTTTAAAATGTAACACCCTCTCTTGGTCTCTCATTCTATATATCGATTTAAATGAGTGTGACAAATTAAAGCAGCTTGGTATAATTGGCTGATTTGATATGCTGATTACAGTCTTGACCTTCTGCTTGACATGTTTTATATTATAATGGTTACTGCACAGAAGAAAGCATCTTTGTTTCACTGACTCTGGTTGACTTCACTAATGGAGTGGGTGTTGGTTCTATATTTTATATTCTAGAATGTGAGCCTGTCATTTAACTATTAAAATACAGTGATTACTCAGAGCCATTGTATGTTTCCTAACATCATATAAAGGGTTTTATGAAATTTGCTAGGTATTATGAAAAAAAGTGATGTACAAAATGAATACATCTAAAATAATGCTAATTTAATTTTTGTAGATCAAAATTCTTGTATTTTTTTTTAAAGGAATCATTCCTTGTAGAAAATGTACTCTTCTTTTATTTTCATAATCATGTTTAACTCATATATCTTCTTCATTAGAGCAAGTTAAATTCCTGTGAAGATAAAGGAGATTGAATGATAACTGAAGGATACAATAATAGTTTTTTTTGTCCTCTTCCAATCTCACCTGATTAAATCTTTTCAGGGAGAAAATCAATAGAAGGACACTTGTTTAGGGTCATTTGGAGAGGTGGCTGATTTAGCCGACAGTGCCTATCGCTCCAGCTGCTTGTACCTGCTACTGCCTCTTGTCTGTTTTAACCCATCTTACATAGGAAGTGTGTGGATTTTGTTTTCGAATGAGAAATGGTTTGAACAAGAAGAAAAAGAAAGGTCTAAAGAATCCATCTTTGAGGGGTCCATTATGATCTCAGAAAATCGAACTGAAATGATTGAGGTACTTAGTTAGAAATGATTTCACTGTAATAAAAATATGCTACTGTATTACTTTAGATTAAAAAGTAATCTCTTTAATTAGTGGTTTGACACAAAACATGGGTCAGACGTGTGCTCTGGTAGGGTTGTAAACAGCAAGGAAAAAAAACATAAATGCAAATAACTTATTAATAAAACAATCTAAAAATAAATACAAACAAAAAAAAATTGCTGGTCCATGTCGTTTCGAAAATATCTTTGTTTTGTTTACCTTTGTATGCTACACATATTTGGCATTGTGCTGTTTGGGACATCTGGGTCTTTAAACAAGAACCAGTGTGTTAAATAATAACACATATAGACTGCTGCTCAAAAGTTTGGGATCAGTAAGATTTATAATGCTTTTTAAAGACATATAATGTTATAAGATTTTTTTCTACTCATTCTTCTGCTGTATTTGATAAAAAATACAGAACAAAATCTATCATTTTGTGAAATATTATTGCAATTTAAAATAACAGTTTTCTATTTTAATATACTTTAAAATATAACTTATTTCTGTGATCAAAGCTGAATTTTCAGCATCATTACTCCAGTCTTCAGTGTCACAAGATCCTTCAGAAATCATTCTAATATGCTGATTTATAATCAATGTTGGAAACCGTTGTGCTGCTTCATACAAACCGAATTCCAGAAATGTTGGGACGTTTTTTTTTAATTTGAATAAAATTAAAACTAAAATAATTTTAAATCACATGAGCCAATATTTTATTCACAATTGAACATAGATAACATAACAAATGCTTAAGCTAAGACATTTTACAATTTTATGCACAGAATTAGCTCATTTCAAATTTGATGCCTGCTACTGGTCTCAATATAGTTGGCACAGGGGCATGTTTACCATGGTGTATCATCTCCTCTTCTTTTCAAAACAGTTTGAAGACGTCTGGGCATCAAGGTTATGAATTTCTGAGTTCTGATTTTTGGTGTTAAAATTTGGTCCCATTCTTGCCTGATATAGGTTTCCAGCAGCTGAATAGTTCGTGGTCATCTTTGACGTATTTTTCGTCTAATGATGCACCAAATGATCTCTATATGTAAAAGATCTGGACATCAGGCAGACCAATTCAACAACCTTCTACAATGAAGACATGCTGTTGTAATAGCTTCGGTCGCCAGAGCCTCCGGCTCCACCCTGGCCCCCCACAGATCCTAGGCATCCCCCTGGCTCGTGGGCTCTCTGTATCCACCTCAGGTTCCTCCACCACCTGCTCCGCCGCCGTTGGTCACACCCTGAAGTTGGAAGTCATTCCTCCTCCATGGCTCTTTCCTCTGTCAGTTCCACCGTGGGTCGACATTATGGCTGTGGACTGGGTCCAGCTTGACTCCTCTTGCTCTAAGCCCCTCTTGTATCCTCTTATTGCAGTCTTTGAACTTGAAATGATCTGATAATTAATTAAATGCAGTGCTTATCTTTTGATTTTGTTGACGTGAACTTTTGTTGATCTATATCTGTTTTGCGATGAAAAATGTATGTGGCGAAGTGTAAATTGAAACATTTTAACAAATCAGATAGATATGCGATCAGCGAAAATGACCGGGTGTAAACAGGCCCCATGTGACACTGAAGACAGGAGTAATGGCTGATGAAAATTCAGTACTGCATCACAGAAATACATAATATTTTAAAGTATATTAAAATAGGAAAACAATATTAGAAATTGCAACAAGATTTCATAATATTATATATATAAGATAAAAAGATAAATTATTATTCAGTCAGTGTGGAAGAACTTGACTGGTTTGCAGAAAGCCAAGTCCTAATCCCAGCTGAACACCTCTGGTGTGACTTTAAATAAAGACCACCAGTCAAAAATGTATCACCAAACACAAATCATAATTTATATTTGAGCCTTGCCTTATACACAGAGGCATTGTCATGTTAGAATAGAAACTGGTCCTGTCCAAACTGTCAAATTGAAAAAAATGAAGCACACAATTCCCTAGAATATCATTATATGCTTAAACATTAAGATTTGTACTCATGGAAATGACTAAAGTAGTCATTAGAAGGGTGACCCAATACTTTTGGCAATATAGTGTATATATATATATATATATATATTTATTTATATATATATATATTTTTACCTGTAACACCTTAATTAAGTATTAGGTAAAGTTTTTTACAGAGGTCCACTAGTCAGTGATCTCTAGTGATTTTCATCAGGCACCAATATTTTGAACAACACTCATTTGTAAAAAAGGTTTATTTGTCACCATGGTGATAGCACTCAGTTACCATGCTACCGACTGCCGTCAGCTTGAACCATAATAGGCAGGTTTCAATGCTTCACTAAGTGTGTGATCAACCCGCAGTTCCCCAATTGTCATTCAAATACCCAAAGGTTAGTTCAATCACACCAGAATCCTGAAATCACAGTGTTATTATCAGGGAAATAAACACATCACACGGAATGACAGTGAGTGATGAATAACAAGCCAAACAAAACCCAAGATTTCTGTTAATGCTGTAGCTTCATTTTGCCCAAAAGGTGTCCGTCAATCTCACCTTATGGAAAGAAGCTAGACCTCCTTACTAACACCATGCAAGAAAAAAAAAAACAACACAAGCTTGTCACTCAATTTCAGAGCCTAACAGAATTCATCTTTTGTCCTGTGCATTTCATTTCCTTATGTTTTTAATGGGGGGAGATTTATCGCAAATCACTAGAAGAAAGTGTAAATGCTTTTCCACAGAGTAAGTATATGGGGAAAATACAGGGGCTTTCAGCACACTAGGATTCACACAGCGTCTTTGCTGTCTCTGTTGATCTGAGAGAATGTTTCGGCTGAGTAATTTCTGTCTATGTTTTGAACATGTGATGTGCTCTTTAAGATGGCTGGAGATGGAACGTTTGCTCAAGGTGACCAGACGCTCACCCCAATCACCAGCATAGGCTCAGGAGAGAGGACAAAGCCCATTCTGTCTCATGGGGAGCTATGATTCTGGTGTTTGGCAGCATTGCTTGTTCTCTATCCATCTGATGCATCCTGCTTAGATACATGCATATGACACATTTACAAGGGCCTTGTGGTCCAATCCCAAAGAGGTACCAAATCACTCTTGTGGACCTTTTTCTGGACTGTGCCCAGGTGGTGGAATGACCTCCCGATCTCAATTTGAACAGCTGAGCCTTTAGCCATTTAAAAAAACAAAACCTCTAAAGACTTTTTCGACAGCACCTGACCAACTAATACTAGCACTTACCTATTCTATTCTATTCTATTCTATTCTATTCTATTCTATTCTATTTGATTCTATTCTATTTGATTCTATTATATTCCTATAAAAAAATCTAGAGTACTGTGCTAGAATAACTGAGACTTGACACGTGTTTACTGTTGCTCACTCGTTGGTCTGATTGCTTCTATTGTTCGACTCATTTGCAAATTGCTTTGGAAAAAAATGTTTGTTAAATGATTAAATGCAAATGTGATTGAATCACTTACTCAACCGATTCATTCAAAACACTGATTTATTCTAGATAAACAAGTGACTGACTTTTAGAGTGAATCATTAATTTTACTATTTCATTCAAAACACTGATTCATTCAGGATGTCACGGTCACCAGTTCAACTGCACTGCATTTCCCAGCATCCCTATGGTCACTCACCAGCACTCAGTCAAATCACTCACACCTGACCTCCATCAGGGAATCCGCCTCACCTGTTAGCACCAATCAAGCTCCAGCTGAGATTTAGGAGTGTCCTTGCTAAGAGCTGGTACTGGCAGGCGCTCTGGGCTGGAATCAGCAGTGACCGACGGGATTCCGGCTCGATCAGAGACTCTCCAGACACCGGATGATCTCTTCCTTCCAATCAAGGTTGCCGTGTCGGGAGTTCCATAGGCTGGTGGTACGTGATCTCGATCCGAAAAGTGTAAGGAGGACTGGGAAATGCAGTGCAGTTGAACTGGTGACCGTGACACAGGAATTATAAAAGTGAATGTTTTTTTATGAGTGAGTGAATGAGTGAATCATTATTTCTACCATTTGATTCTAAACATTGATTTATTAAAAAGCAAGTGGCTTGACTTTGAGTGTGCCATTCAACTGACTCATTAAAATAGTAATAATACTAATAATAATGTAATTAAACTTTTGACAACAAGTGTTTTTATGCATGGGTTATTGAATCATTCACTCAAATGATTCATTCATGAAGATAACACCGGTGCTGTGTGGCTTTGCTTGTAACTATTTCCATTGATGGAGTAAAAATAGACTGAGTAGCTGTTTACATGTAAGTAACTCAAAATTACAACTTTGGTAGCTACTGTTTTCTGTGTACAATGGTCATATTTCAATTTAATGTGAAAAATAACCCCAAAAGTCGTTCCACACTAATGTATTGTTCTAAATATGCTGACCATATGCCTTGCATGTTAGACAGAATTCATTAGAAGCAGACTGATCAGTAAATAATCTCAGTTCTGTTTTACAGCTTTATTCTTTCTGATTTAGCTTCATTGACCCCGGGCCAGACAAGGCTTCAGGAAATGTCCCTTCAAATGTATGAGAGGCAAAGGTCTGATTCATCTTTGTGACAAGATTTTTATAATAGAACATACAACCAAGCACACAAACATAGTAAGACAGTCAGGTACAGATACCTTGTCCAATGGGAGCAGAGTTTGAAGACAGAGTTGAAGACAGAGTTTGAAGCCTGGTCCATCTGTAATGACAGAGCTGAAGTCTAAAAGCCTTTTGACAGCCTTTTTATCTCGATCAGACTTTCTTTTACCTATCCTCACATATTTTTGTATATACTGAAGCAGATAAATGGAGATGCTGTGTAAGGGCGTGATAAAATAAGAGGCCAAATAAGCTCCTATTTTTAGCTGAAGAGGTACTCTTCATTCTTCATTACTAATTAAATAAAGATCTTAACAATTATTTGGTTGATTTATACTTGCTATTTTATTTAACACACAACATTCCTATATTGCCACTGACAGTTGTTTGACAGTTAATGTATCGAGATATATACATTGCGGCACTTGATGACTGGGTTGAAGTAGCTAAGAAATGACAAACGTCAATTGCATTTGAAGTGGAGTACGGCATATAATACAGCACTATATAGCACAGGTGAGCTGACAGCAAATTCATCAATTTGTTAAGAACAATAATGATAAAAATTTCATATTCCATTACAGCATTATGTGTACAAGCTTGCATAATATGACTCATGCAATTTAAGGAAAACACTGTTGGTCATGTCATTATTTCCAAATGACACATCATAGTATATGTGGGTTCTCAAATATGTCAGCTGCACATTACAGTATGTTTCTTTTGAAATAACTAATTTTGAACAAGACTTGATGCAGCATTCCATCTTTTAGGATAATATAATACACTGCAATGAGATTAGCGGGGAACTTTTAATCAAGTACGGCAAACATGAGATGTTATATTTCAAGTAAAATTTTCTTTCTGTACAAAAAAAAATACTTGGAGCAAACAATTGCAGTTCAATATATATTTTCAACAAAATTCCTAAAGGTTAACTATTATTTACATACGGTACATATATACATATACATGTACATATACATACATACACACAGACAGCATATATATTTCTAACATTTTTCCTACTTGCACTTTTAAACTGCTGCATTTGCCATTAACTCATATAGCAAGCACTGGCAAAAGTTATGGGCTACACATCACTTGTATGTTGCCTTCCTCCAATCACAATGTGATTCCCCTTTGGCTCCATTGTGATTAGTCTCACAGCATTTAACTCTCATATGATTTGCTTAAAAAGAGTCCACTGCCATTAAGATGAGAATGCTAATGGATAGCTCTATCCAGGTATTATGGGCCTCCTTGATATAGCTACTTAGCAAGATAAGAGTGGTGCTTCAGATATGTGAGAGTGATTATATCTTAATGAGTGATAATGTAAAACAACCACATACACACACAGTAACTCACAAGCTGCACCGGTTTAATTCAGACAGAAATACACACACACATGCACACGCACGCACGCACGCACGCACGCACGCACGCACACACGCATGCACGCACACACACACACACACATTCACACTCACACATTGAACGTTGGGTTTCCATGTTGTATGGGGAAAACATATAGAGTATATGCTGTGTATATAAAAAATAAAATAAATAAAATCATCTATTTGTGGTATGTTACACCTCATGTCACAGAGCTCAGCATCAGCCTGAGTGTCCTGGTGTTTTGCCTTTATGGGATCGACTTTGAACAACACGGGAGCTCAGATTTCCTGCCTGATATTTATCGAGAGCTGACAAGGAGCTGAGATATCTTCATTAATAAATGTAAATGAAATCTCCAAGGCCAAAGTCTCAGGCCCACCGTGCAACTGCAGTCTGACTGCAGGAAAAGGAAAGTCAACATCATTAGAGCACACACAAAAATATGACAGGAGAAAGAAAAAAGGGATTCTGTGAAGTAAACAACTATACAAACAGTGGCCTAGGTCCCGTTTTAGCTCCTCTCTTTACTGTCTCGCCTTTCTCTGTGGGAGGTAATCTGCAGCGGAACAACAGGAGTAATAATAAATGGTGCTGGCCTCCTGTCTCCTCGGTCTTGAGATATCAAAGATGAGGAAAGACAAATTTATGTTGATTACAACAATGAGATGCATCTCCTTTCAACCTTGCAAACATTTTGTGCTTGGCAATGACTGATCAAAGTTGAAACAAACAGAGAGCACATTGAGTTTTTCACCCTTGCCTATGATGATGGATGCTGCGAGCATCTTTGCTGTCCTAGGTTTTCAGTGTCTTGCTTGATCAGATATGCTCTTTCACTTGCCAAGTTTGTGCCTCTGATTGGATTTATCTGGCTTTGTAGTAGAATACCAAGCTTTATATTGCACTATTCAAGCAAATGCATTAATAATAGATATGGTTAATGCTGAGAATTCAGGTTTATGCTAGTCCTGGCTCACATATGCTGAAGTGACCTCCCAGACCTCCAAATGCTTGTGGTAAAATTAATCATGGCATTTGTATCTGTTACAAAGCATTGCTATTTTACTAATGGTGACTATTGTTTCTTGGAAAATGTCTAAGCATCTGAAATGTTCTGATCAAGATGAGTCGAAGGTAGTCTTTCTGCTCAATTTATACATTAAAAAGGAAATGTACTATTTTTAATGTGCAATTACAGTTTTTTCCTTGATTGCTCAAACACATTTATTGAAATAATGCCTCATTTTTGTTAAACTCTAAACACAAATCCATAACTTATAACTCAGTTGCCCAAACTTCCTACATTCAGGTCAAAATTAAGCTTTTCACTCAAAACAACTCAATCTTGCTGAAAAAATAACTTTGCTCTCAGACATGACACACAAACCCTCAAAAACACACACACTACAACAGTTTTACACACTGATGAGATAAATTCAAAAGAATACTACAAAAAACAGTAGTAAATGCTGTTTGTGGTACTCCCAAAATGTTTTATTCCTTAATTTAATGTACTGTAGAGTACAGTACAATACAGCAAACAACAACAAAAAATACTATTCTGCCCCAGTATTGAGTCTTTGGTCTGGGACAGGTCAAGGAACCTTGTAAACATCACAGACTATGTTAGCCCTGGCCAGGCAGCAGAGGTAAAATCCTCTTGCATGCCTGATCCAACCCTGGCACGCAACAACTAAAATATCTGAGACTGCTTGTATTCTTGCCCTTGCTCTTCCCATTCCTATTTCTTTTCCACGTTGTCATCCTCCTCCTTTTCCTCCTCCTCATCTTCCTCTTTCTCCTTCTCCTCTTCCTCTACCTCCTCTTCCTCTCCATACCCCCTCTCCACCTCCTACTCTTCCTCTTCCTTAATTTCTTTCTCCACTCCCTACTCTTTCTCATCCTCCTCTGTGGTGTTCTGGACCTCTTCCTTCATGTATCTCTGGATCCATTGTTTTAAATCTGAATACAGTTTCTCTGGATATGATTCACAGTTACATTTTTACTTGTGGTCTGACCAAAAAAAATTACAAAAATTACAACATCATTTTGAAAAAGAAATATGGGCACAAATGCAAAAATAAAATATTGAAAGTCCACTGTCAGAATGTTTAACTCTTGTGTTGTCCTGTCTATATATGCTTTCCAATTGAAGGTTCATGAGATGTACATTTGAGCTATTTCAGAGAACTGGTTTGTCATTGGTTGATCTATATTCTCTTCATTAGTGAAAGTTAAAGGGATAGTTCACCCAAAAATTATGTCATTACAGTAAAATGTGAAATACAACATAACTGTAGAAAAATGATTGCTACTGTAATGTACAATATTTTGGCTGTTCCTGTTAGTGGTCACCACAGTAGAATTAGCCACACATCTATTTTAAGCTGGATGCCAGATCCAACCCAGCACTGAAAGTACGCTAACTTATGCAACATTCATGTGTAACCCACTGCAGCAAACGGAAAGGCAAAACAATACACTTTTATTGGCTATGTTGCATCTGTGCGTCAGTGTTGTTGTTAACTAAAACTATGCTAAAACTGTTAACTATTAACTAAAACTATGCTAAAACTGAAACTATGCAAATAATTTTCAGTAATTGAAATAAGGCTGAAATAAAATTAAAATAAATATTATAAGCAAACTTAATGAACTTAAATTAAAATTTAAAATATTGTTTTGGCAACTAACTGAAATAAGTTTAAGTTAAATAGAAATATTACATAAACTAAAGCAAAACCATATAAAAAGAAAAATAAATAAATAAAGTTAACACTTTCTTTTAGGGGATCTTAACTAGTTGCTTATTAGCATGCATATTACTAGAATATTAGCCATTTATTAGTAGTATCAAGCACATATTAATGCATTATTCTACATGACCTTATTCCACAGCCCTGATCCTATCCAATAACTAAACTTAACAACTACCTTACTAAGTATTAATTGGGAATTAGGAATTTATTGAGGGAAAAGTAGTAGTTAATAGTGAATAAGTGTTCCCTATTCTAAAGTGTTACCAAAATTATAATAAAAACTGAAATTTTGAAAATAACAGCTAAAATTATAATAAATACTATAGTATATAAACAATACTAAAATAATACTGTTGTACATACACTCAAACCAAAACAGATCAAATAAATAAATACATAAATAAAATAAATATATGAAAAAATTAAAATTAAATATAAAAATAAATAAATACAATTAATTTTATGTAAAATTAATTATCTCTGTGGCAACTGTATAATTTTAAAATCTGTGAATTAGATTTGCTTTGATGATGATATACATATCTGAATAATGTAATGTGAAGTCATGCATACTCAAACATACTTACAAACTTGCAGTGTCTCTTTTCTTTGTCCATGTCTCATAAGTGTGACCAATCTGGTGTTATGAGTTTTAGACTGAAAGGTACATCTATGTTATTGTCTAAACAGTGTCAGAATGAAGGTTAACATAAGCTACTCACTTCAGTGCTGTGGCTTGAGATCAGTCATTAACTTTCACTCTCTCACTTTTTGGTTACCATTCCATGTGTTTCTGCATGGCGCAGTAGATGAAGATTTAAAATCATCAATAGTAGGCTAAGCTTTGTGGATGCTCCAGTTTAGAGAGTTGACAACATGTGCTAGATAAACTGGAGGGCTGCAATGAACGCCTAGGCAACATCTTTTTGGGTGCCGTGCAGCGAATTTTGCACAGCACAGAGTTGGCACTGACATTCGGGGGTGGCACTGAAAGCATTTGGCACTCTCATGCAGGCCCTTCCATCCACTGCCCTCCTCCAGAAATGCATTCTAATCAAATGATGATGCCCCTCTCATATGCACAGACATTTGTAAAGAATAAGACTCTTTCATTCCATGTGAATAAATGAGGAAAGATAAAGCAAAACAAATGGAGACCTGGAGCGGTGGCCTCTTTGCGGAGTTATGAAGGCAAACTGTCATGGTAAGAGGATAAACGCAAATGTGTTTAAAAACAGAATAACTTAAAGCTATCAAAATGTCAGTTCTTGGTTTTATGAGATTATTCTGCAGCACGGTGAAGTCCATGGGAAGAAAGAGGTCTGCGTTAACAAGCAATTAAAGCAAAACAATCTCCATCTGTGTTTCTCTTCACTTTTTAAGCTTAGGATATATTTCAAACATATAGCAAGTAGCATTTTTTATATCTTGATGTCTGTAATTGCTCACTGAGCTTGACTATTCATCAGTTTCTTTTTTTTACTGGTTTGTTTACTAAGATAGACATTTACAGTGATAGTCCAACAAAAAAAAAAACATTCTGTCATCATTTATTTATCCTCCTGTCATTAAAAAAAACTATATGGATTTCTTCTATTGAACACATACAATTTTTTTTTTATCTCTTCTTGACTTATAATCTCTTTAACTTATATATTTGATCTCTTCTTGAAACTCAGGGGGGCACAGTTCTGTTTTGGGAAAACTCAATGTCATTGTATGGGAAGTAAAATAATTGAAAACATTCAAGAAGGTACACTTTTCTATAAAATATATTATACTGTGCCCCACAAAAGAAAGAAAGTCACACGGGTTTGGAACAACATGAGGGTGAGTAAATGATGACAGAGTTTTAATTTTTGAGTGAAGCATCACTTTTGTATTTGATCAAAAATCTTTACCCTCACACAAAAATCTGACCACCTACAATGCGAATCATCTATGGTTGACTATCATGATTAAGTAAGAGGTTTTGCAGGACCAGTGAAGAGAACCAATGATGTACATGATGGGACATCATGCTGTCCACGATCTTGAACATGTAATGCCCACGACATTACAGAGGCTTTAGCAGCAGTGGTTAATCTGAGCCTCAGCCTGCTGCCAATTGAGTGAAACCAAGTTCTCTCTCCATGACTGGAGGTCAAATCATTGAACTGCACTGTCGATCTGCTCCACTGGGTCACAGCGCTAGAGAATGTCAGGCCCACCACACCAAGGATTAGAAAAGTCAATTGATAAGTGTGTGTGTGTGTGTGTGTGTACGTGCGTATGTGTGTGAGAAAAAGACAATCCCTAAATTGCACACAAAATCACAACTCACAATATCTCATTAATCAAACTCTGCTTTCAAACAGATAAAAGCAGTCCTTGTCTCTCTGACTTTGAAATTAGCAAAAATTAGCAAAAACATTTTGTTATGTAAGACTGGTCAAATTTAAAATATATTTAAAATATATTTAAATTACATGGCTAAATTATATTATTCACCAGTCTCTCCAGAAAGAGAACATTTCATACTGATAATTCAAAACATGAATTAGCCTTTTTGGATAAAAAATATAATTGCATGATGGCACTTGTATATTTAACTGATGTATAAAAGAATACAACTCACCAAAGAGCATCATTCAATTGTCAATGGCAATATATATGTCAGTCCTGTGTGATGTGTATCATGTGTTCCCGCCTCTTGTGTCCTTATTTGGTTTGTTTCTTGTCCTTGTTTAGTTGAATTATTAGTTAATTAAGGGACACTGGTGGCTCTAATGGATAGAGCGTCGGACTTGTAACCCGAGGTTGTGGGTTCGAATCTCGGCTCCGGCAGGAATTGTCCACGACTGAGGTGAGACCCTTGAGCATAAATATATATATATATATATATATATGTGTGTGTGTGTATTTAAAAAAATATATAATATATATATATATATATATATATAATAATACTAATGTTCTAAGTGTCATTATAGCATTGGTTTTCCTTTTTGTTGTCTGTTTTTTTCTTCTGATGTGCTTCATATGCCAGCACAATATACAGGCACACAAGCCATGACATTTTTTGGACTAAAATTACAATAAAGCAGAGATGACTGGAGCTGATGTCAGAGAAATGTGGCCTTTCATGCAGCAAGACCCACACTGTAATTTCAGCCAACTGTGAATAACAGTTTCTATGTTTCTTTTACCCAAAGGGGCTGATGTTAGTTTTAATTATTTATTTTTATTTTTAGAGGAAAATATTTGGCTTTGTAAAATTGTAATACTGCTACCACAAATAATAATAATAATAAATTATAAAAAAAAAACGTTATGCTAAGCATGACTAAAACTTCAAATATGGAATACCCATTGATTTACAAAAAGAATAACAATAAAAAAGTAGAATAACAATAATATTTAAAAGGTAATTTTTAAGTGTAGCTCCAGTGAAATTAGATCACATTATTAGTGAAGCACTGTGTCACTATCCAGAAACATGATGATATGTCCATGTGAGAAAGTTTGCCATTTTTGTTCGCATCAGCGTCCACAGCTTCAAATCCAACAAGCCAAAGTACTTCTGTGTTCTCCTGTTGTTTTGGAAGAAACAGATCAATAACAATCTCTCTCCAAAATAGACCTGACTGATTAGGGCGGCCTGTAGGCATGGCTTCAGACTAGACAGCACAAAATGAGTTTTCATGTTAAAAAATAATTAAATAAATACTTTCCAGAAACATAACAATATAATTTTGGATCTTTAGTAAACAAATAGTCTTGAATAGTCTAGTCTAGAGTATTGAATACATCTGACTGAAGCTAACTTTGCATTGGGGAAGAAGGAGACTATCCTCCTCCGAAAAACGACCCCATAGGTCATTTGTGCAAGCAGTGTATTACAACTTATAATGATGTTTTATTATTACAACCTATACAGGTGCTGGTCATATAATTAGAATATCATCAAAAAGTTGATTTATTTCACTAATTCCATTCAAAAAGTGAAACTTGTATAATGTATACATTCATTCCACACAGACTGATATATTTTAAGTGTTTATTTCTTTTAATTTTGATGATTGTAACTGACAACTAATGAAAACCCCAAATTCAGTATCTCAGAAAATTAGAATATTGTGAAAAGGTTCAATATTGAAGACACCTGGTGCCACACTCTAATCAGCTAATTAACTCAAAACACCTGCAAAGGCCTTTAAATGGTCTCTCAGTCTAGTTCTGTAGGCTACACAATCATGGGGAAGACTGCTGACTTGACAGTTGTCCAAAAGACGACCATTGACACCTTGCACAAGGAGGGCAAGACACAAAGGTCATTGCAGGCTGGCTGTTCACAGAGCTCTGTGTCCAAGCACATTAATAGAGAGGCGAAGGGAAGGAAAAGATGTGGTAGAAAAAAAGTGTACAAGCAATAGGGATAACCGCACCCTGGAGAGGATTGTGAAACAAAACCCATTCAAAAATGTGGGGGAGATTCACAAAGAGTGGACTGCAGCTGGAGTTGGTGCTTCAAGAACCACTACGCACAGACGTATGCAAGACATAGCTTTCAGCTGTCGCATTCCTTGTGTCAAGCCACTCTTGAACAACAGACAGTGTCAGAAGCATCTCGCCTGGGCTAAAGACAAAAAGGACTGGACTGCTGCTGAGTGGTCCAAAGTTATGTTCTCTGATGAAAGTAAATTTTGCATTTCCTTTGGAAATCAGGGTCCCAGAGTCTGGAGGAAGAGAGGAGAGGCACATAATCCACGTTGCTTGAGGTCCAGTGTAAAGTTTCCACAGTCAGTGATGGTTTGGGGTGCCATGTCATCTGCTGGTGTTGGTCCACTGTGTTTTCTGAGGTCCAAGGTCAACACAGCCGTATACCAGGAAGTTTTAGAGCACTTCATGGTTCTTGCTGCTGACCAACTTTATGGAGATGCAGATTTCATTTTCCAACAGGACTTGGCACCTTCACACAGTGCCAAAGCTACCAGTACCTGGTTTAAGGACAATGGTATCCCTGTTCTTAATTTGCCAGCAAACTTGCCTGACCTTAACCCCATAGAAAATATATGCGGAAATATATGCATATATATTGTGAAGAGGAAGATGCGATATGCCAGACCCAACAATGCAGAAGAGCTGAAGGCCACTATCAGAGCAACCTGGGCTCTCATAACACCTGAGCAGTGTCACAGACTGATTGACTCCATGTCACGCCGCATTGCTGCAGTAATTCAGGCAAAAGGAGCCCCAACTAAGTTTTGAGTGCTGTACATACTTTTCATGTTCATACTTTTCAGTTGGCCAAGATTTCTAAAAATCCTTTCTTTGTATTGGTCTTAATACTGAATTTGGGGTTTTCATTAGTTGTCAGTTATAATCATCAAAATTAAAATAAATAAACACTTGAAATATATCAGTCTGTGTGGAATGAATGTATACCTTATACAAGTTTCACTTTTTGAATGGAATTAGTGAAATAAATCAACTTTTTGATGATATTCTAATTATATGACAAGCACCTGCATATTGATGTTTTGAAATAAAGCGCCTTCTAGCAGCCTTATAAATAACATCTTATGACAGAACACATCTGTCTAAGAAGCAATAGTCTGGAAATGCTTGTTTAAATGTTTGTTGCAGCTAGTTCATGCATTCATGACCTCTAGACTGGACTATTGTAATGCACTGCTAGGTGATTATCCTGCATCTTCAATAAGCAAGCTACAGATAGTACAAAATGCTGCGGCTAGATTTCTTACCAGGTCAAGAAAATATGATCATATTACTCCATTTTACAGTCTCTGCACTGTCTACCTATTAAGTTTTCTATCAGTTACAAAATATCATTACTTGCCTATAAGGCGCTAAATGGTTTAGCTCCTGCGTACCTAATTAGACTTCTATAACGCTACAATCAACCCACTCCCTAAGGTCACACAACTCTGGACTCTTGGTAGTACCTACCTGTATAAGATAACAAAGTCCACTAAAGGAGGTAGAACTTTTTCATATTTGGCTCCCAAACTCTAGAATAGCCTTCCTGATAACGTTCGGGGTTCAGACACTCTCTATGTTTAAATCTAGATTAAAGACACATCTCTTTAACCAAGCATTCATTTAATGCATTTCATAATCTTGTACTTCAGTTATATCTTATCAAATCTGATCACATTATTATGATTTTGCTTGGGTTGAACAAATAATGTTTGCTTGGATGGAACAACAGCTATGCTAATTATGTCTCTTTGTTTCTGCAATGGGATTAACATCACGTAGTAACTAGGAATTACACAAGCTTCAGTCTGGATCCAACCCTAAAATTATCTGAGATGCCCAAACACCTGATAAGAGATGATGCCAACCCCTCAGAGGACCTCAGAGGAAGCCAACCCTCAGACAGTATACATAATTAACCAAAGTTTATCATATGTTAAATATAATACGTTTCTGCAATATTTAAAACTATTGCAGAAACTTAATTTCCTGTAAAGCTGCTTTGCAACTATTGTATCGTAAAAAGCACTATAGAAATAATCTTGAATTGAAAATTTATTTTGAACTTTACCAAAGTAACTTACAGTGCTGACTTTGTAGCATATGTTTGACTGAATTGTTTGCTTTTTGGCTTTATTTTGTCTTATATAAGCCTCTTATACTATGTACTTATACTTTTATAATGGCTATTATTGATCATTAAAACTGACTTAAAATATGCAGAGTTGTGCTTATTGTCACGCTTTATTGTAGATCGCTAATTTCCGGCATACACCAAGCCTATCAAGTAAAGTGTACTGTTGGCAGTGGAAATCAAATCACTTTTATTGTCACATCACCACAGCACGTGTGCTTTGGTGAGTGAAATTCTTGAGAGAGTGTGCATAAACAATTTACATATAGACAGTGCATACTTACAGACTTATCGAGAAAGACAATGCGCAGAATACACATACACATACATATACTCAGTACACACAGTGTACTATTTAAGACATACTTACAATTATCAATACACGTTATGCACAGTATGTACACATTTTACATTATGTACACATACATACACACCATAGTATGCAAAAAAAGTAACATATTATACATAGGCCGGATACGCAATGTCATGAATGTACGTTGCATGGTATCCAGTGGTAGCAGATAGATTGTTGTGTTAGTTGTTGTGTTAGTGCAGTGTGTTGGTGTAGTCCAGTTGAACTGTGTTAAAGTGCAGTGCATGGCATATCGTAAAGTGGGAGTGTGCTGTAGGGTGTATTAGTTTTTTCTGTTCATTAGCCTGATAGCCTGAGGCAAAAAGCTATCCCTCAGTCGGCTAGTGCGGGATCGGATGCTGCGGAGACGTCTTCCTGAGGGCAGCAGAGAGAGCAGACTGTGGGATGGGTGGCTGGAGTCCTTGATGACACCACCTGGTTTAGATGTCCTGGAGGGAGGGAAGCTCACCTCCAACAATGTGGCGGGCAGTTCGCACGACCCTTTGCAGAGCTTTGCGGTTGCCAGCGGTGCTGTTTCCAAACCAGGCGGTGATGCAGCCGGTCAGGATGCTCTCCACAGTGCAGGTGTAAAAGGATCTGAGGATGCTGGGGCTCGTTCCAAACTTCCTCAGCCGTCTCAGGAAGAAGAGGCACTGGTGTGCCTTCTTCAGCACTGCATCTGTGTGAGCAGACCATGTGAGATCCTCTGTGATGTGAACGCCGAGTAACTTAAAACTGTTTACCCGCTCCACAGGTGTCTTTTCGATGGTTATGGATGTGTGTTCTCTCCTCTGTCTTCTGAAATCCACCACCAGCTCCTTGGTCTTGTCAATGTTGACTGAGAGGTGGTTCTCCTGACACCATTTAGTCAGGGTACTCACCTCCTCTCTGTAAGCCGTCTCATCGTTGTCGGTGATCAGGCCTATCACCGTTGTGTCATCGGCAAATTTGACGATGACGTTAGAGCTGTGTGGCAGTACAGTCGTGTGTGTACAGGGAGTACAGGAGTTGGCTGAGGACGCAGCCCTGCGGAGCACCAGTGATGAGGATCAGAGGGGATGAGGTGTTGTTGCCCATTCTGACCACCTGATTTCTGCCTGTCAGGAAGTCCAGGATACAGCTGCACATAGATCTGTTCAGTCCCAGAGTCTGGAGCTGCGCAAACCAGTGTGGCAGGCGCCATGGTGTTAAATGCTAAACTATAATCCACAAACAACATTCTCACATAGGTGTACTTATTTTCCAGGTGGGAGAGAGCAGTGCACAGTGTGAAGGCAATAGCATCGTCTGTGGAACAGTTACTGCGGTATGCAAATTGTAGTGGGTCCAGTGAAGCAAGCAGCACAAAGCAGATGTGGTTTCTGATGAGTCTCTAAAAACACTTGCTGAAGGTGGGTGTCAGAGCAACGGGCCTCCAGTCATACAAGCATGTGATTTAATTTTTACTTGGTATGGGCACAATGGTGGATTTTTTGAAGCATGAGGGAACCACAGACAGAGAGAGGGGCAGATTGAAAATGTCTGTAAAAACCCCAGCTAGTTGGAATGCGCATGCTCGGAGCACCCGGCCTGGAATGCCATCCGGACCCACAGCTTTTCACCTGTTTGAAGGATCGGGTTACATCCGCGACAGAAAGGGAGAGTAGACTCACCTCTTGTGCAGCAGCCGCGGGAGCGCTCTCTGTATGGGCGGTGTTGTCAGCCTCGAAACGAGCATAAAATATATTGAGCTCATCCGGTAGAAAGGCGGCAATGTTCACAGTAGCTGGTTTATTCCCTTTAAAACCTGTGATGTTGTTGATACCCTGCCACATGCTTCTTGCGTTGTTGGTGTTGAATTGTTCTTCAACTTTGTTTTTGTATCATCTTTTGGCGGGTTTGATGGATCTCCTGAGATCGTAACTGACTTTTTTTCGATCGTCAGTGTTTCCGGATTTAAAGGCAGATGTCCGCGCTGACAAGGCTGATCAAACATCGTTGTTAATCCACGGTTTTGGTTGGGGTAGATGCAGATTGTTTTTGTCGGAATTATGTCTTCTATACACTTCCTGATGAAACACGTTACAGAATCTTAATACGTCGCTATGTTGTGTAGTATATCAAGGACCGAATCAGACAAATCAAGATTTGATCCAAGCATGGTTGAAACATGAGGAGCCGAATTCCACAAGACAACAGCAGGAAGACATAAATCAGACCCCCAGCTCGTCTGAATACACCCTGCAACAGGACAAAGGATAAGGCTGAAATTCCTGGGTTCACAAAGACTGTAGAATCATCTTAAAAGACTTTCATTCTCATTGTTAATGAAACTAATAATTTCTATGCATAACTGCATATTATGTATGTGACCCACAAATTTGACTATCCTTGTTTAATCATTGTGTTTGTCGTGCTTTTAATTAGTATTGAATAGCGTAAGCCTTAAGGGTTAATGTCATGTTTGGTATGTATGAGTGTCATAAGTCTAGCTTTAAACATTTATTTTGATTGATTTCCTGTCAAATGCATCATATTCTGGTTATAGAAATCACATTCAAAAGGATACTTTGCAAGAGAATGTAAAATTCGGGCAATGTGACTAAACATGACATGTTGATTTATTGATTGGGTGGAGAAACAAAGCAGCACCCAGAGCCAGCATAGGATCTAATTGGTCAAGACAACCATTGGGGGGTGTCTAAAAGCAGAGGGTAAATACCCAGGACACACTTCTCCTCGCCCTCTTGAATTATCCGCTCTCTTGAATTCCTCTCTCTTCTTGGATCTCTCTCTCTCTCTCTGGAAAAATTAACTCTCTTGAAAATGCCATCTAACTTTCTCTTCAGCCATGTGCTCTGGACCACAACCCAGCCAGTTGCTACCATGATGAGAGGAAAAGCCACCTAGTCTCTTTACATCATTTTATTCTTTAACTTTAGTTTATTTTCTTTCCGTTGAGTTCATGTGCTAAGTTACATTTGCCAACGGTAACCAGACCAAAAACTCTGCAAAACCAGCCAAGAACCAACGCCCACTTCAACGACTCCTGAACTCTAAGCCAATCAGCGACTTCGGAGAAACCCTTTCCTGCAAAGACGGAGGCCAAAAGGGAATCCTTAAACACAAAAGCTGCAAGTACAAACCCCCAGACTATTGCTGAAACTGGTGTAATTTTAAGATAGATTTCAGCCTCATTGAAAAAGTCAATGCGAGTGTTAAATATGTGATTGATGGTTGTTCAGGTTTATGCAATTGCACATATTGCTGTAAACGTGGGATATCAAATTCTCATTCTCTTATTCTAATCCTTTCCTCACTTTCTCTCTTTCTGCAATGCGTGAATGTGTGAATGCTTGTGTAGATTAGTTTACATGTCTTAGATTTATATAAATAAAGTCTTGTTTATATTGAAAAGAGAAATATCTTGTGTTTTGTGCTCATAAGTTAATGTCTTAATCTGTCGATTTTGTTACTGTGCTATTTAATGGTGTTTTCACTATATTTCTGGATTTTAATATCCAGTGCAGAGTTTGTTATACGTGGGTGCGCGGTTTCCTGCTCACTTATATTCCCGTACAGTTCCTTGAGTGCCTGGTCTGTGTTGGCTTGAGGGGGAATGTAAACAGCCATGATTATGAGCACTGTAAATTCCCTCGGTAGCCATATTGGTCGACACAGAAGCATATGAAATTCCAGATCAGGGGAGCAGAAGGATTTAACCCTTTCGCACGTGAGTTTAAAATATTATAGCTGAGTCCCCAGCGTGAGTTTATTAGGCGACCGTTATTTTAGAACGTATCACCTTATTGTTTCCATGGCAACGCATCATGCTTGTCATGTGACAAAGCACACGCAGCCACATAGTTCTGTATGACATGTGGATCGCTTTTATTTCGTTTTCATTTTTTAATCAACATATTCACAAACATCCTCACTATATTATGAAATATCTGATATTCCGATTCTGAAATATGTGCAAGTAAATGTATTTGGTAGTTTAAACACTCTTATAATGACCGTGTTAGTTGATCTATACCAGCTGATGGGCGCCGCCATGTTAGTTTGCGCTGAATCCTAGCTGTGGGATAAACAACACGTAAATTCATCCTCTCCTCTCAAAACACGTTAAAGTCTACAGTAAACTGGGAGAAGAGCAGAGTAAACGTTATAGTTACCTACACAATCTGTATATGTTATCAATAAAAAAGTCATCAGATTATATTTGTAATGATCATTATTGCCGCTTTCCATAGAAATCAGCATGTATTTTACAAACTATAAATGTATGGCTTTGCTTGTACTTATGCGTGTTTAAATGTCTGAAGCCTAAAATAAGCATTATATGGTTGAAAACATTGAATGGTTGTGATAATATGACAAATGCTCAAGGCGTCTGATCTGGCTCCAGCGCCAGCCAAAAGCAGATTTGAATTTAGTAGTTGGTGACGTGACGCACTGAAGCGTTCTTATCACACCGTGTGATCGTACGCTTCTGGGACCAGCCAAGACTGATCACACCGGTGTGATCGTACGTGCGAAAGGGTTAATAGAGTGTAGGTTCCTTTCATCACACCACGAGTTGTTGATATAGAAACAAACGCCCCCACCTCTGCTTTTCCCTGTGAAATCTTTCGTTCTGTCCGAGCGAAGCACGGAGAACCCCGTAAGCTTGATAGCTGAGTCTGGAACCATTGCAGACATCCAGGTTTCTGTGAGGCAAATAATGCAGCGGTCCCTTGTTTCTCGTTGGTATGAGATGCGCGCCCGCAGTTTGCAGAGTTTGTTGTCCAGTGACTGAAAGTTAGCCAGCAAAATGGTTGGAAGAGGAGGTCGGAAAGCACGGCGTCTCAGTCTGACGAGGACGCCAGCTCTCTTCCCTCTTTTCCGTCTGCGTTTCCTCGGTCGTGCGGGCCAGACAAAGGGTTCTGATGCCGTGTCTGTGAGCAAGGCACTGGCATTCAAGAACTCAAAGTCCAGTTTGCGTTGCGCGACGGAACCAATGTTTAAAAGCGTGTGTCTGTCGTATACAGTTATACTAACAACATCTAACATGTAAAACAACAAAATAACAAATAAAACATACGAAAAACTTTCTCGGAGCTCGCAACACGGCTGCCATACTCGGCGCCATCTTGTTCAGGATCGGCACAGGATTGTTCAGGACTCCTGCACAGGAAATGCAAGCTGGATCAGGGTGTTTGGTCCTGAACCGTACTATACCGTACTGTACTGACCCGTACCGCTCGGTGGAAACACCCATAGTTCGGGTGGCTGGAGTCTCTGATGGTCCTCCGTGCTTTCCTCACACACCACCTGGTGTAAATGTCCTGGAGGGACAAAATCATTTAGGGTGTTGTAAATCAATAAACAATACATATAATATTATTTATAACTGTTGCACTGGACTTACCATTGATTCATGTTGAATGTTGTTGGAGGTATGAGCCAAAATAATACCTCCACAACTATCTTCCAGTTGTGAAGTTTATTTTATGGGCCTTAACATTTGTGCTGTCAAAGTGGAGCTTTTCGTGAATGGAGTCTTCACAGCAGATACCTGATGGGTTCAGACAGCAGTACAGCACTTGGTGGCCATTGGATTGATATATTCATCAACTGGCTTCATCCTCCTTCAAACACACAGACAGAATAAGAACACACAGACAGAATAAGTCAACAATAACTCCAGAGAAATAGTGTTGGTGAATACAGGTGTCGGTGTCAGTACTCACCATATTCAGTCATTTCCTTTCCAAATTCCAGAAATGACGCACAGCTGATTTGCTCATTCTAGGATCTATGAAAAGATGTATATGTGGAAAATGATAACTGCTGACTTGAAGAGTCCTTTGAGATATCAATATCAAATGCTTTACTACATTAACTGTATTTCTTGAATACAGACATACCAATGGAAATGTGAAAATTGTCAGCTCTCTGTCTTTTTTGTTTGGGCACAAGAAGACCATGTTCATTCCTCATTCCCAACAGGACTGGTTTGACTGGCTTACTGTGATTGATTTTCTTTGTGTTTTTGGTCTTCCATTTTGGCTGTAAAACAAGAAAACATCTATTGACCCCATTTTTCATTACTGATGTTGGTTAAACATTTAAGTTAAGACAGATATAATTAAGTTCATTCACCAAAATATACAGGTGAGAGGATTTTATGAATAAATATTGATTAACATGTTTTACAAATATTACCTGGTGAGGGCTCGTCATGACAAGAACTTGCTGACACTCACTACTAGCCGTTCAGTGGACAAAACTGGAGAAGGCCATCATGCAACTCTCAGTTTCTACCTTACAACAGAGCAAAAATAATGTGTGAGTGAGTGAGTGAGTAAAGGAATAAGATGAAGAGAAATAGGCAGAGAAATAAATAATTGTGTGTTTAAGTTTAACGAAAAGAGATATTTTTTTTTTAGAAAACTGTAATGATAACATATAATATATATATTGTTATAAGGGAAACAGGTCAATTTAGCTCAAAGGGAATCATTAATGATTTTATAGGAATTTGAACAGACTCACTGTTTCACGGCGATTCACTGAACAAGCCGTATAACAAACTCTGCACTGGATATTAAAATCCCAGAAATATAGTGAAAACACTATTAAATAGCACAGTAACAAAATCGACAGATTAAGGCATTAACTTATGAGCACAAAACACAAGATATTTCTCTTTTCAATATAAACGAGACTTTATTTATATAATGCTAAGACATGTAAACTAATCTACACATGAACACAAGCATTCACACATTCACGCGTTGCAGAAAGAGAGAAAGTGAGGAAAGTATTAGATTAAGAGAATGAGAATTTGATATCCCACGTTTACAGCAATATGTGCAATTGCATAAACCTGAACAACCATCAATCACATATTTAACACTGCATTGACTTTTCAATGAGGCTAAAATCTATATTAAAATGACACCAACACAGCAAAGATCTTGGGGTTTTACTTGCAGCTTTTGTGTTTAAAGGATTCCCTTTGTTGTCCTTTTGCAGGAAAGGGTTTCTCCGAAGTCGCTGATTGGCTTAGAGTTCAGGAGTCGTTGAAGTGGGCGTTGGCTGGTTTTGCAGAGTCTTGGGCTTGTCGTCTTTGGCAAACGCAACTTAGCACACGAACTCACGGAAAGAAAATAAACTAAAGTCAAAGAACAAAAGGATTTAAAGAGACTAGGTGGCTTTTCTTCTCATCATGGTAGCAACTGGCTGGGTGTGGTCCAGAGCACATGGCGAGAGAGAGAGTTCATTTTTCCGGAGAGAGCGAGAGAGTTCCAAGAGGACGGAGCATTCAAGAGCGCGAGGAGAAGTTAAGAGAGAGTTAAGAGAGTGTCCTGGGTATTTAAACTCGGCCTTTTAGGGACCTCCCAATGGTTGTCTTGACCAATTAGATCCCATGCTGACTCTGGGTGCCGCTTTGTAGCTCCACCCACTTAATAAATTAACATGTCATGGCCAGTCACATTGCCCGAATTTTACATTCTCTTGCAAAATATCCTTTTGAATGTGGTTTCTATAGCGAATATGATGCATTTGACAGGAAATCAATTAAAAGAAATGTTCAAAGCTGGAATTATCACTCATACATACTAAACATGACATTAACCCTTAAGGCTTAGCTAGTCAATACTAATTAAAAGCACGATAAACACAATGATTAAAACAAGGATATTCAAATTTGTGGGTCACATACATAATATGCAGTTATGCATATAAATTATTATTTTCATTAACAATGAGAATGAAAGTCCTTTAAGATGATTTTACAGTCTGTAGCTGTGATTTCTATCACAGATTTACATGTAATGGTCACATGTTGCATCTCTTTGACCATCAATATTTATTCCTCAAATGTATTACCAAATTCCTGCATTGGAATTATCATTAAGTGTTCCTTTGGTTTTGCAGGCTGTATTCAGACGGGCTGGAGCTAGGGTCTGATTTATGACTTCCTGCTGTTGTCTTGTGGAATTCGGCTTCTCATGTTTCAACCATGCTTCGATCGAATCTTGATTTGCCAATTGATTAGGTCCTTGATATTCTACACACCCCCTTCGTTCGGCGAGGTGTTTAGCAGAAGACATCGTCGAGCTGGAAAAACAAGGGCAGAAGAAGCAGACAAAACACAGCAAACAACAAGACAACACCTCCATGACAGTTACTGTACTGGTGCCGGGCATTAGGTTATTCAATTTTGGAAATTATTGTTTTAGTTCTTCGATCAACTTTTGCAACTAGATTTGTGTGTTTCTTCTAAGTTGTCTTAACTTAAGAATGTTCACATTTAGTTTCTAGTGAACTAATTTGTGGTAAAATGAATCGACCTATCGTGCATGGAGCTCTCTGGCTTTCCTTCAGTCTAGAGTGGCTTGCGGATATTAGGTGTAGCGAGTCAATCCTAATATCAGACCTTTGACCCTTGCAGGGTGTCTAGGTGTTTCACCTACTAAAGAAAGAGGGGAAGGAAAAGGATAGGTAAAGAAGAACAAAACAAAACAAAGCTGCTGTGGGTTTTCCTAGCATGATTTGCAACTACTGTTGAGCTAGGATGTCATGTGTGCAGCTAGGGGCCATGCACCTTCGTGTCAGGTGTTCTAACTCTTGTGAGGATAGCTATATGTTTCTTCATGGTGGTGTATGTAACTGTGTTGCTAAAGTTGGATATTCTACTTGTGGGAAGAATATGTTTGTTGAATGTGTTATCAGTAGATGTGGTTACCTCTGGGTGTAGGTAATGTTGTGTGTGTTAATGGTGTAGTGTATGTGTGGTCAGATCTGTTCCAGTCTGTGTCGTCTCCCCCCTTTTCAGGTATGTTACATAAGACTGGCTCTCTTCATCCTTGGCTTGGATGTGGGCATATCCATGATCTAATGGGGATCAGTCCAGAAAGGCAGGAAGTTCTTTAGCAGACAGTCGGAGGTAGTTTGGCATGGCTGTGTGAAGCTGGGCTGCAAACTTTGTCTCCTTTGTTGCATTCCTCTTGTGCTACCTTCTGGATGTGGCAGACTTTCTGACCTTCTGTGCTTTGGTGGTTGCTGTTGCACAGACAGGAATGTGGTTCTAGGAGTTGGAGTTCATTTAGCAGTTTGCTAGTGAGTGATGGGTGAGTGAGGTGATGTTCTCTGGTACCTCAGTTTTCATCAACGGTTGGCCGTGAGAGACTTGCTTGTCCTGTGTGGTTGTTGAACAGGTGCTTGTCATCTCGGATATGGTGGTGTACCATGCGATCATCGGCCTTCCGTTCTGTCGCTGGTCACAGCGAGCATGACTCAATTTCGTAGTCATCCGTGTTCAGCTTATCTTGAAGGAACTCGTTCAGTTGGCTCATGACTTGTTCCATGTCTTCTGACGGTAAGCTGTATGGTTCTGGAGCATACTCAGCACTGTGCATGTCTGAGTAATTGCTGAGGTGGGTTTCGTTGTCGCTAACCCTACGAGATGCTCTTGGATGAGTCAGGCGATTACCTTTGGATGTCTGGTTAGGTTTCCAGTTGTTGCTATCTTTTGCGTTTCTTGAGAAGCGTGGCTGGTCCCATGGATTTTTCCAGAAGTTGGGCTGATAGCTTTCGTGGACATGGGGATCACGTTCTCTGTGCTCTTGATGGAGGACTCTGGTTTTGTGATGCATCTGGGTGTCGTCCAGTGCAAGGCTTGAGTCTTTGTTGACAGAGTTCAAGAGTGTGGATGTTTTGTCACCTTTCTTTGAGGCCATCTTCTGCTTGTTGTAGGCCTTCTGTGTTAGGTCACGCAACTGTTGGATGGTCATGGAGCGTGGACAGGCCATGGCGCCTAGATGGTGGCTGACTCCAGGGTGCAGATTTCTTAGGAAGAGGCTTTTGAAGTTCACATCCTCTTCAAGGTCAGGTTCGTTGTGTGCACCAAAGTAGGCTTGTCGGAGTCGGTTGTAGTAAGCTTGTGGAGCCTCTTGTCGACCTTGTTTGGTTTCTAAGGCAGTTAACAGTCCATGTTCGAGTCAGGGTCGGTAAACTCTTTAATCAGGACCTCACGAAGTAGCTGGTAGTCTGACTTCGTTCGACTGGGCTGTCGATCTAGGAAGTTTCGTACCTCGGAACTGGACGTGGCTCTAAGGAGGTATAACCTGTCTCTGTCAGTCACGTGAGGTCTCATTTCTAGATAGAAGTTGACATCTTGAAGGTGGGCCTGGATGGTGTGGCCCCCTGTGGAGTTCGGGTTGAACTTGCTGATGTTTTAGACAGCTTGTCGAGGTCTTTGATGGTCATCCCAGGTGCAGCTCAAGGTCTGCTTGGATGGGAGGTTTTCTTCGTTGACAGGAAAGAGTTCTGTGGCGAAGGCAGGTGAGGTTTTGGGTTGTGGCCCTTCGCTTCTTTCGCTGTATACGAGTTCTTGGACATGGGACTCTGCTCTGCTCAGCAGTGGTGAGGCTGAGTGTGGTTTCTCTCGCTTTGGCTCTTGCTTCTGCGCATAAGCATGTTTGAGTCCTCTTCTGACCATGTAGAGCTGATCATTGGTATCGTCTAGTTGTGGGGTCAGATTGTCCATTTCAATTCTGTACCTTTCAAGGTGGTCCTTCAGGGCACTTATTTCAGCATTCTTGTTGCTGATGTCATGCTTGGCTTTCTCTAGTAGCTGGTTGGCATACTGAAGTCTGTTTACCAGGTCTTCCTGGGCAGCCTTTGCATGTTGTTGGTCGAGCTGAGCTGCTGTCAGGGCTGCTTGGAGCTCCTTAACTTGTTCCGTTGTTTCCTGCTCGCTCTCGTGCTTTGAGTTGATCTTGAACTTTCACTTCCAGCTTGTCTATGCGACGTTGAGCACATGTCAGTTCCTCTTGAAGGTGGGTGATGTGCTTGTCGCTCAGTTTCAGCTGGGTCGTGAAGGCATAGCTTAGGAGCTGGCAATTTTGACTAGCTCCTCATGGTTGTTATTCTGGCTTGAATCTTGTGTCAGGAATCTTCTCAGACCTAGGATTATTATTAAAAATAATAACAGTTCAAACGTCTTGGGGGTGAGGCTGTCTGTCGTGCCTCTCAGCCAAGTGTTCACATCTTCCCTTTGGCCAGGGGTCTGCAGTCTGCGGCATGTTGGCACGCTGGGGAGAAGAGAGACTGACACAGATCTGTGTGGAGTGGAAGCTTATGTGGTGTGACAACTAAGTGTTATGTCAGTGATTCTGAACCACTGGTGAAGTGTGGTGATCACTGTGTTGGTCTCAGAGTATCTAGGTAGACTAGCGATGTGAAGACTTCGTCACTCTAATGAGGAAGAGGAAAAGAGAAAAGGTGAAAAACAAATTTAATTAAAATAAACAATTCCTTTTCTATTTTTTTCAAATGAAGAAAATTATTTTTTATTATTAAATGTTGTTATCAAGGAGGCAAACAATATTATTAAATCTTTGTCTTAGACAAACGAATATAATAATAATTCTGATATCTCTTTTCTTAGTCTGACAGAATTGACAACGCAACACCTTACAGTTGGACCGCTCACCAGGGAGGCTGCTGACAGTTGCTCAACACTTATCTCTATTAAAATTGATCTCAGTGTTGCATGAGTTGTTCAAATTTGGATTGCGTTTAAATATAGGGAGGTTAAGAAGAACAAAAGTAGGTTTGATTGCAATCAAATTCGTTAGGATGATTCGCCTTTTGACAGGATTGTATATCTCATACACTTAGAATTGATTGATGGTTCTTACAGGTCCCTACAAATGTGAAAAGTGAAGAGGAAAGAAAATGGTAAGACAAAGTAAAATTGTAAAGTAATAAACAGGCAAAATAAGCAAATATGAAATTAAGTAAATGAGGAAATAAGTAAATAAAATAGTGGTTATGTTTATAACCAAAACAGGAAGGATTAGGGTAAAACGCAATAAAGTAATGAGTGAGTATAAGTCTGAATAGAATCTACTTAAATGGGTAATAAATCAATTAGGTAGAATAAGTTTACTTACTTTTTAAAGTTCAATACTTATTTGTACCTAAAATGATTATGCCCAAAGGGAATACTAGAAGGAAGGATCATATTAAATAATATGAGGGGGAAAATTAGAATGATTCCAAATAAATTTAATGTTTTAATTAAATTTGAATTTGGCACAATTAATAATTCTGAACTAGTATTTTCCTTTCTAGTAGAACTACAAATAAGTGGTAAAAAGGGAGAAATAGGGAAGAGAAAGACCAACAAGTATATTAGTTTAAATGTTTGAAGGGTTAAACCACTTTAGCTTTTCAAAACACACACTTTATTCAACCATTGGGGGTTAATGCTAACTTCTAACCTTTGAGGCTAATGGCTTTAGCATAGACTTCAATGTAAACACAACCGTGCCATTAGCAACAGCATGGAGTTTACAAAAGCATCGATGTACTGCGCGTGCGCAGTTCAAAGTTGCTCCGGAAGTATGTTAAGACTTTCGTGTCACAATCGTATCTGTGGCAACCGAAACAAACTAGTGGCTAGCACATTAATGGTTGCATTACAAATACAGTTAAGCATGTTACATTAAATGTTGGCGCATCTCAACACTGTACAAATAACAACACCGCTTGTTCTGCGATGTGGCGCTTAAACTTTCAGTTCGTTCAGAGTTAAACTTAAACCTTATTCAAATAATAGCTTGCTGGAGGAAACAGTGAATCACAAGCCCGTGTCCGTTTATATGGACATAAACACAACAGGGTTTCTTCGCTGTTGGTTCAAAGGTAAACTTTACTTGATAAAGCTTTTAAAGCTCCCATTCAAATCACTCTCGGACACGCGCGGTGTTTCGCGAGATTTAATTCACTTTGTGAACAGTGTACACAAACAGGCAAGCATTATTCTCTAATGTTTAACCCGGGGAGTCATAGCATATCTGATCTGACAATGGAACACGCACTGACGATCAAACTATGAATAATAAGGCTTTGATAAACAGGATTGAGGAACACGCTCAAAACTATTCTTTATCCACTGATTTATTTCCCTTTTAATTGCTGCAGTTTAGCTTCGTGCGGCTAACAGTTACTGAGATTATGGAGTAAGTTATAGCTATTAGATGACCTGGAACACGCAGGAAATTAATTCAGCTATAAAACAAGGCATTACAAGAAGAGAGGAACACGCTCAAATCCGACCTTATTCTCCGATCTTAACTGTTAACTTTGAGTTCCCTTACTGCAGTTAAACGAGGCTGACTCGAGTTACAGCCTTCTCTGTGCTCATTCATTCAAGGAGGCGCGCGCTGCTGACGTCACTCACACAAACGCACACACACACCAGTCTCGATCTCAGATCTCATCCGTAAGAATATAAAAGATTAAATAACTTGGTTTATGCTCATAATTTAGATTAATCTGCCCGCATTTTCCTCCACCAATATGTAATGATAACATATAATATATATATTGTTATAAGGGAAACAGGTCAATTTAGCTCAAAGGGAATCATTAATGATTTTATAGGGAATTTGAACAGACTCACTGTTTCACGATTCACTGAACAAGCCGTATAACAAACTCTGCACTGGATATTAAAATCCCAAAATATAGTGAAAACACTATTAAATAACACGGTAACAAAATCGACAGATTAAGGCATTAACTTATGAGCACAAAACACAAGATATTTCTCTTTTCAATATAAACAAGACTTTATTTATATAATGCTAAGACATGTAAACTAATCTACATGAACACAAGCATTCACACATTCACGCGTTGCAGAAAGAGAGAAAGTGAGGAAAGGATTAGATTAAGAGAATGAGAATTTGATATCCACGTTTACAGCAATATGTGCAATTGCATAAACCTGAACAACCATCAATCACATATTTAACACTGCATTGACTTTTCAATGAGGCTAAAATCTATATTAAAATGACACCACACAGCAAGGAGTCTGGGGTTTGTACTTGCGTGCTTTTGTGTTTAAAGGATTCCCTTTGTTGTCCTTTTCAGAAAAGGGTTTCTCCGAAGTGCTGATTGGCTTAGAGTTCAGGAGTCGTTGAAGTGGGCGTTGGCTGGTTTTGCAGAGTCTTGGGCTTGTCGCCTTTGGCAAACGCAACTTAGCACACGAACTCACGGAAAGAAAATAAACTAAAGTCAAAGAACAAAAGGATGTAAAGAGACTAGGTGGCTTTTCTTCTCATCATGGTAGCAACTGGCTGGGTGTGGTCCAGAGCACATGGCGAGAGAGAGAGTTCATTTTCCGGAGAGAGAGAGAGAGTTCCAAGAGGAGTTAGTTAAGAGAGGCTGAGGAGAAGTTAAGAGAGAGTTAAGAGAGTGTCCTGGGTATTTAAACTCGGCCTTTAGGGACCTCCCAATGGTTGTCTTGACCAATTAGATCCCATGCTGACTCTGGGTGCCGCTTTGTAGCTCCACCCACTTAATAAATTAACATGTCATGGCCAGTCACATTGCCGAATTTTACATTCTCTTGCAAGTATCCTTTTGAATGTGGTTTCTATAGCCAGAATATGATGCATTTGACAGGAAATCAATTAAAAGAAATGTTCAAAGCTGGAATTATCACGCTCATACATACTAAACATGACATTAACCCTTAAGGCTTAGCTAGTCAATACTAATTAAAAGCACGATAAACACAATGATTAAAACAAGGATATTCAAATTTGTGGGTCACATACATAATATGCAGTTATGCATATAAATTATTATTTTCATTAACAATGAGAATGAAAGTCCTTTAAGATGATTTTACAGTCTGTAGCTGTGATTTCTATCGCAGATTTACATGTAATGGTCACATGTTGCATCTCTTTGACCATCAATATTTATTCCTCAAATGTATTACCAAATTCCTGCATTGGAATTATCATTAAGTGTTCCTTTGGTTTTGCGGTTGCAGGCTGTATTCAGACGGGCTGGAGCTAGGGTCTGATTTATGACTTCCTGCTGTTGTCCTGTGGAATTCGGCTTCTCATGTTTCAACCATGCTTCGATCGAATCTCGATTTGTCTGATTCGGTCCTTGATATTCTACAAAATGCTTAACCAAGCTGTAAACATGATTACATGCTGCCTGTAATGTTGTAAGCAGTTTAAATGCCTCATTTAGAGTTCACACCGCAACTATTTAACATTAAATGACAGAGTAACAATATCGTTAGAATCAGTTAAACTTGTCTTTTAACATTTAAAAAGACAGATGGACATTGTAATTGGAATAAACGTTCTAGATGATGAACAATACAAACAGCCAATCAGAATCCACCTAACTTTAAAGAGCTTGAGCAGATGTGTGGCAGACAACAACTTAACTACAGTGTGTATAATAATAAATTGAACTTTAAAATACAGTAGTTCTCATTATAGTTATTGTTCTTGGCATGAAAAACTTTAAGTGTTCTGATTTGGCCAAATTAACTGAAGATCTGATTTGTCACATGACAAGTTAAACTAGCATTTCCAGACTCTTGTTTCTTAGACAGATGTGTTCAATACAAATCAATATGGACAGAAAGGCAGACTGAGGTGTGGACTGATATCATTTTGCAACGGGAAGAGATGGTGCCAATTTGTAGAGGTCAATTAAGAATATAATGAACTTTATATAAACTTTATGATATAAACACTCTGACTACTTGCAATGGGAACAATCTGCATGAGAGTTGAGTCAATGGCCAATGTCAGCAGGAGTAAAAGTCCTAGAACTTTGTACGAGTACGCTTGTACAATATATTATGCATTTGCTGAAATTCTATGAATTATTACTACTTCGGCATAACACTTTGCTGGAGGTACTTCCTGACGAGGCCGTGGGATATGTAAACCAAATTTTAAGAAACATAATATGCTGTGTAAAATGTAAATGCTGTAAAGTTCAGTCAAAGGGTTAGGACCAACACAGATGTACCATTGGAAATGTTTGCCTTTGCAGCTTTTGATCTTCTCCATAAACACACAAGATGGCCAAATTCACCCCTCTCCACAAACAAGACAAGCCAAGAGTTTGACAGGCCTTCCTCCGGTCTTCCTTTTTAGCTGAAACAAAGAAAACTGAAAATGTTGAACCTTTGAAGGACTATCAGTGTAAGCCTAAGTGTTGTGGTTACCGTGTTTTAACTACAGATACAACATTAAACCCATGTTACTATGGTAAAAACATGGTAAATCTGTGAACTTTACATGATTCCTTTCCCACCACAGGCGAATTTCAAACAAATATCACACTGAAAACTAACTTTATAATGCTGGCAGGGTCCGCTTGAATGATCTGAATGTCAAACATGTTGAAATACTGGGACAAACAGTGTACAGTATCGATTTGAAACACGACATAATTTCATTCATATATGGGACGATCGATTAACGTTACTTTACGAGACGGGTGGAAACTCTACCTGTACATGTCTTCTTGAAGTTATCAAAAATCCATATCTTTATAGCAATAAAACACATTGAATAGCCAGGGCGGTTCAAAATGCAAATATAGCAAGCATTTAAAAAGAAACTCACAATGCATTTAGGCAAAAGTTTCTGTATCATCTCCTTTTGCCAGTAGGGACGCTAATTTAGGGAACGCTCGTATGGTTTGTTTTTGAGGATAGTGACAAACGACCTATATGGCTGTATGAGTTGGAGGACTTGTTGGGAAGTAGGCTGTTGCATCTTCCAATCAGCAATTTTTACTAAGTATACAGTATATATATATATATATATATATATATATATATATATATATATATATATATACAGTATGGTTGAAACTTTGGATGAAGATAGTCGAGACGAAGGATGTTTTAAGAATAAAAGGGTTTTTATTGAAGAATCGTCTTCAGCCCAAAGATACTGAAAGTTTTCACCCAGATGTTCTTCTGGCTGATCATGTGAAAACGATGCCTTTTTCTCTGCAGCTTTCTGCTTAGATAGACCACTAGCTCCCCCCTGCTGGTGTCATCTCGTACTAGCCTTATCTTGATTTATGATGTCTGGGAATCTAACGGACCTAACATTATATTTCCTATATGTATATGTGTAAAAAATGCATCTTCGTTGTCTTCAGCTCACTAGCTTTGCACTAGGTAGAGAGCCTGGCCGTAGGCTAGGTTACTAGCACCCATTGGTTGTTGCCTGGCCGTGTTTTTCCTCCTCGCAGTCTTATTACACTGCACAGCTCTCCTCTTCCCAGTCCTCGGATGAGTCTAATTCTTTCCGCAAGGGGTCATTTCTTCTCACCCTTACTGCCATTACTTTAGTCATTCCAGTTTCAATCACACGTTGTGCCAAACCCCCTTACGTGGTATACAACAACACCCACACAGACCCAGCACTGCTACTGCCACCATAATGGCCATATTAGTCCCATTGGTTCTGTCCCAGTCACATCTAATCCTATTGTTACCCATATATCCATCTTATTTAGAGGACTTATTGTTATTATCAGGATTTATATTTTCTTTTGTTCCCCATGACCCCTGAATATTTTAATTTTATTGTTATGATATTTCTATTTGTTATCTTGTAATATGTAATATGAAGGCCATACACACCCATACATATCACACCCTCCATGCTATCTTATTTCCACTACAGTTAACTATGTCACATAGGTCAATTTGTACTGTCTTTTCTTTGTTTTCTACAGCCGTTATTGTTACAGCCGCTTGTCCCACTATCCCCTTAAGTTCCATCAGTCCTATCACTATCAACCATCACATCCTCATTTGGACGAGTATAAACCTTTACACATATGGTTGATTCTCCCAAAATTTTGTTAACTAATGTCTCTACTTTGGACCACTCTAATCTGTCCAATCCACACCCTATCTTTGGGATAGCTAAGTGGTTATGTTTTGCTCTAGACAGATCCTTCTGGCGTTTATTAGGCTCTGTTCCAAATTGTCGTAAGTGGGTCTGTCACCCGCTTTTTCTTTGGTAATTAAGTGAAGTATCCTTCTTCCTTTCTTTTCTACATAAGCACACTCTCCCACCCCCTTTTGTTGTTCCACTAATTCACGGAGTCGGCGTACCGGCCCTACTGGCCGTCAGCCCCTGCTAATCAGAGGACAGAGGGCGGTATCTGGCCAAGAGGGCCCATGAAGCCTCCGACTAGGGCACAATACCCCTTCATCGGATGAGTGGGTCCCTATCGGCTTGGCAGATAAAAGAGTTTGGGACGCCCGACAAGGAGGCTCTCACAACATCCGATGGGAGATCGAGACTCACGGCATCGAATGGATGAGCGTCGCATGCGGACGGCAAGCAAAGGAGCCCACCGGGAGACCAGCGTCGACGTCTTGACATGAGACCAAGGCTACGCTGCTAGACGGATAGTCTTGCCGACGAGTAGGAATAAGAGAAACCCGGAACTGGGGGGGCTCTCGCAGCATCCGATGGGAGTTTTTAAGACTTAGGACATCGGACAGGTAAGCCTCGCCAGGCGGGGGGAAAAGGTTGGAGGATAGCAGAGACAGTTGAATGGTGTTCGGTGGGCGGACGAGGACTGCAGCGATGGCTAGGCCTCGTTGCCCGTCGGATGGAAAAAATAGGTGGGTGACTGAGACCGACGCAGACGCTCTACGGGAGGCCAATACTCACTGAGTCTAACGGGTCAGTCTCGTCTGCTAAGGGAAAGCGGTAAGTCGTCTCGCTGTGAGGCTCTCGCCGACGACCCAACGGGGGCACAATACCCGCTGTGTTGGACGGGTAAGGGTCGCCAGCGTGGGACTAGAAAAGGTAAGGTTGTCTGGCCGGGAGCACCTTGCCGGCATCCGATGGGAGATCAAGACTCACTGTGTCGGACAGGTGAAGACGGAAAGGTCTGATGGGTTAGCTTCGCTGACGTTGGAGGAATAGGTGAGGTTGTCCAGCCGGGAGGCTCTTACGGCATCTGACGTGAGATCGATACTCGTGAGTCGGGTGGTTGAACCTCGCCGGTGGTGGACTGAAAGCTAAGATTGCCTGAACGGCCGGGTATGTAGCGTTCGACGGGGTTCGTGGTGCGAGCAGACGGAAAAAGAGTTTGTCTGGCCGGGAGGCTCTCGCCGACGTCCAACGGTGGCTTCAATAACCGCCGTGTCGGACGGGTAAGCCTCGCCGAGCTTAGGACTTGAAAAGGTAAGATTGTCTGGCTGGGAGGCTCTCGCCGATGTCTGACTGTGGTTTCAGGATCGCCGTGTCGGACGGGTAAGCCTTGCCGAGTGTGGACTTGAAAAGATGATATTGTCTGGACGGGAGAGCTCTCGTTGGCGTCCGTCGGGAGATCGGGGCTCCCCGAGTCGGACGGGTTTAGACAGAAGGTTAAAGTTAAGTGGTCGGAAGGCCTCGCAGTCAACCGGCAGCGTGGTTGGGTAGGCCTTGTCGGCCGCAGGATGGAAAAAAAAAGTTTGTCTGTCCGGAGGCTCTCGCCGACGTCCGACTGTGATTTCAGAATCGCCGTGTTGGACCGGTAAGCCTCGTCGAGCAGGAGGTTGAAAAGGTAAGGCTGTTTGTCCGGGAGGCTCTCGCCGACGTCCGACTGTGGTTTCAGAATTGCCGTGTCGGACGGGTAAGCCTCGTTGAGCTCGTGGGTGGCCGGGAGGCACTCGCTGTGACCTGACTGGAGATGGAAGCTCGCAGCCTGGATGGGTGAGACTCTCCGGCCGCAGGGTGGAAAAGGCAAGTTTTTTGGCTGGGAGGCTCTGGTCGTAAGTGATGGTTCGCGGTGTCAGAAGGGGGAGCCTCGCCAAGCGTGGGATTTGGAAAGGTAAGTAAAAAGCCAGGAAAGCTCGCACCGGATTTTATGAAATGAGAGTTTGGTGGGCTGATTTGATGTGGGACTGGTCCGTTCTGATGTAGCTTTGGAAAGCTTCTGAAGACCATCTCCCTAGGGTTTGGATCTAGTGTTTAGTGAGGCCTTTTTGGGCCGCTGACGTTGCTGCCCCGATGCGAAAGGAGTGGCTGGACATTTTTTTTGCTGAGATGCCTGCTGATAGCAGGACAGCTTTGAGATGTTTTTGGAAGATACTCGCGAACGGCTTGGTAAGGTTGGATAGGAGAAGAGAGATTGAAAATGTAAACGAAATGACCTTTCTTGACCTGGTCTGTCTTACTTTGTTTGATCAAAAAGGAGATGGTTTCGCTATCGAGGATGGTTAGGTGTGAGATGGTGGGGTTAATGGCTGGGTCGAATTTAGAGGAGATGGTTAGCTCGGACCATCTCAAAAACCCAAAAAAGCTAAAATTAACATGGTGTCGAGTGTACGGGTGGTACTGGGGGTCTGGTAACACGTGCGGAGAGTGTAGATGCACTTGGTGAGGATTTCTAGGGTAATGGGTAGTCTGGAATCGTGACGAGTAGCTCGGGTTTGCTGAATTCCTCTTATCAACATAGCGGTTTGAGAATTGCTAATTTCGGGCGACGGAGCACCGTACAACAGCTTGTGGAAGAATTGGATACCGCTTATGTAACCTTTGATGGAGCTGACTTGGAGGCTTTTAATGCTGTTGAGAAAAGAGATAAAAGAGGTTATTGAGAGAGAAAATTCAGGAACGGAATATTATAAGAGAGATGGAACGACTTGAAGCATTTCCATGCTGTCACGTATGTTTGAGTGTTCTGGGGGAGACAGCCTGGAGGATGGTGTCGAGTGATTTGTCCAGGAGGGGTTTTAGTGGGTGGCTTATGGAAATATTATTTCTTAATATGGAGGTACTGGGGTTGGGAATTTGTCCGCCTCTGGAGCCAACTTCCTGAATTTCTGAAACAGAAAGCGAGACAGAGAGTCAGCGACTTGGTTTTCAGAACCTGCGATATGTTTGGCAACTATTACGAATTGGTCGCATGCCGAGATCCATTTTAATCGTCTTAGGAAAGGTGTGAGGGCAGGAGAATGGGAACGAAATTTCAATGCCCGAGCAGTGACAGGAGTTCGCGTTTGCGACAGCAACAGCTGTTGATGAGGGTAGCGGCGATGAGGATTATCCTATCAATTTTTTCCTTCGGTAGCGAAACCTGGGATTTAACTGAGTCTAGATTAATGCCGAGAAATTAGATGGATGTGGCTGGACCCAGGGTTTTTTCCTGTGCGATGGGGATTCCTAGCTCGGAAATAGCGGCTGGGATAGCCTCGGGGGGCGAAATGATTAGAAAATCATCTAAAAGGTGGATGAGATGGGGAATGGCGTAATTGTTAGATAAAATCCAGCAAATGGCTTCTGACCATCAGGTGTGCACCTTTTTCTACTGCAACCGTTGTGAGCAGCGGTGTTCTGTGGCAAATTTTCCTGCCCATGTGTAGCGGTGAATAAATGCGAGTATGAATCTGGATGGAGAGTGTTGTATGCAGCTGGAGGCGGAGCTGTGTTTTGCGGCACGTGTGGCCCGGTGTCTACCTGGGCTATCACCCCTGAGCTGAGAGGGGTAGGCTGAGGGATTGGGTTGGGAGGCCACTGCGGCCATGTGCTTGCTTGGGCTACGGGCCTTGGGCCAGAAGGGGCGGGTTGTGGGGCTACGTAAGCCGGCCACTGCGGCCAAGCGTTTACTTGGGCTGCGGGCTCTGAGCAGAAGGGGGTGGGCTGCAGAGCCGGAACTGGAGGTGGAGGTGGCCAGAAGCCCGTTTGAGTTATGGGCTTCGGTATCGCTGACTGGAAAGCCGTGCCGGATGGCTGAGCTGCAGCCGGATCCTCGGCGGTGATGGATTGGCCAAGCATGTCTCCAGAACTAATCCCTATTGAGCAAAGTGGGTCATCCTCAAACAGAAGGTGGAGTACAAGATTGGTTGTTCCTGGATGGAACAACAGCCACACTACTTGTCTTTATATGTTTCTCTGTTTCTGCGTAGAAATTCTAGTTGTGTAACTAGGAATTACAAAAGCTTCAGTCTGGATCCAACCCTTAAATGATCAGAGATGGCCGAACACGTGAGAAGAGATGAAGACAACCCCTCGAAGGGCCTCAGAGGAAGCCAACCATCAACGATTATACTGAATTAACCAAATTTTGCCATAAGTTAATTATATTGAGTTTCTACAATATAAATCTATTTTAGAAACTTAATTTCCTGGGAAGTTGCTTTGCAACGATTGTATCGTAAAAAGTGCTATACAAATACTCAATTCAATACTGAATTGAATTGAAGGTGGAGGAGCGCAAGGTCTCTAACATCCACCAGCTCAATGATGACGTCATGGAGGAGTGGAAGAGGAATCCAGTGGCAACCTGTGAAGCTCTGGAGAACTCCATGCCCAAGAGGGTTAAGGCAGTGCTGGAAAATAATAGTGATCACACAAAATATTGACACTTTGGGCCCAATTTGGACATTTTCTCTTAGCGGTGTACTCACTTTTTGTAGGTTTAGACATTAATGGCTGTGTGTTGAGTTATTTTGGGGACAGCAAATTGACACTCTTATACAAGCTGTACACTCACTACTTTACATTGTAGCAAAGTGTAATGTCTTCAGTGTTGTCACATGAAAATATATAATAAAATATTTACAAAAATGTGAAGTGTGTTCTCACTTCTGTGAGATACTATATATATATATATAGTTTTTATTTATTCTTCAATTTATTAGCCATATAGTAAATTACTTGTCATTGTGTCTTTAATACTTGTTCATAGATCTGTTGTTTAAATTATTTACTTGCTGCTAGGAAGGAATACTTCGTTTCCTACCTATTTATAGTCTGCATTTTCGTAGAGGTTGATATTTTTGATTGCACTTACTGGTAATTAGAATCATTTGCGCCTCCATTGTTCCTTGGGCAAGGTGTTAGTTTCGTCTATTAGCACTCTGTTAGGCTTATTGGCTGGGCTAATCAGAAGCCGTTCACAGTAACTGTTAAAGTATTTAAACTGCTTGGTTGCTGCTTTAAGTTGGGAGAAGCTGAATAGTCACCAGAAGAAATGTACGGCAGCTTGTAAGTGTCTTTAATACTTGTTCATAGATCTGTTGTTTAAATTATTTACTTGCTGCTAGGAAGAAATACTTAGATTCCTACCTATTTATAGTCTGCATTTTCGTAGAGGTTAATATTTTTGATTGCACTTACTGGTAATTAGAATAATTTGCGCCTCCATTGTTCCTTGGGCAAGGTGTTAGTTTTGTCTATTAACACTCTGTTAGGCTTATTGGCTGGGCTAATCAGAAGCCGTTCACAGCTGTTTTCACTCTATTCTCTTAATCTCTCACGGACTGCTCCTTCTAACCCCTGGTTATCTGATGTTCTTCGTGAACATCGGACCAGACTCCGAGCGGCAGAGAGAAAATGGCAAAAATCAAACGATCCGCCAGACCTGAGTATGTATCAATCGTTGCTTTCATCTTTCTCCGCAGAAGTCCACACTGCCAAATCGTCACATTTCCATAACAAGTTTAACAATGCTCCAGATATGCGTAATCTCTTCAGAACATTTAATTCTCTCCTCTGTCCGCCTTCACCACCTCCCATCACTTCTATCACAGCTGATGACTTTGCAACTTTTTTTACAGAGAAAACTAAAGCAATCAGTAGTCAGTTTTCACCTCCACTCACACAGGACCTCCAACCAACTAGATCCACTGCTCGAAATCCCATCTTCTCCTTCTGTCCCCTCACTGAGGCGGAAGTATCCAAACTTCTCCTCTCCAGCCATCCTACAACATGTCCTCTAGACCCAATCCCCTCGCACCTTCTCCAAGCAATCCTCCCCACACTCTTACCAGCACTCACACACATCATCAACACATCTCTCCTCACAGGCATCTTCCCCACTGCATTCAAGCAGGCTCGGGTAACACCACTGCTCACAAAACCTACATTAAACACTTCTCTTTTAGAAAACTACAGACCTGTCTCTCCTTCCATTCATAGCCAAAACACTCAAACGAGTTGTCTTCAACCAGGTCTCATTGTTTCTTTCACAGAACAGCAAACTTGACGCTAAACAGTCAGGTTTCAGGAGTGGCCATTCAACTGAGACTGCGCTACTCTCAGTCACTGAAGCCCCTGCGAATTGCAAAAGCCGATTCAAATCATCAGTCTTCATTCTGCTGGATCTGACTGCCGCTTTTGACACTATCAATCATCAGATCCTCCTGTCCACCCTCTCATCACTGGACATCAGTCGAATTCCACTTCGCTGGTTTGAATCGTATCTCACTGGTCGGTCTTTCAGGGTGGCCTGGGAAGGGAAGGTATCCAAAGCACATAAATTGATCACTGGGGTTCCCCAGGGATCGGTTCTTGGACCCCTCCTTTTCTCCACATACACTACATCACTGGCTCCCATTATACAGGCACATGGCTTCTCCTACCATTTCTAAGCTGATGACACACAGCTCTATCTCTCATTTCGACCAGATGATCCAATGGTAGCTGCACGGATCTCAGGCTGCCTGGCGGACATCTCGGCATGGATGAAAGAACATCATCTACAGCTCAACCTGGCAAAGACTGAGCTCCTTGTCTTCCCTGCAACTCCAACTCTACAGCATGACTTCACGATTCAGATAGGTTCATCAACAATTTCCCCATCAGCTTCAGTCAGAAATCTTGGTGTAATCTTTGATGACCAGCTGTCCTTCAAAGAGCACAGTGCAAAGACTGCTCAATCTTGCAGGTTTGCACTAAACAACATCAGAAAGATCAGGCCCTTTCTGACAGAGCATGCTGCACAACTTCTTGTCCAGGCCCTTGTCATTTCTAGACTGGACTACTGCAATGCTCTTCTGGCTGGACTTCCATCAAGCACAATCAAACCTCTACAAATGATTCAGAATGCGGCGGCACGACTGGTCTTCAACGAGCCCAAAAGAGCCCATGTTACACCTCTCTTTGTCTCCTTGCACTGGCTACCAGTTGCAGCTTGCATCCAGTTCAAGACACAGATGCTTGCATATAGAACAACCACAGGCTCAGCACCCACCTACTTCCACTCACTATTACGAATTTACATCCCCTCCAGAAGTCTGAGATCTGGTAGTGAGCGACGCCTCGTTGTACCATCAGAGGGAGGCTCAAAATCACTCTCCAGAACACTCTCGTTCACCATTCCTGGCTGGTGGAATGATCTTCCCACCCCCATCCGGACTGCTGGATCCCTGTCAATCTTCAAGCAACAACTGAAAACTCATCTCTTTCAACTCTACTTCATAAAAAAAAAATCACTTTTTCAAAATCTTCATCTTCATCTTTCTCTTTATCTTTCTCTCCTTCCCTTGCTAGCTTGTACTTATTTGAACAATGCCTGAAACTTGGTGTTATGGGCACTTCCTCTGTCTGTTGGCCTCTTCTAGATTAATCGCTTTATGTTTTCCCCAATTGTAAGTCGCTTTGGATAAAAGCGTCTGCTAAATGACTAAATGTAAATAAGCTTACTTATAACACCAATTAAGTACGTTGTCCACACCATGCAGAACTTGGTACTCAAAGGTAATGATGTATTTCCAGGGGAAATATTTCTTTCAGGTAGATGCAGTCGCATTATTCTAATAAGTGGACAATTGTTTGATTCTTGAAGAAAATTGTGAATGAAAATGAGGGTCTAAAATGTACTTAGCTGTGACTTGGATTAGCATAATGTGAAGGGCAAGATGTTGCATGCTTGTTAAATGAACAGCAATGTGATTTCTCTTTTATCAGTACTGGGAAACATAATCCATTAAGATGTTGGATAAATGTTATATCTAACCCTTTTACTACACACTTAAACAGCAATACATATCTTAATGTTCAGATTAATGGAAGAAGAGTGTATAATGTTGCATATTTATTAATTATATTAATATTATATTATATTAAAGTGACTTTTCCAAGTCATGCGTTTCTCAACATGCATTATAGTAACTAACCTATTGCTTTGTTTATTTTATTTAATTATATATATTTTTTTGTAATGAATGGGTGAAAAAACTATCTTAAATAATTTAAATAACTTAAAATAATTTATTTTGAAATCTTCATGGAGGAAAATAAGGCAGCTGATTGTTTTTTTCAGATTACTAATGTATAATATATTTTCACAGCCTTTAATCAGAACATGCCATATGTGAGAAACAGGCCTCTGAATTCAGTCACGTGAGAAATTCATCACTTGCCAAACCAAGTGAACAATCATTAACAAACCATCTATCTTGCAGCTTTCACAGGAATTTCTTCCATTTGTCCATCCACTGGCTTGCCTCTTTCATTCACCATAAAACTAATCATTTAATGCAGAACGCAGAGCATGTGCACTCTTCAAAACACAGTTTGCACATGGTCAAGCATTAATGTACTTTAACAAAAGGACATTACATTCTCTGTGCTAAAATACCATTGTGCTCCTAAGCAATAATGTTCTTTACAACCCTATCTCTCTCTGTGTATTGTCGGAATACCTTATATTATCTCTGGCTACTGTATTTGATTTATCTAATGGATCATCCTTTTGCAGGTTTGGAGCAAAGGAAGCAGAGAAAGAAAGACTATGAAACTAATTGGAAATGGAAAAAAATAAAGAAACCAAAAATTCATTTTGCACTCTGTATTGTCAGTCAGATGTATCCACTAAGATTTAGCCAGGAGAATATCAATGATTGGGTGGCAAAAATGTCTTGCTTAAACACTGCAAGATGCACTTTTTTGGATTAAATTGATATGCCACATTGGAGAAGAAGATTAATATTAGGAATGAAAAGTACTTAGAATGTGTGACTCTCTGAAATGGGGCCACATAACAGATTTCTCTCATTACATAAAAGCAATTCTCTCAGCATCTGCTGATTCCATGAGATCTGGAGACTTTTGTCTGATGAAAATGTAGTAAGACTACTCATTTCACCCCATTATTCACATCAGCACTATTTAGATGACGAAATGTTTCCACTTTGTCAGAAATGCAGTATCTGTTAATTAAAAAAATAAAATAAATATATATATATATATATTATTCACATTTTGGCAAAAGAGCTTTTCAGTGACAAAAAAAAAATCAAACATCTATAATGCAGATGGGGTTTTAATACTTTTATTTTCATAAGTGGTACATTTTCAGTGTTCTGATGAAAAATTGCAGTCACAGTTTTAGCCCCTTGTTGTGTTGAAAATTTTGGCAAAAAATGTTTGCCTTACGAATGTTGGTCCAATTAACCCGCAACATGAAGGGAGGCAAAGCCTCAGCGTTTATATTCTCACTAATAATCAAGGTATGGATTTGTAGATGGGAAACTTATGCTATACCAGCAGTTACAGGCAGCGCTATCCCAGAGACAAAATCTGAATTATCTCTAATAACTTGCTAACGCTGTAAGCTCTTCCCAGCTCTATATGTACTTCATCTTTAGCTGTTGGTAATTCAAAAACCCTTACATCCAAATCAAATTTGTGCAATATGTCAAACTCTCAAATCTTGATGAGTGACTTTATAATCTACAGCAATATTTGTTTAGCTCTGACAACCACTTATCTCCAACTTTAAGTGTTCTTGACTATCAGATGTGCTGAATGTCATGAAAACTGACACTAATTAGGAAAGGAGAATATTAGGCTTTTTTATCTTTTCCCAGAGAACTTGAGACTACATTTGTGCTATTCAATGGTAAGACTGTCAGCATGCTTGATGACAGAGATGAGGCGAGGACTCAAGGGCAGGAGAATTCGTTTTTTTTAATAATAAAATAAAACATGCTGAAAAACAGGCAGGCAGAGAACTGCAGAACAATCAACATACACAGATGACGTAAGACAACAGATCAGCACAGGACTGCAGACACCAGGAGGCTAAATAGGGAGACAAACGAGGGTAACGAGGGAGACACAGGTGGAGCAACTGAAACAACGATTAGTTAACAAGATGGAAGGAGGCAGACAATGGACAGGAGAGCACATGGCACCAGCAACAAACAACAAGCCATGTGCTCAACACACAGATACATCTAGTGGCCAGCCCGGGCACACCAGCAGGACCGTGACACAAACGCTATGGGCTGTGGGCTCAAGGACCGGACCGGACTGCGTGGACTCCCGGGACGGAGCGGAATGTGTGGGCTCCCGGGACGGAGCGGGGCTCTGGAACGGACTCTCTGGGCTCACGGGACAGAGCAGGCTCTAGAGCGGACTCTGTGGGCTCACGGAACGGAGCGGGCTCTGGAGCGGACTCTCTGGGCTCACGGGATGGAGCGGGCTCTTGAATTTATGAACTATTTTACTTCCAAAATCAATACTATTAGAGATCAAACTGTAACCATGCAGCTGCCAGCTGCAGTATCACATCAAATTGTGCACTATAGATCCCCTGAGGAACAATTCCACTCATTCTCTACTATTGGAGAGGAAGAATTGTATAAGCTTGTTAAATCAGCTAAACCAAGAACATGTATGTTAGACCCTATTCCATCTAAATTACTACAAGAGGTGCTTCCAGAAGTCATAGATCCTATTTTGGCTATTATTAATTCGTCATTGTCATTAGGGTATGTCCCCAAAACATTTAAATTGGCTGTTATTAGGCCTCTCATTAAAAAAAACACAACATGACCCCAACGATCTAGTTAATTACAGACCGATCTCAAATCTCCATTTTCTGTCTAAGATACTAGAAAAGGTAGAATCCTCACAATTATATTCCATCTTAGAGAAAAAAAACATGATATCTGTGAGGTTTTCCAGTCAGGATTTAGACCATCTCATTGTACTGAGACTGCTCTTATTAGAGTGACAAATGACCTGCTCTTATCATCTGATTGTGGTTGTATCTCTTTATTAGTGCTCCTGTATCTTAGCTCTCTGTTCGACACTATCGATCACAACATTATTTTGTATAGACTTGAAAACTCTGTTGGCATTAGTGGAAGTGCATTAGCATGGTTCAAATCGTACTTACCTGACCACAATCAATTTGTAATAGTGAATGAAGAGGTATCATATCGATCACACGTGCAGTATGGAGTACCTCAAGGCTCAGTACTAGGGCCGTTACTTTTCATGCTTTACATGTTACCCTTGGGAAATATCATCAGGAAACATTGGGTTAGCTTTCACTGTTATGCTGATGATACTCAGCTCTATATTTATTCACGGCCCGGTGAAACACACCAAATTGAGAAACTTATGGAATGCATAGTCGATATACAAAACTGGATGATGAATACTTTCTTACTACTAAATTCTGAAAAAAACAGAGGTGTTAATTATCAGACCTAAAAACCACACAAGTAATAACCTAGAACGCTGTCTAACATTTGATGGCTGCTCTCTCGATTCTCCATCATCATCATCATTCAGGAACCTAGGTGTGCTATTTGATAGCAATTTCTCCTTTGACAGCCACGTTTCTAGCATTTGTAAAACTGCCTTTTCATCTTAAAATATATCTAAACTTCAGGACCTATGCTTTCAATATCAAATGCAGAAATGTTAATTAATGCATTTATAACCTCAAGGTTAGATTATTCTAATGCTTTATTAGGTGGTTGTTCTGTCCGTTTAATAAACAAACTA